>CAKNYM010053026.1:212723-257046 GCA_932195095.1 Andricus curvator
TTAAAAATAAAATTATTTTTCGTTATTGATTAATGCGTTAGGAACTTCAGACTCATTGTTTAAGGGATGGTGAAACATCCCCTAAAATTAGGTCAAAACATATTCTTGCTATGTACGCTTACTCCACTTATTGGAAAGTCGTTACATACCGTAGCAGTTGAATAAAAATCTCTATTGATTTTACTTACTAAGAAATGATGATTTACATATGTTACTGGGATGTTTAGGGTACAAAAACACCCCCAAAAACATGCTGTAAACCCAAAGAATCGTTAATCTTTCTAGTTCGTGGGTATAAATCTTTTGATTCAGTACGCCTGATCGTCAAAATATAAAAGTTTTAGTCAAATCTATCATAGCGTTTTTGAGGAAAAAAAACATTTGGCTAAAATAAGCATTTTTCCATTAAAATACATGTAAAAATCGAAACTTTGGACAAGTGTTTGTCTAAAAACTGTCCATCTTTCTGACATTTTTCTTTCAAATTTTTAGTTTGCAGGTTGGAAAATACAAGAAAAATTTTTTTTTAGAATTTTTTATCATAAGGCTTTTTTCTGTACATTTGGTGCGGGGTCCTTTAAGGAATTCAGCAAATTTGACGATTTTCGAGAATTGAAGGAATTCAGAGAACTTGGAAGAATTAAAGGAATTTTGAAGAATTGAAGGAATTTAAAGAATTTCAGAATTTTCAAGAATTTCAGGAATTCATAAAATTCAGGGAATTGATTAAATTCGTAGAATGAATTGAATTCATAAAATTGAATGAATTCATAGAATTAATTGAATTAGTTGAATTCATCGAATTGAATGAACTAATAGAATTAATTGAATCACTTAAAGTCAGGAAATTTCAAAAATTAAGAGAATTCAGGAATTCAGAAAACTTCACAAATTCATTTAATTCCTAGAATTAATTAATTCACGGAAATAATTTAGTTCAGGGAATTCAGAGAATTCAGGAAATTCATTTCATTAATTAAATTCGTAGAATTGAGGGAATTGATTTAAATCATCGAATTTAGAAAATTCGTAGAAATAATTTAATTCATAGAATTCAAAGAATTCATGACATTCCGAAAAATCACAGAATTATGAGAATTTCAGGAATTCTATAAATTCAGAAATTTCTGAAAATTTCATAAATTCATTTAATTCCTAGAATCACTTAACCCTCAAACGGCACACTTCAACCCAGCATACGTAAACGGCACACTAGTGCGAATTGGGATCTTGTGATTTCATCTGAAGATTGGAAGATGAAAATAATGTTCAAAATATACGTATAAATATATGATTTTGGGGTAAAATTTCTCGCCCGATCCGTTGAAGCAGCTGAAATTTAGTGAAAACTAAATTAAGTTATAAAAAAATCGTTATTAAAAAAAGGTGTTCTTGAAAAATAGACATTTTCAAAAAAAAATCTTTCATGAAAAAAATATGCCAATGCGATAAAATTATATTAAGTATTTTTCCCGATGTATCAGATTTTTGGTATTTTCGTATGAAGTATATCACGAGTGAAGGACAGCACACATTGTTATTTTTGTAGCATACGAGCATATTATTGTGAAAATAATGTTTATCATGTAAAATTTCAAAAACATTCATTTTATAATGACTTTGTGAAGCTCTCCAAATGGGTGATTGGTGAAAAAATTGATCAGTGACTTGTGTCAGAGCGGTGATGCGCGATGTGTGGGTGCGTTAGAAAAGATTAAAAGTACACGGAATATTTAGACAAAGGAACAAAGTTTTATTAGTTATGTCATAGAAAAGAATCAACATTATTTAATTGTATAACTATTAGTCTTATGACAAGCATCATTCAACATTACCCGTCAAAACCATTGCAGTCAACACAGACAGAAGCTCTGTGATCGTCGCACATTCTGCGAAGACAACTCGGGCATTTCATTCGCGTTCGACCTTTCGCATCATTATCGCAATGAGCACATTTTGCTCTTGTATCTTCGCGAATGACACTGGGAGTAGGTACTACTGGCATGTCTACGTTCAAAACCTTCATAATGATTTTTTTTAAAGATGCACGTATTGTTCGCGATTCCAAACGTCGACGCAAATGAGGCTCTACTAAACCGTAAGCTAACTCTTTCAGAAACTTGGATCGCACAAGTTTTGGATTTTCGTCTTTGAGATTATACAAAATACAGGAATTTATACCAGCCTGGTCAAGCATGTTATAGAAAAACCTAAGAGGCCATCTACGAGTGCGTCGAGCGGTAGTGAAATGATGGCACTTTTGATCAAAGGAGTCGGTTGCACCTTTATAAGCATTATACGACATAATGATTTCCGGTTTATTTGTTTGAGCATTAATGTCAGATTTATGATGAGCAGATGATAACAAGAGTACGATTTTATTTTTACGTGGAACATACGAAACAAGCGTTAGATTATTTGAAAAAAGAAATCGAGAAGACTCTACAGCACCTTTCGTTTTCATACTAGTCGGTACATCGCGTCTGTTTTTTCGGATGGTGCCAACTTCTCGTGTTTGATAATCATTTTTCAATGACTCAAAAAGAGGTATTGACGTGAACCAATTATCCATAGTTATAGTTCTCCACGAGCTGGAACATCATCGTTCTCGGCAGGTGTAACTTTTCTAACGTAAGGGATCGCGGCTATCATGTAACAGGTTTCGGCATCATTTAGCATCAAGATCTTCATTCCATACTTATCGGGCTTATTTTTCATGTATATTCTAAAAATACACCTGCCTCGAAATAAAACCAATTGTTCATCGATAGTACACTGAGTCGATGGCTCGTAGTTATCGACACAATTCTGGATGAAAATTTCCCAGATTTCCCTTATTGGTGCTAGTTTATCAGTAGCTCTACGCTGGACGCGAGTGTCTTTGTCATCAAACGGAATTACACGCGTCAAGAATTGAAATCTTTTCTGGGACATAGTCGCGCGATATATCCCACGGCCGAATACTTCTGACCACATGTCGTCAAGACATAATTTATTTTCCTTGAAATGCGCATAATAAAAACAAACACCGATGTATGCTTCCAATTCAATTTTCTTCATTTCTTTATAGCATGATTGATTCTGATTACCTTCAGCCATTAGAAGTGTCACTTCACGAGTGATTTGCTCGTTCGTACGATTCACAATGTTTTCTAAAATATTATCGCTGAACAATGCACGAAAAGCTTCTAGCGGAGTATTTGCATCGCTTGCTACGTTTTTGATAGAAGCATTATACGTTAGGTTACCACTCGATCGCCGACCACGCCTATCTGGTTCCTTTTCAGACCACTTATAAGTAGACTGAGGTACTCGTACAATTTTTCGTGGACGACCGCGCGCGCTAAGTTTTTCCGCAATCTCACGCAAACGCCTTTGCTTCGACGCGGGTTCAGCTTCAGCTTCGAGATTATCGTCGTCAACGGAAATGTTTCCAACATCCTCACCAGAGTTTTCTGCATCAGTTCTTTCATCGCCGCTAATGTTGTCAGATACACGGAAATCCTCTTCTCCCTCATCTGAGTTGCTGCCTACATCGTCTTCAGACTCCTCTGCTAATGCCTGCAGAACAGTCCTAGAGCTTCGCAAATTGTACCGACGTCCTTCCTCCGACATTCTTAATATGAAAAAAAAGATTGTTGAAAAACTATTATCAAATCAATTTAGAGTCAAACAATAGTGAGTAATTGTAAAAATTTGTCCTTTTCATGCAATATTTTTACTGACACATGAAATGTTACTCATTATTGTTTATAATATATTTTTTTTATTTAAAGACATAGTTATGAACAAATTAACTTACCTTTTTATCAAAGATATTGTTTCAGACACAGAAACAACGTTTTACAGTTTTTCACAGAACACGACTTGGCACCGTCTAACGGCACACTAGTGCGAATTTGCACCACTTGAAACTTTTACATTGACTTACTCGGCTGTTCGCAGGCGAATGAATATTTGTTTACGCGTGGTGTATTAGTGGGGGTATGGACATATTTAACGTAGGGGGGAAAGACCTTGAAAATAGTTCTAGAAAGAATAGCAGCGCTTTGAAACTTTTGCTGGTGCGAATTCGCACTAGTGTGCCGTTTGAGGGTTAATTCAGTGGAATAATTTAGTTTAGGGAATTCAGAGAATTCAGGAAATTCATTCAATCAATTAAATTCATAGAATTGAGCGAATTCATTTGAATCATTGAATTCAGAAAATTCAGGGAATTAATTTAATTCATAGAATTCAAAGAATTCGGGACATTCAGAAAAATCACAGAATTATAAGAATTTCAGGAATTCTATAAATTCAGGAATTTCTGAAAATTTCCGGATTTCATACAATTTAAGACATTTCACAGGATGTGGGAAATTAACAGAATTTGGGAAATCCATAGAATTTTTGAAATTCAGAGAATTCAGAAGTATTGAAGAAATTCATAAGAATTAAAGGAGTTCAGAGACTTTCCGGATTTTTGAGAATCGAAGGAATTCAGAAGAATTGAAGGAATTCAAACAATTTCAGAATTTTATATTTTCCTTTAACTATTCTCAATTACTTTAATTCTTCAAATTTCTCTGAATTCCTTTAATTCTTCAAATTTCTCTGAATTTCTTTAATTCTCTGAATTCCTTCGATTCTCAATAATCCTGAAATTCTCTGAATTCCTTTAATTCTTCTGAATTCTTTTAATTCGAAGAATTTCCCAAATTTTATGAATTGCACCAACTCTCTGAATTTTCCGAATTCTATTAATTTTCCACATTCTATGAATTTTTCAAATTCCATGAATTACCCCAATTCTAGAAATTTCCCAAATTATACGAATTTCTCCAATTCTATGACATTTCTTAAATTCGATGAATCCCTGTAATTCTCAGAATTTTATAAATTACCTGAATTAATTGAATTCCTGAAATTCTCATAATTTACATAATTCTGTGAATTTTCTAGATACCCTGAATACTCTGAATTCTATCAGTTAACTGAATTTCCTGATTTCCCTGAATTCAATGAATTTAGGAGTTCCTTCTTTGAATTCAATTAATTCTATGAATTCAAATAATTCAGTGAATTTATTTAATTATATGAATTCAATTAATTATATGAATGCAATTCATTGCATGAATTCAGTTAATTCCCTAAATTCTATGAATTCCTGAAATTCTCAAAAATCTTGAAATTCTTCAGAATTCCTTTAATTCTTCCGAATCCTCTGAATTCCCTCAATTCTCTAAATTCACTCGATTCTCGAAAATCCTGAAATTCTATGAATTCCTTCAATTCTTCTGAACTTCTCGAATTCTCCGGAACTCTCTGAATTCAATGAATTCTCCCAATTTTATGAATTTCCTGAATTCAGTTAATTTTATGAATTCAATTAATTCTATGAACTCAATGAATTCTATAAATTTCCCCGATTCCATGCTTTTTCCAAATCAAATGAATTTTATGAATTCAGATCATTCCATGATTTCAATTCATTCTACGAATTCAGTAAATTCCCTAAAGTCTCTGAAATCCTGAAATTCTCGAAAATCTATAAATTCACTGAATTCTATAAATTCATTTAATTCTATGAATTCAATTCATTCTATGTATACCATTAAGCCATTTCCCTTTCAGGGTAGGCGTGACACTACCCGGTTCGGGTAGTGTTTCTAGGTGGATAGTTTTCTTGTAGTTATAAATAACTACAAATTTGGGCTCACCACACCCATAATATGCCAACAGCACACAGTATTCTCGAATGGTCACCCATCCAAGTACTAACCGCGCCCCACGCTGCTTAACTTCAGTGATCTGACGAGAACTGGTTTTTTCAGCGTGGTAATACCCTGAATTCTCCGAATTCCTGATATTCTTGAAAATCTTGACATTCTCTGAATTCCTTCAATTCTTTTAAATTCCCTAAATTCTCGGAATGCCTTGATTGTTTTAAGTTCACTGAATTCGCTGAGTTCCTTCAATTCTTCTGAAATCCTTTCATTCTTCAAAATTACCTGAATTACTACCGAAGATTGAGCCATTTACAGGGTTAAAGTAAGTAAGGAATGTGCAGGAGAAGTGATAGAATTTAATTCAGGGAATTCGCTGCAATTCAGAAGATTTTAAGGATGTTATGAAAATTCCAAAGAATTTGAAAGACATAAAGAGAATGCAAAGCAATTAAAAATAATTGAAAAAAATACATAGAATCAAAAAAACTCAGAAGAATTGAAAAAATCCAAGTGAATTCAAAACAGTTCTAAATAAATAATATAATAAAACAGGAAGTATTAATTACTACACTTGTGTACTGTTTTCCGAATAGGTATGCCTACTAAAATGAGGGACCAGCTAAGAAAAAATAGTATTTATTTTTTTGAAGACCAACGTCAGCGTGGTAGTTTATTAACCCTAATAGTAAAAATCTAGATGGAAGATGAAATACGATTATATCTTGAGGATTTTAAAGAACTGTAAAATATCTCTATTACTTTTTAGAAGGTACTAAAAAAACTTGCACTGTATTTTTCGTTTTTATATTTGAAATCATAGCTCTGAAGAAAAATCTTCCTTTTACGATGGAAGTATTACCTTTGCACACAGAGGTACCTTCCAGTAATTTTTCTCATCACATTTTCACGTCCGCTTTTTACATGCATTCGCATATAACTTTTCCACATTTTCCATTCGGATGCCCTTACCTAGTTTCCTTCCAATGGAAATTTTGTTTACTTTTCTGAATACATTCGACAGCAACTTTGCACAAAGAATTGAACTCATCAAATTTTTAAATTTAGTGGAACATAGAATCAAGAAGTGGAGAAAGTGCAAAGTAAATGGAAAATTTAAAACCCCAGAAGTATAGATACTTTTTTTTCAATTACCACACTAGAAAATCCTTCCGAGATATTCATTTTTCTGGTTCCTTTTGAAGAAATACCTTTAAGGATTTTTTTAATCTATGAAAATATAGCTTATTTAGAGAAAGTGACTAACTGAAATGACTAGTTGACTCAAATCGTAGAAATTTGTCCGCATTTAGTGTTAAACTCATCGCAACATTGCCATGTTGGACTAGGATTTCATAGAATTTTGATGATTAATAGAACTGGGAGAATTTGGGAAATTCACAGAATTTCGGAAATTCAAACAATTTGAGAAGTTCATAGAATTAAGAGAATGTAGAGGAATTTAAGAAATTTAGAAGAATTAAAGAAATTCAGAGAATTTCAGGAATTTCGGGAATCGAAGGAATTCAGAGAATTAAGGGGATTCAGAGAAATTTGAAGAATTAAAGGAATTCAGAAGACTTTAAGAATTTCGGGATTTTCAAGAATTTCATGAATTCAGAGAATTCAGGGAACTAATAGAATTCACGGAATAGGGTTATCCACTATTTTTTATATTTTTGCAAATTAAAGGATATGCTATAAAATTACTAATGATACCAGTATACTGTAAGAAAACCTTTTTTCGAATTTATATTTGGAAAAGAAAAATGTTTACACATTTCAAATTCCTATTTTTATCGCGCCCATTCCGCTATATTGATGTGACGTTGCACGCCTTCAAAAGCTTGTAAATAAGCCGAGCGATTCACGTTTTTTTTTCATAAAGACGGAAAAAAACAGCGCTACCGTTGGTATTTTGTGCCTAAATGTAATAACGCCTTTGTCAAAAATCCAGGAAAATTATTTATGTCTATACCCAAAGATGAGGAACGAAAAAAATTGTACAAAAATGTTCAGCGTGACATATGCTACATACATACATATATACATATATATACATGAAAACATATGCTACAACAACTTTTACGTCAACAGTACATTGTTGTGAAGATCATTTCAACGATAAGTGAATATTTTTATTTTGAATGGAAAAATATAAAGTATGTTTTTTTTTTCACATAAAACTCGTAATTGACTTATGTTCAACAGTGTTCTATATATGGGGTGCCAGGATGTATATAAGCTATAACGTCGTAAAATCAAATCGTTTATTTACGCAAAAAACAGTGGAAAATAAAGTATTTATAAAAGTAATTATAAATCGTATTATTATATATTTTATAACAAGTTGATAGAAGTATTTATAAAAGTATATATGAGATAATGTATAAAAAAAGTAAGGTTAGGTTTTCTGAATGCAATAGTACTGCAAATATTGCCTATATGCGACGATTCGCCTGAAGCTATTATCATTCAAATTTAATAAATTAAATCAATAAAAATAAATCTTTTAAAGGGTTAACGTCACGTTTTGACCTCAGAGTTTAATGATAATTCCACAACATGGCTCTCACGCCTTGATCTTAAAGATTTGATGGTCGGGTAACAGAATGACGAGAGCGAGTTCGTCCCGTGCGTCGAGGAGCGAATTTAACAACACGCCCCCTATTAAAGGTAAGTTCTTACAGTAATAAGTCCTTCCTCAACTTTCCACCTTATCCCTTGTCAAGTCTATTGATTGCTCGTGGTCAGTGGCGAGTATAATTACACTCCGCGCCACTAGGATGCGCCATTGGCACCAAAAGAATGCCCACGTGACCCAACGACATCAGTCAGGGTGTACTTGCCGAATCAGCTGACTCGGCACCTTTGATATTTTTAACTATTGTTATACGTGGCGATTGTGTGTGTGCACAGTAAAAACTAGGTATTCATTTTTATCTCGGATCCTTTTCTGGGCGTTCTAACATGATCTCACAAATAGTCTAGTTTAGTACCAGTTTCTGTCTTGTTTAGTTTTCTAACTTCAGATTGATAAATAATCCGAGATAGCGAACTAAATTGGTTCAGAGGGTGAATTGTTTCAATTGTTCCAAACTTCAATCTTACAAAAAACAAAAAATAGATCAAAAGATCAGGGATCGGAAAGTTTTAGGTTGGACCAGTCCGCGTGCGGACTGGACACCTATAATTCGTTAGGGTGCGGGTCCGAACCCAGACCCTTTAATTTCTGTAAGGTCCTGATCCATACCCAGACCCTTCTAGTTCTTAAGGGTTCGAGCCCACAACCATACCTTTTAAATTCTTATAAGGGTACGAGTCCGGACCCGAACCCTTTATGTTCTTAATAGTCCGGACCCGGCTCCTTAAGACATGCGGATGCGCAGTATAGTTACATGCTACCTATTGCTGCGCAGTAAAGTTAGGAGGTACTTATAGGTGAGGAGTAGAGTTAAATAGCAGTTACACCTGCGCAGTAGAGTTTCATGGCTTGTACGAGTGCGTAGTATAGTTACATACTACTTACGGGTGCGCGGTAATGTTAGGGGTACTTGTGTGTACGCAGAAGGATTGAACAGCACTTACATCAGCGCAATAGAGTTCCACGGAACTTACTAATGCGGAGTATAGTTACACGTCACTTATGGATACGCAGTAAAGCACATAAAACTCAAACCTGCGCAGTAGAATTACATGGCTTCTACGGGTGCGTAGTAGAGTTTCATGCCACTGACGGTTGAAGTAGAGTTCCATGGAACTTACAGGTGCGCACTATAGTTGCACGTCACTTATTATGGATACGCAGTGAAGTCAGAGGGTACTTATATATGCGCAGTAGAGTTCCATGGAACTTGTGGATGCTCAATTACATACCACGTACATCTGCGCACTGATGTTAGGTAGTACTTAGGGGTACAGAGCATGAATTTGGGGACAGAATTAAAAAATTCCAAAATTGGGCTCAAATTTTGAAACTTATTAAATTAGTAGATTTCCGTGAAATTCAGTACGAGGGGGGTTTTCGGGGCACAAAACGCGAATTTGGGGTAAAAATGAAAAAATTCAAAAAGTTAAATAAAATTTTGAAGATTTTTTAAAATTGGTTACTGTTCATGAAAGTCATAACAAGGGGGTTTTTTGAGTCTTGGAATACAAATTAGGAGTCAAAATTAAGAAATTCGAAAATTTGAGCTAACATTTGAAAAATTGGACTAAATCTGTAGATTTCCAATAAAGTCAAAAAAGAGGGGGCTTTCGAGTCTCAAAATATGAATTTTGGTTCAAAATTAAAAGAGCGATTCAAATTTTAAAAATTAGTGGATTTTTATAAAATTCAATACAAGGGGGATTTTCAAGACACACAACACAAACTTGAGGTAAAAATATGAAAATTTTAAAAGGAAACCTAAATTTTGAAATATTTAATTCTAGGAAATATGATTAAACTGGTAGATTTCCATGAAAGTCGATTACGAGGGGGTTTATCAAGTCATAGAACACAGAATGTTAAACCTAAAATTTTGAAAATGATATTAAATTGGCAGATTTTCATGAATTCTAAAACAAAGGAGTTTTTCGAGTCTCAAAATACGAATGCTTACCCTGAAAAAAAACCCTCGTATTGACTTTCACAGATATATACCAGATTAATAGAATTTTCAAAATTTATGTCAGCTTTTTGAATTTTGGGCCGAAAATTCCTTTTTTGTGACTCAAAAAACTTTCTCTTACAGACTTTGATGAAAATTTACCAATAAAATAAAATTTTCAAAATTTGTTTCAAATTTTCAATTCTAACCTCAAACTCGTATTCTGTTACTTAAAACCCCCACCTCTCACTGACTTTCATGGAAATTTACCAATGAAACAGAATTTCTAAAACTTAGGTTGCTATTTTAAATTCTTGAATTTTGAACCAAAATTCGTGTTATGAGACTCGAAAATCCCCTTCTTTCCTATTTTCATGAAAATCTATCAATTCAATAACATTTTACCAATTTTAAGTCAAATTTTGGAATTTCTGAATTTTGAACCCAAATTCCTTTTCTGTGTCCCGAAACCCCTTGTACTGTCTATCATAGAAATCAAGTAATGTACTGAAATAAAAATATTTTTATGTTAATTTCTTGAATTTTTCAATTTTGACCCCAAATTCATTTTCTGTGAAACGAAACCCCCACTTGTACTGACTTTAATGGAAACCTAACAATTTAACTATATTTTCAAATTTTAGTCAAATGTGTGTCGAAATTAAAATTAAAAAAACAATAACCGTCACACTCAGACGTCTCGAACTTCAGCCCTATGGGTTACCTTGGTTTCTAAACTTGACAGTTTAGAATTTGTTTTATCATTTTTAGTCATTGACAGATGATTCTCATTTCGAGCCTACTCCAATCCACAAATCGACCTTATTTTATTAGATTGGCGGATCAAACTGAAGTGCAATTGTCTTGTTGCGTGAACTGTTTTAATACCGTATTAAGTTCTAAATCGAATCCTAGTTTTTACAGTGTGTGTGACCTACAACCAACTGGACTAAGTGGCAATTGAATGCCACCCCCAGGTTTACCAAGTCGGTCCACGACTTCCTAGTCGTCAAGGTTATGTTGCCCATTATTTTAGTGCGATCGGCTAGCCCTATGTTTGCCTAGTGTTTAACAGAAAACACAGAGTTTGACGAGAATTGTTTATAATGTTTGATTAATCAACAGTAACATTCAGTCTTGGGATGGTCAAAAGTTAATTTATTTAAAGATTTATTTATTCTACATCTCAAGAAGTTACGAAAATCAGACACGCCTAGTCACTCGAGATGGATTCTGCACTCGATCAATGACTCTAACCCACTTAGATTCAGTTCATAATTTTAAGATTACCTTTGAAGCTTCAAAAAGCATTGACTTAAGAAATTATTTTGGGCATAGGTATAAAAAGTGCGTCATAATACATACAGATTTATAGCCAGACAGACACCGAAAAAATGTTATGATTTTTGAAATCTGAAAGAACGAAACGTAAAGATTCGTAAAAAACTAGAGATCGAAAATTTGGACTATTCCATTACACTCTCACGGATGAGAAAGTAAAAACAGAAAACTGATGGAAGTTCTTATTTTCTCTTAGATTGTCTGATACTTCAAAAAGAAAGAATTGGAAACCAATAAAATGCACATTACAGGCGAAAGAAAAGGCGAGAAACCGCACGGATTATTTGGAAAATAATAATGGTAGGTTTCGCAGCAACTAGGTTGATTTTATTTATCGAGCAGCTAGCGGAAGTTATTGCAGATTTTTTCATGGTACTAACCTTTGATTGCACTAGAGAATGCAATTACTATTGTACTATCGTTTTGCGAAACGGGTCGTAATGTCCGGTCCAATACGTTTTTATTGGCAAAAACAACTCATAAGGCTCTTTGCGAATTTTAACGTCTATTTTATTTTATTTTTTATAACACACGAGCATTCGATGTTGAGAAAAAAACTACAATTTTAAGTTGTTAAAAATGTATCCTGCATTGAATCGTCATCTATAGTTGTGACCGTCCGCGAGGAAAGGGACCTAATGCGAAAAACCGATTTTTAGTTTTTTACACCTATCGATAGTTTCTTATTTGGTTAGAGTTGAATGCGGAAAAGTCCAAGGTTATGGTGTTCAGAAAAGGATGGTGGAAGGAATAAGAAACGGAAGTGGAAGGAAAGGAGGTGCAGGAGGTGAAAGAGTTTGTGTACCTAGGCTTCTTGTTTCGGAGAAATGGGGCAGTGGATGGTCACATAAAAGAGAGAGTGAGGAGGGAAAATGTGGTGATGATGCAGGTGTGGGGGTTGGAAAAGAAGTTATACGCAGATGATTTTCGAAGGAGAATGAAATTGTTCGACTAATTAGTGATGAGTATGCTATTGTATGGGTTAGAGGTGTGGGTATAGAAGGAAAGTGATAGGGTAAATAGGGCACAGGAGAAGTATGTAAAGGGGACACTGGGATTGGCAAGGAACACGCCTAATTATATTTTCAGGAGAGAGACGCGGATAAGGAGTTTAGGGATTCTAACAGGGAGTCGGGCGTGTAAATATGAGGAGAAATTTTTGGATGAGGGGAGAAGTAAGCTAGTCAGAGAGTGAGGGAGTGTTGGTTGGAGAAGCAGAACAGGAAAGTGGGTGGGAAGATGGAGGTTGAAAGGGAAAGGTATTTTAGGAGGAATGGACTGCAGATGGATGATGTGAGAAGGATGCATGAGGAAGGAAGGCAGGTATATGAGATGGTTAAGAAAAAAGAGACATGGAGAAAGCAAAGGCAGCAGGGGAGGAGAGAATAAGAGGGTCAATATTTAACGGGAACTATGGGTGAATTATGCCAAGGGAGAGAGCGCAATATTTGTGTGAAAAGGAGAGAAAGGAAGTCAGGAGCTTATAGCGAGGATGAGATGTAGGTGCATGGATGGTATTAATAGGTTCTGGCTTAATAGGGAGAAGAGGATGTGTGAACTGTGCAGGAAGGGGGATGCAAGAGTGGAACACTGGTTGGAGGTGTGCGTGGAGGTGGAAAGGAGGGGGATAAGCATGCAGGTATTGACGCATGAAAGGGGGCAAAAAAGGGCACTAGCATTGGTGAAGGGAGTGTTGGGTAAGATAGAGAAGAAAAGAAGGGAGGAGGAAGACGAATGGAGAAGGAAAGATTGCAAATAGAAGAGGAAGTAGATATAAGTACACTTTAAATATTGTAAATAGTAGATAAGTATTAGGTATTAGCCGCGGAGGCAGAGTTTGGCAATGCGAGGCAAAGCAAGAAAGTAGGGACATGCGTGCGAGGCGAGGCGAAGTGAGGAAGGCAAGGCGATAAGAGCGAGCGGCATTAGAGATAAGGTGTGGATGGATGTTAGTTATAAGGGTTAGTTTGTAAGAAAATTCTGTAAATAATGGAAGTGTAAGCAAGTCAATTTTTTAAGGTCAGCAGGTCGAAAAATAAACTTTTATCTATAAAAAATGCCAATTCTTATTCACCTGCAAAGTAAGTACCTCTCATGGAGTTCATGTGCTGGAGCGCCTCTTCAATCGCTCCTCCTGTAAAATGAAGCTAACACGCATAAGGTTTCTTTCTTCGCTAACGGTCACAGTTATTCAAAAATGTTTCATGCTAAACCTTTTTTCTTTATTTTCATAAAAACCGCTCAACAAATCGTTACATAGACCGTAGAACAGTGTTCAAAATCAGGAATTCATGTTTCGAAACAATCCACAGCCGTTAGTTCTTATCCAATTTTTAAGCTGTTCTTCGAATTGAAGACAATTTAATTTCTAGACCATCCAATATATCATTTAATTAAACTTTATTCACATTTATTTAAATGACGTAAAGTGTGACATGACGGGAATTTCGCAACTTTGCGTTTTTCTTTCACTGGAGCGACAGACAAATATCAGGAGATATCTTAACTGCATACGGGGTTCCTAAAGAATTTTAATTAATTTTCATAACAATCAACATAATTGTCATAAAACGAATTAAGCGAACAAATTAAGGGGGCGCTCATATATTGCGTAACGTTTATTTGGACGTTTTCTAATTGTGCAAAAATTATTACCAATTTTTATGTGTTGAGTTTTCGATAAGAAATAAGTACTGTTTTACACATTTCGAATGTGCTGTTTTGAAATATTACGTAACAGATTTTAAAAGCCTTGTTTCATTAATTTGACTGACAAAAATTACAAGTTGAAATTAGTTGTATATACACTACTGACGGATAGTATCGAACCACTAACCGGGTGATCTATAAAAAATTAGCCTTGACTTTGGGAGGCTATAGCGCCTTTCGGAATACATATAAAAATGATCCTAAAAACCCGTTGGAAAGCTTATCAAATTTTGCACTAAATGATCCTTGGATAGAATAATTTGGCCTTGTTAGTATTGAATTATCATGTAAGAAAAACAAAATAAAAAATTAAACTTTTAAGGAATTTTTTACTTCAACCAATTAGACGGACTAGGAGAATTAATGTATTAATTTTATATTTTACAAAAGTGATCTTCAGGATATTATCGTTCATTTAGTCCACTAAGCATTGAACCATCTTTACCGTTTCATGAAATAATAATTTCTTTGTGAAAGCATGCTAAATAAGAAATAAATTAATATTCCCAGCTCCTGCCAAGAGTTGAAGTACAAAATTCCTCAATAATAGGGAGTTTATTCTGGCTTTCTCACGTGATAATTCAAAATCCACAACGCCAAATTACTCCACCTGTGTATCATTTGGCGCAGAATTTGATAAGCTTTTCAACGGGTTTTCAAGAATATTTCTATTCATATTCAGGTTAGCGCTTTAATCTTTAAAATTCATAACGTGAAGTTTAACTGTTACGATTTTCTATAAACAATGATAGTTTTACCTACTGTCCACACAATAAATTTAGTTAATTGAAAGTATACTTATGGTTAGCGTAAATAATGAGTAATGAAGTATTTCGACATGCCCAGGTTTAACGCCAGGAACGATAATGAATCTATGGATAGTACTTTTGACGACTCACTGGCACTTGGAACATGTGCAGGTCAAGCTTTTTACGGGGTTTTACACCACCTAACTAAATTTCGAAAAGTGAGCATCTTATGTGAATTCACTTTTATTCAGTGTAAGAAAACATCACCAAACCAAAGAGAACCAAAGCTTACCTTAAAATGTATTATTCAGAGAAATATATAATTAATCATAAAAAATAAAGTTGCAGGTGATCTGGTTTCACAATTCAGAAGAAGATATACCATAATACGCTGACTCTTTTAATGTAACTACCAGTTTCTTGTAACATTTTGATCCGACTTTGGATCACAAACAATTATAGACTGTAGGTTTCAATTTTTAAAAATAAATTAATGATATGAAGAAATTGTGGCTTAAAGATGGTCTAAACAAATGACATTAAAATTCCCCGGGATTCGACGCGCGTGTCCTAATGGAGTTTCACTGACTAATTCTCTGGGCAATATAAACACTGAGCCGCTTGCCATGCTTATGCCCACCCGTTGTCCAAATTGATTATATATTCCACGAAGACTTGTATTATTTTCCATTACTGCAACGACATCACCAGTGGATGTTGTTATTACTCTTTGTTCTTCTGTTGGCATGCATTCAGAGGTACTACGTCCTGCTCGCAAATAAATTGGTTGATTGGGAGGAAAAGTATATCTTCGAATTTCGAATCGCCGTTGAGGATTGATGTGAGGAATAAGTCGTATATGTCTAAGACGAACAAGTTCATTACCAAGTATGAGTGAAGCACTATGCCTGGGAGGAGGAGACCTAGACCTGGCACTGAGAGGAGGCTCTGCAGGAGGAGACCTCGATCTAGCACGAAGCTGAGGCTCTGCAAGATCATGAGTTACAGGAGAATTATGTCTGCCGGGAGAAGAAGAAGATCCGGAACGAGAAACACCAGGAATAGGAGCTCCATTAGGTAAGCAGTCGAATTGTGAACTCTGCTCTGCAACAATAAATAGATGACTAAATATTTCTCCAAGTAGACAATCGTACGTTGGTATATCACGTACACCTTATGTTGATATTATAAGCATTATCGGTGTTTATTAACCGCCGTGTGCACGCCCAACTTTATCAGCGTTGTTGCAGTTGTTAACCACTCGCTGTACCCGGGTGCCCACCTCCATTTTTAAAATATTAAAATTCGTAAGAGGAGAACCAACGTGTGGGGCATAAAGGATCCGTTGTAACTGTTAACCAAATAGTCCCGTAGCCCATATCACTTCTTAATGATATTCAACAACCCTCTAAGACAGCCCTAGCACGTTTACCCAAACAAATCCGAAAAGCCTGCAAGTGAGACACTCAACAAATTTAAAAATTGACAATAATCACACAAGTCACCTTCATAAAACCCCAAGCTAAATGCCGAACCTTAGGATAATATTTTAAAAAAACCCTAACACCACCCCCACCTCTTTTGCATGAACAAATCCCGAATGCCTCCACGCAAAGCACTCCAAAAACGTTTAAGAATAAAGATGCTTGCGACATTTGATCGAGGGGTTCTTCTTGTGTTGGTTTATTGATACACAACAATATACAACTTGATAATCCAAGGGCAACTCATGACTTATTTTACTTCATTAGTTTTCATGATAATAAGTAATTCTTATCTGATAAGCGCATGAAAATAGCAAAAGACAACATATGAGAAGTTGATTCTACTGAAAATACGAAACTTGCTGCAGAGGAATGATAATATGGTATATTTTTGTATATTTCTTCATTGAATTAGTTTACATAATACATAAATGATTATTAGCAATTATAAATTGACTGATAGACTTTAATTTTAATGAGTTTTTACCTAGATTCCATTGTTTCCATTTTGAATAGAAAAAAACTTACAAATCGGACTAGCAACAATTATTTAATAGCTAATGCTTTTGTGCTTCTGAACAATTTTGTGAAATGGATGATTCATTTGGACATTTTTTAATATACAAGTTTCTTGCTGTAGAATAAACTGCTGGTATGTCTCCAAAGACTTTTGGTGTGATACTTTGGGTTTGGAAAAAATTTTTTATTGGTTAAGGAAACTTAATAAGAAACGCTTCATCTGTTTTTCTTTCAGTACATAAGTCTCGTTTTTTTAGCAGAAACTACTTCAAAGACGAAATCTAACTATTTTAGAATGGTCTTATTCCATATTTATTTGCAAAATGATTATTAAAAAATTATCAATTCATATTTGAATTTAACCAAACTGAAGTCAACATTATTTTACGTCCATTTTCTTTTAAAAATATCGACGCCTCCATTACATAGCGCTTCCCATCCATATGTGACGGAGAGCTGTACAATGAACAAATACGAGGCGACGTGGCGCCGTACAACGCCTAAACGCGACGTGGCGTGGAGCGGTATAAAATTGCGGTGTCGATATAGGTCCAGTATACTTAACTATCGCGAAAGAAGATACAACATTTTTTCACTAATTTATTTGTGACAATTTTCAGAAAAATTGTATTTAGCTCATACTGCCATTCCTAATTTTTAATGAATTTGTCGTAAATTATGACTAACTGCAGTTGAATGAAATTTTTCTTGACTAAATGTTAGCCTTCAACAGTCAGTAAAATGTTCTTTTATATTTTTGATGTAAAATAAAAAAGTTTTGGACAAATCTTTTCAGAATATGCTAGAATATGGCACATTTTTCTCGATTGTGGGACGACCTGCTCATGTGAAAATCGTTAAAGTCTAAATGTCAACACGTAGACGTGTCTAGTTAGACATTCGATCATTTTAAGTTAGACTTCCACATTTGGAAGTTTGAATCATCAAATTCTGATTTGCGCACAGGTTAAAAAAATATACTAAAAATGTTATGTATATATATTATAATATTATATATGCACCAATGAAATTGAGTATCACCGCCGAGGATAAGACAAGAGTATGACCCAACTTCATCTCTTATAATTAGACGTATAACTGAATAATGTACTAATGAATAATTTTATTGACAATGCAAATAATTTATATTTTAGTGTTTCATTAAATCATATAATACATATACCCTATATAGGTTATTTCACAGATAAAATGTGTGAAGTTTATCTTTCTGAAATGTTGACATTTGATTATAGTCAGTTTCAAGAAAAAAAATTAAATACTAAATTTGTTCAACTGATATAATTCATCAAAGTTTTAGGTTTTAGGAAAATCCTATGCTTGCGTGGAAAATTGATAGGGTGAATAGTGATTGTTGAATCACCATCACAGTAACTCTCAATGATATGGTTACCAGATGCACTGATTTATCATCAAATGTGCTGATTTTTTACCCTTGGAACTGATTTTTTACATCCATTTTGAACAAAACTTTCCCGGTTACAGAATTTTTAAAGACGAAGAATTTTTTTGCTTGGTCTCACTACATTTAATAGAAAGAGACAAATATTATATATTACTATTGGCTGAGCCTTCTCCAGTCTATTTGCTATGGGCCGCTTATTTCAGAGGTCATTCTAGTAACTACCCCCAAAAAAAACGTTACTTTTATAAAAAAAATTTGAAGTTATTGATAAAGATATTGATGTAGGATATGTTAGTTTTAATAAATATACTCTTTATATACATTAACATTTTTTTTTAATTCATTTTATACACTTTCTATACACAGAAAGGCCAGTCAAACGCAACGCCTTGAAAAGTAGGTATGTCCGGCTTGTTGAAAAAATTTCGGAAGGGGGCCATCTGAAACAGAAAAGTCAAAAAGTTTTCGGTTAAGTACGACAATGGCTATGTCCCCTATAAATCTTTTTAATATACGTGCAGAAATAACAAAATGGCGGCCACAAAACAAAAACAAAACACGATTTTTTTTTGTTTTTTTTGCCGCTATTTTGTTCTTTTTAGACGTATATTTAATAAAATTATAGGGGACATAGGCATATTGATGTGACGTAGCACGCCTTCAAAAGCTTGCAAATAAGCCAAGAGATTCACGTTTTTTTTTCCATAAAAACGGAAAGAAACCAGCGCTACCATTGGTATTTTGTGCCTGAATGTAAGAACACCTGTGTCAAAAATCCAGGAAAATTATTTATATCTATACCCAAAGGTGAGGAACGAAAAGAATGGTACAAAAGTGTTCGGCGTGACATGTGCCCTACAACGTCTTTAACGTCAGCAGGGTTAGAATCATCCGTCCGCCGATAGACGGCGCTAAGATCGTCCTCTTGCACAAAAGCATTGAGTTATTATTATATTATACCATTAAGCCATTTCCCTTTCGGGCTAGGCGTGACTTGCTCGGTTGGAGAATAGTAGTGTGTATATGAGTGTATAGGTATATAGGTGTAAGGTATGTAGGTATATAGGTATAAGGTATAGGTATATGGGTCTTAGGTATAAATCTTTTAGATTGATCTGGAATTCTCGTGTTATTTATTTAAATGACACGTTTATTCCGCAAAACTGCTCCGACCCAGGTTGCTGATCAATCTCTCTAGCGATCACCCCAAGTAAAGAGCCTCACAAAATTGTTATGTATGGTTCCCCACTTGGGCCCATTAGTATCCAAGGTCATTGTTTCAGGCGTCATTCATTCTATTGTCACTCTGTTTACAAACTATTTGTCGCCACACTTTTCTGTCCTGGCATACTACTCTAGCTTCCTTCACGTCCATGCATTTTTTCATGCAAGCTCTTGTGTTTCTATGGTTCATTGTCGAACCATCTTAACTGATTTGTTTCCCATATTTCAACTAGTGTCTCTCCTGTACCACATTCTTTGAGGATAGTCTCGTTTCGGACTTTGTCCATCAGTGTTTTCCCGCATATTATGCGCAGAGGTTTCATGCCGATCGCGTTAACTTTACTCCTGTCCTTTTCTTGACAGGTCCATGTCTCGCTACCGTATAGTACAGCCGGTGCGAATATAGAATTATGTATGGCCATTTTAGCTTTTTTTGATACGTTTTTATTTGTGAGGATGGATCCTACTCTACCGATAACCTGTCTACACTTATTTATGCGCCTATCTAACTCCCCATCTATTTTTCCGTCGCTAGTGAATAGACTACCTAGATACACGTACTGGTCAACTTGTTCTAATCTCTCATCATTTATGACAATGTTGCATATTGTTTTCTCACTTTTTCCGTCAAACACCATGATTTTTGTTTTATTTACGTTAATTTTGAGTCCCATGTCCTTCATGCTTGTATTAAGTTTATTCAACATTCTTTGCAAATCCTCGACTGATTCTGCCATAACAATCTTGTCATCTGCGAAAGCTAATCCACGTACCCTCACTGTCTCGAGATCTACACCTTCTTCGTCGAAGAGTGCAGTTCTTATACACTTATCCATGAATATGATAAATAGCCACGAGGACATAAAGCATCCTTGTTTCACGCCTTGCATAATATCGAACCAGTCACTCAGTTTCCCATTTACCCTTACACTCGCTTTACTACCTGTATATATTGTTTTTATGGCTTGTAGGAGCCCTCCATTTACTCCGTACTCTTTAAGGACTTCCCAAAGTTTACTTCTATTTACCTTGTCGAATGATTTTTCTAGGTCAATAAATGCACAGAAAACTTTCTTTCCTACTCTCAAGCTTTTTTCTGTGATCTGTCTTAGGCTAAATATCTGATCAGCACATGATCTTCCTAGCATAAATCCACTTTGGACTTCCCATATCTTTTCTTCTGTAATTTCCATTA
The DNA here is from genome assembly GCA_932195095.1 of Andricus curvator. Lineage (NCBI taxonomy): Eukaryota > Metazoa > Arthropoda > Insecta > Hymenoptera > Cynipidae > Andricus > Andricus curvator. The sequence goes on from CAKNYM010053026.1 coordinate 233,668, forward strand.
CCCTACGAATAAGTATTTTTGAGTATATTTTACTTATGGTACTTAGAAGGCTGATACCTCTGTAATTACTGCAGTTGCTTTTATCTCCCTTTCTTTTGTATATTGGTACGATAATCGCTTTTCTCCAATCGTCTGGGACTTCCCCCGTCTCGATACATAAATTTATCAATTCGCACAACCTGTGAGGTATGTACTCGCCACCGTATTTAAGCATTTCAGCGCTGATACTATCTACACCAGCAGCCTTACCGTTTTTCAAGTTCTTTATTATGTTTCTGACCTCAGTGACACATACTTTTTCAATTGGGTTTTCTAATGCATTATGTTCTATGTCGCAGTTTTGTTGTCCTATATCTTCACCTCCTAATAGTTCTTTAAAAGAGTCTTTTAAAGCGTCTACTATCCCGTCTATATCATATAGCATTTCACCTTTGCTGTTTCTCATGCTCAGAAACTCTGTATTTTTACTTTCCTTCAACTGTTTATATAATAGTTTCATCATTCCTTCAAAGCTGTTTTGTAGTTTCCTCTCTTCTTCTGTTCTGATTTTCTCTTTACTCTCTTTGACTAGTCATTTGACATTTCTCTTTTTGTGTCTGTAATAATTTTTAAGTCTATTTCTCTCCTCATCGCTAATACCTGTAATGTGCAACGTTCTGTCGTGCGCTTCTTTCTTTTCTTTTTGGGCTGCCTCAATTTCATCATTCCACCATGCATCACCAGATTTTCTTCCTACAATCGCCGTACCACATACTTCGGTCGCAGTTTCAACGATGATATCCCGTAGTAAAGTCCACATGCCCTCTAAATCTTTATTGTTTAATAATCCCTTCCAAATTGTCTCATCTATACGTTCGTTTAACCTATTTTGAAAGTCTATTTGCACTTCCGGTTTCTGTAAATTTTGAATCTTTATTCGCGTTTGTTTTGTTTTTGTTGTTTTCTTTCTTCTCCATCCCCGCCCTAAATTTATTTTGGAGACTAAGCGGTAATGATCAGTATTGCATTCGGAACCCCTCATGACTCTTGTATCTTTCACTAGTTCTCTTAGTCTTTCATCCGCAATAACAAAGTCAATTATACTGTGGCTATTTCCTTTACGCCAGGTGTGCATGTGGATCATTTTGTGTCTAACCCAAGTATTTGTAATAAATAGGCCCTTTTCTAAGCATAAGCTAACTAATTTTTCCCCGTTATAGTTTTTTCTTGTTGCATCCCCAAATTTACCTAGCACCCTTTCTGTATCTGTATCCTGACGTTGGACACCGACCCATCCGTTCATATCTCCTAGCAGAATTATTCTTTCACCTTGATCGCAAATACTTATTGTATCATTTAAAGTGTCCCAGAAGGCATCTTTGACTTCTCTCGGGTCACTATCAACTAGGGCGTAGCACGCTATGATGAATAATCTTCTGATTCCTACCTTCATTTTAGCCCACAACAATCTGGGAGATACAAACCCATGATCTTTGAGATGTTGTCTTGCTTTTTCATTCATGATTAAACCGACCCCCTGACTACCATGTGATTCACTGTCTACTCCTGACCATATTTCAAAACCGCCTCTCAATACCCCATTTTCTATGTTTCTACTTTCGCAACCCTTTTTCTTCGTCTCAGGTACACATGAAATATCTAGTTTTCTTGCATGCATAGTTTCTCGTAGTTCTCTTACTTTAAGATCATTCACTCCTCTAGCATTCCAAACACCCAGTCTCCATTCATCGCCTGAACTCGACCTTTACGTTTACCGTGTGTATGCGTTTCGTCAATCAAAGTTTCAGTCCATTCCGAGGCTACTTTATTGTTTGTATTATTCATGTTTAGATTGTACACCCAACTATCACCTTTATGCGCGCGATTTGTTTCGAGAGCTGAAATCATGTCCAGGTTAAGTGATTATTCGTCGAACGGTGGAGAGTTGATGTTTTGAGCTGAGAAGGTTACCAGCCTTCAGCAGCGTTGTATTAGGTAGGAGTTAATATGTGCCCATCTCCTGAATCCTGGCCTACCTCTATACGAGGAGCCAATAAGTCTTTTTTTTTAAATTGGAAAAGGGTTAAATTTTATTTTACTTTATTTATTTTATTTATTTATTTATTATTTTTTTTTTTCAATGTAAACAAAAAAATTTCTGAAATACTGTGTAGTTCTTGATTTATGAAGTTCTTTGAAAAGCGTTTAAAGAATCTAGACTCCTTAAATTTCTTCGAATTTCCTTCAACCACTGTATTAATTTGAAAATTCGTTAAAATCATTTAAAATATCACAAAGAACTCGAAAATTCTCTCAAATTAGGAAAGATCTCAATATACCTCATAGTTTTTGGAATACCGTGAAATTTGCTCATAAAAGATGATAAAAAGTCGCGAAAATCTCATGGAATCATATATTTCTTGAATTCTGAGATTCAAAACGTCCCAAAGTTCCCGGAAAATATTTTCAAATTCTCTCAGATCATTGGATTGAAAATGAAAAGTCGCTTATAATGTTTTAAAACAAAGAGAGCTTTCAACCAGAACAAATGGATATTGTGTTTTAACGTAATTTAATTTATGACATATGAAGAGTGTACCCCCCCCCCCCCGCAACACAAAGAATAGTTCAATTTCAAAAATTTATAATCTTAAAATTTATTTATTTTCAACAAATAAAAGTTATGACTTGTCCTGCTGTTTAACTGGGATTCGGCCTTTTGTCTTCAAAGAACTTCTTCATTTTTTGAGTGGTGATTTGGCAAAAGAGAGGGATTAAATACCGTGTTTTCGAGAAAGAAATGACTGAAAAATAATCGTGCAGAAATAGACCGGTTAACTGGGCTTTAGGATTTTATTTTTGAAAGTGAGAAAATCGACCGACCGCGGTGACGCTATATTTTAGACTGAAAACGCAGGAAATTGAGGAAAATTAATAATTAATCAAAAATAATAATATTCCCGATTAGCTAAGTTCACGAAATTAATACTGATCATTCTTCGATGTGTAATTGATATTTACAAATATGTTAAATTTATTAAATTAAAAAAAAATTATTAAAAAAAATGTGCTAAAAGAAAGGAGACGACCGTGACTGAACACATTTCCGTAACCAGTCAGTAAATGCGTAGCCCCCTCCCGACAACGCATTTTCTTGAATGCGTCAATGTTCCAGTAAATTTTTATTTCTAGGCTCATTTTTGGAAAATCTTATTTTTCTTGTTCAAAAATTTTTTTGGAGAAAAAATGTTTTGATCACAAAAGATGGATTTTTTTATGCTGTACAACTTTTATTTAAAATATTTTGCGAAATTCCCATCGTTTACTAAAATAAATGGAAAAAAACATTGATTTTATGGGGTTTTCATGGTTTTTGTCATTAAATTGAAATTTGCGCCAATTTTCACTATGATATTTGTAATCAGCGCATCAAAATACGTAGGTATACCTGGTGCCAAATCAATCGGAGGTAACCACTATTCAGAAGTACACCCATCAATTCTTAGTTTTTTACACCTATCGTTAGTTTCTTATTTGGTTAGAGTTAAATGCGGAAAAGTCCAAGGCTATGGTGTTCAGAAAAGGAGGTGGAAGGAATAAGAAACGAAAGTGGAAGGGAAAGGCGGTTCAGGAGGTAAAAGACTTTGTGTACCTGGGCTTGTTGTTTCGGAGAAATAAAAGAGAGAGTGAGGAGGGCAAATGTGGTGATGCGGCAGATGTAGGGGTTGGGAAATAATTATTCACAGATGATTTTGGAAGAAGAATGAAATTGTTGGACTCATTAGTGATGAGTGTGCTATTGTATGGAGTAGAGGTGTGGGGGTGGAACGAAAGTGTCGAGGTAAATAGGATACAGGGGAGGTATGTAAAGTGGAAACTAGGGTTGGCAACGAAAACGCCTAATTATATTGTCCAAACCATAGAGAACAAAAGCTTACCTCAAAATGTGTTATTCAGAGAAATATATAATTGATCATAAAGAATAAAGTTGCAGGTGATCTGGTTTCACTCACAAGCACTGCTCTATCCCATTTTATGGTTATAAGCTACTTTCATAATATATTTTTCTGTAGCCGTATTTAACCGAATATACGATTTCGGAAGAAGGTATACCATAATACACGGATTCTTTCAATGTAATTACCAGTTTTTTTAACATTTTGACCCGACTTTGGATTACAAAGAATCACATATTGTAGGTTTCAATTTTGAAAAATAAATTAATGATGTGACAAATGTGGCTTAAACATGGTCTAAACAAATTACATGAAAACTCCCTGGGATTCGACGCCTGTGTCCCAATGGAGTTCCACTGAGTAATTCTCTGGGCAATATAAACACTGCGCCGCTTTCCATGCTTATGCCCACCCGTTGTCCAAAGTAATTATATATTCCACGAAGGCTTGTATTATTTTCCATTACTGCAACGACATCACCAGTGGACGTTGTTATTACATTTTGTTCTTCGCTTTGTATGCTTACTAATGTATTACGTCCTCGCAAAAAAATTGATTTATTGGGAGGAAAAAATATCTTCGAATTTCGTATTGTCGTTGCGTATTGATGTGGGGAATGAGTCGAATATTTCCAAGGCGTGCAAGCTCATATCCAAGTATGCGTGAAGAGCGATGCCTGTGAGGAGGAGACGTAGACCTGGCACTAAGAGGAGGCTCTGCAGGAGGAGACCTGGATCTAGCACGAAGCTGAGGCTCTGCAAGATCATGCGTTACAGGAGAATTATGTCTGCCAGGAGAAGAAGAAGATCCGAAAGGAGAAACACCAGGAATAGGAGCGTCATTAGGTAAGCAGTCGAACTGTGAACTCAACTCTGCAACAATAAATAGATGACCAAATATTTCTCCAAGGAGACAATTTTATGTTTGTATATCACGTACCCACCTCCATTAAAAAAATTTTGAAATTCGTGAGAGGAGAACAACGTGCGGGGCATGAAGAATCCCTTGTCACTATTAACCAAATGGTCCCGTAGACCAGATCACTTCTTAATAATATTCAATAACCCCCTAAGACTGCCCCTGACACGTTTAACTAAACAAATCCGAAAAGCTTGCAAGTAAGACAATCAAAAATTTTTTAAATTGACAATATTCACATAAGTCACCTTCATAAAATCCTAGGCTAAATTCCCAACCCCAGAAAAATATTTAAAAAACCACTGACACCACCGCCACCTCTTTTGCATGAACAAATCCTGAATGTCTCCACGCAAAGCACTCCAAAAGAATTTGAGAATAAAGATGCTAGCGATATTCGATCGAGGGCTTCTTCTTGTGTTAATTTATTGACACACAACCATATACAACTTGCTAATCCAAGGGCAGCTCATGACTTTTTGACTTCATCAGTTTTGATAATAAGTAATTCTTATCTAATAAGCACACCAAAACAGCAAAAGACAACATATAAGAAGTTGATTCTACTGAAAATACAAAACTTCCCTACAGCGAAATGGTAACATGGTCTATTTGTTTATTGAATTAGTTCATATAATACATACATTTTCATTAACAATTATAAATTGACTGATAGACTTTGATTTTAATGAGTTTTTGCCTAGATTCCATTGTTTTCACTATGAATAGAAAAAAACTTTCAAATCGGACTAGCAGTAGTTATTTAATAGGTAATGCTTTTGTGCTTCTAAACAATTTTAATAAATGGATGATTCATTTGGTCATTTTTTAATATACAAGTTTCTTGCTGTATAATCAACTGCTGGTATGTCTCCAAAGACTTTTGGTGTGATACTTTGCGTTTGGAAAAAATTGTTTATTGGTTAAGGAAACTTAATGAAAAATGCTTCATTTATTTTTCTTTTAGTATATAAGTCTCGTTTTTTCAGCAGAAACTATTCTGAAGACGAAATCTAACTATTTTAGAATGTTCTTATTCAATACTTATTTGCCAAATGATTATTAAAGAATTATTAATTGATATTTGAATTTAAACAAACTGAAGGCAACATTAGACTTCCGTTTCCCGCGTGAAAGTGTGTGGTAGTGGTGAAATTTTGATGCTGATTTTTTCGGATAATTGTGATGAAATTTGAGGTGAGTTGATTGTGGATGTGTATAGAAGGGTTCGTTTGTGAGGGATTGATTGATAGATTGAAAGATTGACAAGGAGGTGAGGATATTTTTGGGGATCAAGACAGATTTTTGTGTAAATTGAGGTTAGGTGGGTTTGAGGTTTGTGACAGGATGGGAGGACCAGGTTGGTCGTAGCAGGACAGTATAGAGAAGGAGAATGACAAGGCAGGTAGACGCGACGGAAGATGGAGACAGTGAACGATAGAAGGCGGGATAGTTTGAATTGGATTCATGGCAAGCGGAGCGAGTACCAATAAGGAAAGCAGGGATTTGGACCAGGACGTTTTCAGTACACCGATAGGGGAGGACAAGGATAGGAGGGCAAGGAGAAAGTATAGGAAAACGGTAGAAAAGGATAGATTAAGGGCGAAAAGCGTGGGAATGATTGAGGCATTCATCAAAAGGAAGACAGGGGAAGCAGTGAAGACCATGAAGAAACAGGGTCAAGCTTGAAAAAACCAAAAATGTATAGATCGCCGCCGGAAAAACATAGTTTTGTAGAGAAGGATGAGAAAAATAAGGGGACAGAAAGAGACAGAGCTGAGGCTAAAGATCCGTTGTAAAAGGAAAGATTGACAGAAACGCGCGAAATGATGATAGAAGTAATGGGGATGTATGAAGAAAAGCAGGAGAAAAGGGTAGAGGAAATAAGGAAAGAAATTAGGCAGCAAATCGCCAAACTTGGGAAAGAAATGAAGAAATGGGAAGTAATCAGGGAAAAGCTAGAGAAAAGGATATAGGAGAAAGAAGAAGGAGTATACTGAGTTGTATGAGCAAAAAAAAGAGGAGAAAAATAAAAGGTTTGAAAAAGAAGCGGAGAAAGGCTAGGTCGGAAGAAGAGGTTTGGAAGGTGGTAAATAGAGAGAGAAGAAGAGGGAAAAGAGTAAAACAGGATATTGAGATGGTAGAATGGAAAAAATATTGTATGTCATTACTAGGAGGGGTAGAGAGGAAAGTTAGTAAAGGAGGAAAAGATGGTAGGGAAACATATGAGGAGGAGGACATTACAAGGGAGGAAATAGTTGAGGTATTAGGGATGATGAAAGATGGAAAGGCACCTGGTATAGATGAGATTCCAATTGAAGTATGGAAATATGGGGGGACAGATTTAAAGGAATGGGCATGGATAATCTGCAATAGAGTATGGAGAGGAAAGGTTTGGCCAGAATTATGGAAAGAAGTAGTAGTGATACCAATAGTGGAGAAAGGCAAAGGGAAGGAGGTTAAAGATTATAGGGGACTGACACTAATTCGAACACTGTATAAAGTATATGTGACTGTTTTATCGGAGATGTTGAAAAAAGAAGTTGTTGAGAAAAATATAGAGCCACCGAATCAGACAGGGTTTAGAAGAGGGATGGCGGTGATGGACAGTATATATGTTCTGAACTGTTTGGTAAATAAGAGGATTAAAAGGGAGAAAGGGGTAATGGTTGCAATATTCGTGGACCTAAAGGCGGCGTTTGACTCATGAGACCGAGGCAAGATAGAAAAAGTTATGGTGAAGACGGGGATACAAGAGGAATTAATAAAGAGATTATCGGAAATTTTTAGAGAGACAAAAAGAAAGGTAAAGGTAGGAGAGGAAGTAGAAGATAGTTTCTGGTTGGTGAGAGGAGTAAGGCAAGGATGTCCTCTGAGCCCACTTTTATTTATTATATCAATATCAGACTTGCAAGAAGAAATGAAGAGAAGAGGGTGGGGAGGAGTTAGAATAGGGAACAAAGAGATATATACACCGGCATACGCAGATGATATAGAGTTGGTGGCAAAGGAGGAAGAAGGAATGGCGGGCTTAATTACAGGATTGGAGAAATACTTAGATGGAAAGAAGTTGAATTTAAATGTAGAAAAGACAAAGATAATGAGGTTCAGAAAAGGAGGGGGAAGAATGAAAGAATGGACGGGGAGATGGAAGGGAATAAAATTAGAAGAAGTAAAAGAGTTTAAATATTTGGGATATACCTTGCAAGCAAATGGAGATCATAGAGCTCATATAAGAGAAAGGATAAAGAAGCAGCAGGTGTAATGAAACGGATATGAGGAATATGAAAAAGGAGGAAAAAAAATTGGAGAAGGAGAATCTGGTTAGTTGATACGCTGGTATGGCCGGTATTAGGTTATGGAGCAGAGATATGGGTATGGAAAAAAAGGTGGACGCTAGTGGTAGACTGGAGGACGCCGGGATATATGGTGAGAGAAGAAACGCAAAGGGATAAATGAAGTACTAGAGCGGGAAAGAGGGCATGGGATTTTGAGCCAAAGCTGAGGGAGAGAAAGGGAGGGGAGTTGGCGAGAAAGTGTTTGATGGAGGTAGAAGAAAGGAGAGGGAGAGCGATGCAATTAACGAGATGGTAAGAAGAAAGGTGGGAGTTCTTTGGGGCTAGAGATATAGAAGACGGGACTGGAGTCAACTATGAAGAAGTGGAAAAAAAAGGATAGGGAAAGACAATTAATAGAAAGATGGGGGATGATTGAGTAATCAAAATATAATAAATGGTATAAGATGATAAAAAAGGAAGGAGTACCAAAGTATTTAGAAAAGGGATGGGGTGAGAAAGGATGGACCAGAATAGCAAGATTTAGATTGGGAGGCGAGGTAAGGGCAGGTATGTATTGGGAAAAGAAGGAGAACAGGAAGTGCAGAATCTGTGAATGGGAAGAGGAAACGTGGGAACATGTATGAGAAGGATGTAGGAGAGGAATAGATGATAAATGAAGCTGGCAAGAGAATGTGGTAAAGATTCTAGGGGAAGATGGTTTGGGGGAAGAGTGGATGAAGGAGTTGGAGGGTGCTAGGGGAGCAAATGAGAAAGAATGGATGCAAAAAAATGGCAAAATGGAGTTACAAGAGAAGTGAAAGAAAAAGGAAACGGAAATCGCTTAAATTAGAAGTGTAAAGATTAGTAAGTAATGGTTATGTAATAGCATAAGTAAATTAAGATGCGTTTGCGTTATCGCTCTCTCTCTCTCTCGCTTGCACTCTGGCTTTTGATCGCTCGCTCACTCGCTCACTCGTTCGCTAACACATCCCAAATCGCGCTGTTGTCGAAAAATAGAAATAAGGATATAGATATAAGATTTTCTGTGAATAGGTGTAAATAGTAAGCATACAATTTTATAAAACATGTAGAAGGAAGTGTTGTAAGAAATGGAAGTCATGTAAACCCTTACAAGACACATTATGAATAAAGAAGAAGTCAAAATTATTTTAATTCCATTTCCTTCTAAAAATATCGACACTTGCATTACATAGCGCTTCCTATCCATATGTGACCGAGAGTCGTACAATGAACAAATACGACGTGGCGCCGTACAACGCCTAAGCGCGACGTGGCGTGGAGCGGTATGAAATTGCGGTGTCGATATAGGTCCAGTATACTCAGATATCGCGAAAGAAGATACAAGATTTTATTACCAATTTATTTGTGACAATTGTCAGAAAAATTGTATTTAGCTAATACTTCCATTCCTAATTTGTAATGAATTTGTCGTACATTATGACTATTTGCAGTTGAATGCAATTCTTCTTGACTGAATGTTAGCCTTCAACAGTCAACAAAATGTTCTTTTATATTTTTGATGCAAAATAAAAAAATTTTGGACAAATCCTTTCCGAATATGCTAGAATATGGCACTTTTTCCCCGATTGTGGGATGACCTGCACAGTTGGAAGTGTCCTATTTATGGACGTGCAAAGATGATAGTTTCAACTGAGCACTTCCTGCTTGAAGCCATGAAATTTTCCACTTACACGTTCACGTGAAGTGTTGAATCATCAAATTCTGATTTACGTACAGGTTAAAAAAATATATTAAAAATGTTATGTATATATATATATATATTATATTATTATATTCACCAATGAAATTCAGTATCACCGCCGAGGATAAGACAAGAGTATGGCCAAACTTCATCGCTTATAATTAGACGTATAACTGAATAATGTACTAATTAAGAATTTTATTAACAATGTAAATAATTTCTATTTTAGTGTTTGAAAAAAATGCAAGTGAATTCAAAATAATTCTAAATAAATAATATACTAAACCAGGAAGTATTAATTACTATAATTGAGTACTGTTCTCCGAATAGGTGAGCGTACAAAAACGAGGGCCTAACTAAAAAACAGAGTGTTTACTTTTTTGACGACCAACGCCAGTGTGGTAGTTTATTCACCCTAATATTCAAAATCTAAATCGAAGATGAAAAACAATTATATCTCGAGGATTTTAAAGAACTGTAAAATATCTCCATTCCTTTTTAGAAGGAAACTAAAAAAACTTGCACTGCATTTTTCTTTTTTATATTTGACATCATAGCTCTGAAGAAAAATCTTCCTTTTACGATTCACGATTTTCCTTTTACCTTTGCACACAGAGGTACCTTCCAGTAATTTTTCTCATCACATTTTCAAGTCCACTTTTTACATGCATTCGACATTCGACAGCAAGTTTGCGCAAAGAACTGAAATCGTCCAATTTTTAATTTCAGTGGGACATAGAATCAAGAAGTGGAGAAATTGCGCAGTAAATCGAAAATTTAAAAATCCAGAGGTATTGGAACTTTTTTTCCAATTACCACACTAGAAAATGCTTGGGAGATATTCCTTCTTCTGGTTCCTTTTGAAGAAATACCTTTAAGGATTTTTTTAATCTATGAAAATATAGCTTCTTTAGGGAAAGTGACTAACTGAAATGACTATTTAACTCAAATCGTAGAAATTTGTCTGCATTTATTGTTTAACTTATCGCAAAATTGCCAAGTTGGACTACGATTCAATAGAATTTGGATAATTAATAGAACTGGGAGAATTAAGAATTTTAAATTGTGAATTTTTTATGTCTTACGGTCCACATACAAATTAAATAAAAAATGAGCCAAAAACATCTTTTCAACTCAAAATTTATTAATTGAAAAACTCCTTACTCCATCCTTTACGTACGTTTCGGTACATTTGCGTACCTTTTTCAAAAGGTTTTAAAACCTAAATACAATAATATTTGAAGTTAGCAATAATGAAACAAAACAAAAAATTAAAAAAAGAATAATAATTAATATAAATTTGTACATGAGATAAGATTAACTTCGAAGAGTAAACAAACATCGAAAAAGAAAGATAGAAACCAATGTCAATTTGGAAGAATCCAAGTCAAAATTTGAGTCAAAAATTTAGAAAACATTAAAAATTGTTATAGAAGTCTCAAAAAAAATTAAGGAGACTTCACTCACTTTAAAAACTACATCTTAAAATATAAGTAATTTGAAAATTGACATAATCTTTGAATGTTCTTTACAATGTTTTCAATTTCTAAACGTAGAAATTTAGTTTGAAAATTAAATTTAGTTTTTTCAAATTTAGAGATCAAATTGTAATTTAAATTATGAACATTAAATGTATTTACATTTTGTTGAATATGTGTTGGAAATAAGGCATTGTTTCTGCACCTTATTAAGAAAGTACGCTGTTCTTTAAGAATAACTAATTTCCTATTGGTACGTATGTAATCTCCAATTTGTTGTCTTGTGGCAGCACCATACCTCTCAAAGATGTAGGATAAAAAACCCATAGTGTCTAAAACGTTGTTGACTTGATGTATTGTAAAAATGATTTGATACAAATCAATCCTTTTCTTCGACCGACGATGTTTAAGAATTTTAAATTGTGAATTTTTTATGTCTTACGGTCCACATACAAATTAAATAAAAAATGAGCCAAAAACATCTTTTCAACTCAAAATTTATTAATTAAAAAACTCCTTACTTCATCCTTTACGTACGTTTCGGTACAATTTTGCGAATAATAATTAATATAAATTTGTACCTGAGATAAGATTGATTTCGAAGAGTAAACAAACATCGAAAAAGAAAGATAGAAACCATGACAAAATGTTATGATTTTTAGAATCTGAAAGAACCGAAATTTAAAGATTCGTAAAAATCTAGAAATCGAAACTTTGGACTATTCTATTACACTTTCATGAATGAGGAAGTAAAAATAGAAAACTGATAAAAATTCGTATGTTCTCTTAGATTGTCTGGTACTTCCAAAAGAAAGAATTGGAAACCAATAAAATTCACATTACAGGCGAAAGAAAAGGCGAGCAACCGCACTGATGATTTGGAAAATAATAATGGCAGGTTTCGCAGCCACTAGCTTGAGTTTATTTGCGAGCAGCCAGCGGAAGTTATTGCAGATTTTTGTATGGTACTAACCTTTGATTGCACTTGAGAATGCAATCGCTATTGTACTATCGACTTGCGAAACGGGTCGTAATGTCCGGTCCAATAAGTTTTTATTGAAAAAAAAACAACTCATAAGTCTCTTTAGAAATTTAACGTCTAGTTTATTTTATTTCTCATAATGGACGAGCATTCGATTTTGAAAAGAAAACTGCAATTTTAAGTTGTTAAAAATTCATCCTGCATTGAACCGTCATCTATAGTTCTAACCGTCCGTGAGGAAAGGGACCTAATGCGGAAAAAATCAAATCTCAGTTTTTTACACCTATCGATAGTTTTTTATTTGGCTAGAGTTGAATGCGGAAAATTCCAAGGTTATGGTGTTCAGAAAAGGAGGTGGAATGTATAAGGAACGGGGGTCGAAGTGGAAGGGAAAGGTGGTGCAGAAGGTGAAAGAGTTTGTGTACCTGGGCTTCTTGTTTCGGAGAAATGTTAGCGCTTTAAGCTTTCAAATTCATAACGCGAATTTCAACTGTTACGATTCTTCGTAAACAATGCTAGTTTTACTTACTGTCTACTCAATAAATTTAGTTTAATTAAAAGTATTTTTATGTTCAGTCTAAATAATTAATAATGAATTTGCCAACATGTCGAGGTGTAACGCCAGGAACGATAATTAATCTATGGATAGTACTTTTGACGACTCACTGGCACTTGGAACATCTGCAGACCAAGCTTTTTACGTGATTTTACACCACCTAACTAAATTTCGAAAAGTGAGAATCTTATGTGAATTCACTTTTATTCAATCTAACAAAACTTGACCAAACTAACTCTCTTTTAATGTAATTACCAGTTTCTTGTAACATTTTGATCCGACTTCGGACTGCAAACAATTATATATTGTAGGTTTCAATTTTTCAAAATAAATTAATGCTGTGAAGAAATGTGGATTAAATATGGTCTAAACAAATTACATGAAAATTCCCTGGGATTCGACGAACGTGTCCTAATGGAGTTTCACTGACTAATTCTTTGGGCAATATAAACACTTCGCCGCTTTCCACGTTCATGCCCACCCGTTGTCCAAAGTCATTATATATTCCACGAAGACTTGTATTATTTTCCATCACTGCAACCACATCACCAGTGGATGTTGTTATTACTCTTTGTTCTTCGCTTTCTATGCTTACTAATGTATTACGTCCTCCCTTAAAATAAATTGGTTTATTGGGAGGAAAAAAATATCGTCGAATTTCGTATCGCCGTTGCGGATTGACGTGGGGAATGAGTCGAATATGTGAAATGTGTGCAAGTTCATATCCAAGTATGCGTGAAGAGGGATGCCTGGGAGGAGGATACCTTGACCTGGCACTGAGAGGAGGCTCTGCAGGAGGAGACCTCGATCTAGCACGAAGCTGAGGCTCTGCAAGATCATGAGTTACAGGAGAATTATGTCTGCCGGGAGAAGAAGAAGATCCGGAACGAGAAACACCAGGAATAGGAGCGCCATTAGGTAAGCAGTCGAATTGTGAACTCTGCTCTGCAACAATAAATAGATGACTAAATATTTCTCCAAGTAGACAATCGTACGTTGGTATATCACGTACACCTTATGTTGACATTATAAGCATTATCGGTGTTTATTAACCGCCGTGTGCACACCCAACTTTATCAGCGTTGTTGCAGTTGCTAACCACTCGCTGTACCCGGGTGCCCACCTCCATTTTTAAAATATTAAAATTCGTAAGAGGAGAACCAACGTGTGGGGCATAAAGGATCCGTTGTAACTGTTAACCAAATAGTCCCGTAGCCCATATCACTTCTTAATGATATTCAACAACCCTCTAAGACAGCCCTAGCACGTTTACCCAAACAAATCCGAAAAGCCTGCAAGTGAGACACTCAACAAATTTAAAAATTGACAATAATCACACAAGTCACCTTCATAAAACCCCAAGCTAAATGCCGAACCTTAGGATAATATTTAAAAAAAACCCTAACACCACCCCCACCTCTTTTGCATGAACAAATCCCGAATGCCTCCACGCAAAGCACTCCAAAAACGTTTAAGAATAAAGATGCTTGCGACATTTGATCGAGGGGTTCTTCTTGTGTTGGTTTATTGATACACAACAATATACAACTTGCTAATCCAAGGGCAACTCATGACTTATTTTACTTCATTAGTTTTCATGATAATAAGTAATTCTTATCTGATAAGCGCATGAAAATAGCAAAAGACAACATATAGGAAGTTGATTCTACTGAAAATACGAAACTTCCCTACAGCGAAATGGTAACATGGTCTATTTGTTTATTGAATTAGTTTATATAATACATATATGTTCATCAACAATTATAAATTGACTGATTGACTTTAATTTTAATGAGTTTTTTCCTAGATTCCATTTTTTTCACTTTGAATAGAAAAAAGCTTACAAATCGGACTAGCAATAATTATTGAATAGGTAAAGCTTTTGTGCTTTCAAACAATTTTAATAAATGTATGCTTCGCCTGGCAATTTTTTAATATAAAAGTTTCTTTTTGTAGAATCAACAGCGGCTGGTATATCTCCAAAGACTTTTGGTGTGATGCTTTGCATTTGGAAAAAATTCTTTATTGGCTAAGGAAACTTGCTAAGAAATGCTTAGTTTTTCTTCAGTATGCAAGTCCCATTTTTTTAGTAGAAACTTACAGATACGTACAGGTTAAAAAATAAAAATTGTATGGATATATATATATATATATATATACATTATATTATATTATTATATTCACCAATGAAATTGAGTATCACCGCCGAGGATAAAACAAGAGTAGGAACAAACCTCATCTCTGATGATTAGACGAATAACTGAATCATGTGCTAAGGAAGAATTTTATTAACAAAGTAAATAATGTATATGTAAGTGCTTCATTAAATTATATGATACATATACCCCATATATGTTATCTCATGGATTAGAGGCCTGAAGGTTGTCTTTCTGAAATATTGACATTTGATTATATTATAGTCAATTTCAAGAAAAAAAATTAAATACTCAATTTGTTCAACTGGTATAGTTCATCAAATGTTTCAGGTTTTAGGAAAATCCTATGCTTGCGTGGAAAATTGATAGGGTAAATAGCGATTGTTTAATCACCATCACAGTAACGGGGACATATTATCTCACATGCAGCAAGTCTCTCTGCGGCAAATCACACCTGCGGCATGTCACATCTGCGGCATGTCTCATTTGCAGCATGTCACAACTGCGGCATCTCTATCTAGCGGCTTCTCTCCTGCGCGGCATTTCTCACAGTAAAATTGACATTTTTGCGGCATCTCTCACCACACTCCTGTGACTGGCCAAAGAAATAATGTTAGTCGAACCCCAACCCCCTTTTCAACGTCTCTTGGGGGACAGGAAGACACCCCTGTGACTGGCCACAGAAATAACATTACTGGAATCCCTTTCCACTGGTGAGAGATGCCGCAGTTGTGATTTGCCGCAGAGAGACTTTCCACAGAGAGACTTTCCGCAAAGAGACTTTCCACAGAGAGACTTGCCGCATGTGACATGGTATGGACCCACAGTAACTCTCAATGATAGGGTTACCAGACGTACTGATTTGTCAGCAAATGTGCTGATTTTTTACCCTTGGAACTCATTTCTCCTGAAATGCATTGATTTTCACCCAAAACGGCAATTTGTTGTATTTTTTCTTACATATTTTCGTTTTTTTGCATCCGTTTTGAAAAAAAAATTCCCGGTAACAGAATGTCAAATACGAAGAATTTTTTTCTTAGTCTCAACACATTGGATAAAAAGAGACAAGTATTATGTATTACTATTTGCTGAGCCTTGTCCAGTCTATTAAGTACGTCTTTCCGGCCGCATTTCTGTTCGGGAACAGTGGTTTCGGCTGGGGATGAAGAAAAATAGTATACGACACACGGCCAGAAATATTGGATGCCCTGACGTACGTGATATGAGGCCTCGGCTTCGCCTTGGCCTTCATATCACACACTCCCGGAAATCCAACTTTCTGGCCTTGGGTCTTAATATACTATTTTTGTGAATTGTTTATGAGATTATTGATAAAGATATTGATGCAGGATATATGAGGTTTGATAAATACACTCTTGAAATACATTTGAAAAAATTTGTAATTCATTTTGTACACTTTTTATACGCAAAAACGTCAATCAAACGCAACGCCTCGAAAAGTAGGTAGGTCCGGCTTGTTGAAAAAATCTCGGAACCGGGCCATCTGAAAAAGAAAAATCAAAAAGTTTAAGGTTAAGCATAACAATGGCTATGAACACTATACATTTTTTAATATACGTCTAAAAATAACAAAATAGCGACCAAAAAAACAAAAACAAAACAAAATCGTGTTTTGGAAATAGTATGGAAACACGAAAAAATAAAGCTTTCCACGCTTGATAAAGTGTATCCAAGTTGTGGGCGAACAATACATTTTTATCACAGATACTGGAAATTGTAATTAATATTTATCCTAATTTCCAGCACATAGACTCAGCTCAGCACTATTTTGTCTATTTCCCTGATTCGTCTGATTCGTCGAATCGGATTATTATTTTTTTCAATGGCGTTTGGCTAGTTGAGGTTTGGTTACCTACTTGCTAGGTGTGCACATGTGTGTGTGTGTGTATATGGGAGGGGGGGGGGGGGTGCAGATGAACATGCACTGATTTTTCACGAGACCCATCTGATAACCCTACCCTATATTGTTTTATCACAAAAAAGCAATTATCTATCGACAATTCCAAAATATCAGTGTGTTCTTTAGGATGTATACTTCACGGTAGAGGTGCCCATTTCTGTCCGTTTTTATAAATAACATAAAAATCGCAAGTGACGGACTCAGCGTTCAAGCGGCAATACTTGTCCCGACGCAGTGGGCCTGGAGACCCCGTTCCGTGACCAGAAGTCAAGCGAAAAGCACATCAAAATCTACGACAATAAAATCTGAGGACACCTATATATGGTTTTTGAGGGCGCCGATACCGAATCTGAAGTCAGCAATCCAAAAAATAAAATGGCGGATCCAACAGGGAAGACGAGTATTTCAAAAAATTATAGAATCTACATGAAACGTGGTATCTAGGAGTTTTCAAGAGCCCTGAATCAAAATCTGACGTCAGAAGCCCAAAAAACAAAATAGACGATCAAATATATCTTTTGAAATACTCGTCCGCCATATTGGATCCGCGATTTTTTTACATAATTACTTTAGATTTGGAATCAGCGCCCTCGAAAACCTCTGGATACCAAACTAAGTAGATTTAATAATTGTTTGAAACACTTTTCCGCCATATTGGAACCGTGATTTTGTTTTTTAGAATTCTGACGTCAGATTCATAATTAGCGCCCTCGAAACCCCCTAGATATCACTGTGCAAATCAAAAATTAGGAATTGAACATAGAACTCATTCATTCGCGGTTCTCTAAGGGATCGTCCATATATAACGTCAGACGTTTTTCTTTTGTTTATATCGTTGTGTCCTTCTGAACTTCACAGCAATTTCATTCTCGTCTTTATTTAAATAAAAGAAAAACGTCTTACGTAATATATGGACGATCCCTAATCATCCACTAAAGTGATTTCGGTTCTAGAGAAACACGAACGTGATCTTTTTGGTTCTCAACTCTCAGAATTTCCTATAGAACATCAATGTCGGAAAACGTATTGTCGGGAGTTTCCCACGTCTTTAACCATCTGGTGGAAAGTGAAATAAGAGAGTAAGATCACCCTATCTTTTTTAGATTTGGGGTTTTTCTCGCGTTCTGATTATTTTCGAAACGTCCACCTTTGATCGAGGGCTTTTGATGAGTTTCATTTCGCCGTACTCTGTTGTCGTGATCATTTTTAATGTTATAGTGTCGATAACCTTGCATTTATTTTCTGTTTTCTTGAATAAACTACCTAATTGTTACTCAAAAATGTAGCTCAATCAATTCATTTAGGTTAGGCAAAATATACCCCTTGAGTTTTAAAACGATTTCATAGGAATTTCAGAGTCCCTTACATATACCAATAAACCATTCCGTCGGTGGGTAGGGGAGGATGTGGGAGGCGATGGAGGATAGGGGAGTGGAGAGAGGCCTGATCGAGAGGGTAAGGGAGATATATAAAGAGACCAAAGATAAGGTAAGAGGAGGGCGGGGGATTTCGGAGGGATTCTGGATGGATAGGGGGTTAAGAAAAGGGTGTCCGCTTAGCCCAACGCTTTTTGCGATTTTAATTGCGGATACGGAATGTAAGCTAAAGGCCGGAGTGGTAGGAGGAGTCAGGATAGGTGGGGTTAGAATTTGGTCACTAGCATATGCAGATGACATAGTGTTGTTGGCAAAAAGCGAGGAGGCCTTTAAGGAAATGATGAAGAGGTTGAGAAGATAGCTGGATAAGAACAGGTTAGAACTGAATGCTGAAAAGTCCAAGGTTATGGTGTTCAGAAAAGGAGGGGGAAGGGATAAAGGAGGGGAGTGGAAGTGAAAGGGAAAGGCGCTGCAGGAGGTGAAAGAGTTTGTGTACCTGGGCTTCTTGTTTCGGAGGAATAGCGGAGTGGATGGTCACATGAAAGAGAGACTGAGGAGGGCAAATATGGTGATGAGGCAGGTATGGGGGTTGGAAAAAGAAGTTATTCGCAAATGATTTTGAAAGGAGAATGAAATTGTTTGACTCACTAGTGATGAGTGTGCTATTGTATGGAGTAGAGGTGTAGGGGTGGAAGGAAAGCGAAGAGGTAAATAGGACACATGAGAGGTATGTAAAGTGGACACTGGGGCTGGCAAGAAACACGCCTAATTATATTGGCAGGAGGGAGACGGGGAGAACGAGTGTAGGGATTCTAGCGGGGAGTCGGGCGTGTAAATATGAGAAATTTTTGGAAGAGGGGGGAAGTAAGCTGGTTAGGCAGTGTTGGTGGGAGAAGGAAAAGAGGCGAGTGGGTGGGAAGATGGAGGTTGAAAAAGAAAGGTATTTTAGAACGAATGGACTGCTGATGGATGAAGTGAGAAGGATGCATGAGGAAGGAAGAAAGGTATATGAGTTGGTTAAGAAAAACGGCATGCAGAGAGAGAAGACAGCAGGGAAAGAGAGAATAAGAGAGACAAGGTTTAATGGGAACTATATGTGGATTATGCCAAGGGCGAGAGCGCAATATTTGTGTGAGAAAGGAGAGAAAGGAAGTCAGGAGCTTATAGCGAGGATGAGATGTGGGTGCATGGAGGGTTTTAATAGGTTCTGGCTTGCTAGGGAAAAGAGGATGTGTGAACTATGTGGGAAGGCCGAGGCAAGAGTGGACCACTGGTTGGAGGAGTGCGTAGAGGTGGAAAGGAGTGTGATATGCATGGAGGTATTGATGCATGAAAGGGGGGACAAAAGGGCAGTAGCATGGGTGAAAGGAGTCTTGGGTAAGATGGTTATGAAGAGAAGGAAGGAGGAAGAGGAATGGAGAAGGAAAGATTGTAAATAGAGGAGGAAGTAAATATAAGTAAATGTAAATATTGTAAATAGTAGATAAGTATTAGGTATTAGCCGCGGAGGCAGAGCTTAGTAATGCGAGGCAAAGCGAGAAAATAAGGACATGCGTGCGAGGCGAGGCGAAGCGAGGAAGGCAAGACGATGAGAGCGAGCGGCGTTAGAGATAAGGTGTGGAAGGATGTTAGTTTTAAGGGTTAGTTTTAAGAAAATTCTGTAAATAAATGGAAGTGTAAGCAAGTCAATTTTTTAAGGCCAGCAGGCTGAAAAATAAACGTTTATCTATCTACCAATAAACCAAAATAAGAAAAATTAGACTTGTCACTAGCGTCCGTGGTGTCGAGACCATCGTAACCATTTACTGCTAGTGGCTGACGCCCTAGGCTTTAAATGATTAATAGTTATATATTTCTTTTTTTGATAAATTCAGCGTGGCGTTCTTTTTGCAGCAATGGATGAGCCATTTAGAGCGGGTCGTTTTTAACGGGCTAAAATCCATCCTCATAATTCATAATATTACATGCATTGCGATCTGGTACTGTTATGAGAATTCCAAAGAATTTGGAAGAGAGTAAGAGAACGCAAAGCAATTCAACAAAATTGAAAAGAATACATATAATTTAAAGAACTCAGATCGATTGAAAAAAATTCAAGTGAATTGAAAATAATTCTAAATAAATAATATACTAAACCAGGAAGTATTAATTACTATACTTGATTACTGTTTTCCGATTAGGTGCGTACAAAAACGAGGGCCCAACTGAAAAAGAGTGTTAACTTTTTTGACGACCAACGGCGGTGTAGAAGTTTATTCACCCTAATATTCAAAATCTAAATGGAAGATGAAATACGATTATATCGCAAGGATTTTAAAGAACTGTAAAATATCTCCATTACTTTTTAGAAGGTCCTAAAGAAACTTGCACTCTATATTTCGTTTTTACATTTCACATCATATAGCTCTAAAGAAAAATCTCCCTTTTACGATGGCAGTATTACCTTTGCACACAGAGGTAGCTTCTAGTAATTTTTCTCATCACATTTTCACGTCCATTTTTTACATGCATTCATATATATAACTTTCCCACATTTTCCACCGGGGTGCGCTTACGTAGTTTCGTTCTAGCTGAAATGTTAAGTTTGCATTCGGGAAATTCACGGAGTTCGGGAAATTCATATAATTTGGAAAATTCGCAGAATTTGGGAAATTCTTAGAATTTGGGAAATTCATTGAATTTGGGAAATTTAAACAATTTTAAAAATTCATAGAATTCAGAGAATGTGGAAGAATTTGAGAAATTTAGAAGAATTAAAGAAATTCAGAGGATTTCGTGATTTTCCAGAATCGAAGGAATTCAGAGAAT
Organism: Andricus curvator; assembly: GCA_932195095.1. Taxonomy (NCBI): domain Eukaryota; kingdom Metazoa; phylum Arthropoda; class Insecta; order Hymenoptera; family Cynipidae; genus Andricus; species Andricus curvator. The sequence continues at coordinate 254,799 of CAKNYM010053026.1, forward strand.
TAAGGAGATTCAGAGAAATATGAAGAACTGAAGGAATTCAGAAGAATTAAGGGAATTCAAAGCATTTCAGAATTTTCGAGAATTCCAGGAATTCAGAGAATTTTGGGAACTAATTGAATGCATAGAATAGGGTCATGCACTATTTTTTTTATTTTTGCATATTGAATTATATATGCTCTCAAATCACTAATGATGCCAGCAAACTGTAAAAAAAACTTTTTCGAATTTATATTTGAAAAAGAAAAATGTGTACACATTTCAAATTCTATTTTTGTCGCGCTCATTCCGTCATATTGATGTGACGTCGCACGCCTTCCGAAGCTTGTAACTAAGCCGAGACATTCACGTTTTTTTTCTTCATAAAAACGGAAAGTTTTTAATTCAGTTTATAATTTTAAGATTATCTTTGAAACTTCAAAAGGCATTGTCTTACTGAACTATTTTTTGCATAGGATTAAAAGGTACCTCACAATAGAAACACATATACAGCCAGGGAGACTGACAAACTGTTATGATTTTTGGACTGTGAGATAACGAAAACGTGAAGATTCGTAAAAAAAAACTAGGGACCAAAAATTTGGACTATTCCATTACACTTTTATGAACGAGAACGTAAAAATAGGAAACTAATACGAGCTTGTATTTTCTCTTGGATCGTCTTATACTTCTAAAAGAAAGAACTGAAAACCAATAAAATGCACATTACAATCGAAAGAAAAGGCGAGGAACCGCACCGATGATTCGGAAAATAATAATCATTGCAGCTTTCGCATCCACTAGCTTGAGTTTATTTGTCGAGCAGGAAGCGGAAGTTATTGCAGATCTTTTTATGGTGCTAACCTTTGGTTGCACTTGCGAATATAATTACTATTGTACTATCGACTTGCAAATCAAAAATTATGTTTCAAGTCACTGCCTGAAATTCAAACATCATAATTCTTATTAGCGCATATGTAAACAAATCACAGCTTCAATAATTATCGCCTCGCTCTCATGTAAAGTTGTAACCATTTATAATATCTTATTTCGAAAGATTTCATATCTGATATCAAAAGCGTTGCTTTATCAGTTCGACCATAAAATCTTAAAAGTTGAAATTGTATTTACAATACTGACGGATGGTATCGGAACACCTACCGGGTGACCTATTAAAAATGAGCCTTGACTTTGGAAAGCTATAGCGCCTTCCGGAATATGGGTGAAAATATTTTTGAAAACCGTTGGAAACCTTATGAAATTCTGCGCTAAATGACCCTTGAACAAAAATTATCTTCGGGACTTTAAATGTCAATTAGTCCATTAAACATTGAAAATTCTTGACGGGTTCATGAAATAATAATTTTTCGTGAAATCATGATAAACACAAAATTAATTAATTTTCCTAGCTCCTGCCAAGAGTCGAAGTACAAAATTCCTGAATAATAGGAAGTTTATTTTGGTCGTTTTGACGTGATAATTCAAAATTCACCTCTCAAATTTTTAACGCGAATTCTAGCTGTGATGATACTTCGTAAACAATTTTAGTTTTACGTACAATTTACTCAATAAATTTATTTTAATTGAAAGTATACTCATGGTCAGTCTAAATGATTTTTAATTACATAAGTATTCCGACATTTCCAGGTGTAACGCCAGGAACGATTATTGATCGTTCTTTTGATGACGCACTGTCACTTGGAACATAACTAGATTTATTTTCAATCTCATGTATGAGTAAGAAAGGTAATACCTGCACACATTTTCAAAAAGACAGATTTTCGAAAAGTGAGAATCTTATGCGAATGCACTTCTATTCAATCGAACAAAACGTAACGTAATCAAAGAGAACAAACGCTTATCTCAAAATTTGTTATTCTGAGAAAGATATATCAGTTATAAGAAATAAAGTTGCAGGTGATCCGGTTTCACCATCTCGCATTGCTCAACCCCATTTTATGGTTTTAACTACTTACATAATATCTTTTTCTGGAGCAGTATTTAACTGAACATAAAGTTTCGAGAAAAGATATACCGGGTAATTCAATAATTAGTGAAGCCTTGAGAACCACAATCAGGGTTGCGACAGACTTTCCATTTTTAATTTCCCTGACTTTTCCCTGACTTTTCCCTGACCTTTTTTCAACAATCCCTGACTTTTCGACATACCTACAGCAAACTCTAAACCCAAAAAGAACTTTGACCAAACATAAAATACATAAATAAAATGAAAAATAAAACCGAGATACACAAATTCTTCAGCAAAGATAAA
>CAKNYM010053026.1:257056-299489 GCA_932195095.1 Andricus curvator
TAACTCAGATTTAAAAAAAAATTCCCTGACCCATTTTCAAAATTCACTGACATTTCACTGATTTCCCTGACCGATTTTTTTCCCCCTGACTTTTCAAGGATTTCAAGGTCTGTGGAACCCTGACAATACACTGACTCTTTTAATGTAATTACCAGTTTCTTGTATTCGATTTGTGTAAAATTTGACCCCCCCCCCCAGTTTTTGTCAAATGTCCACGTTTTGAGACCCCCTGAATCCCAAAAACCGGAAAACAGATTGGATTGGCCTTTGGTATACACTTTTACTGCCCTAATTGTCAAGTGAAGGTCAAGTTCGTTGAAAAACGACTTTACGAAATAAAAAATTTAATTTTTGGACAAACGACAAAAACTATGAAAACAACCAATAGACAAAAGTTGCTCATCCAAAAAAGAGTTAAAAATTTGTTAGTAAGAATTCGTTGATAGGACGCGTAGTTTTTATTTTAATCTTAAAAAAAAAAGATTGAAAATAAAAAAATTAAACTTTTAGAAAAACCACATAAGGGGCGGAAAAAAAAATGAAACGACAAAAGTTGTTTAACCAAAAAAAATCTACAATTTTTGGATAAACTCTTGTTATAAAAATATCCGCCTCAATTATCACACCTGCGGCAAGTCACACCTGCGACATGTCACATCTGCGGCATCTCTACCTAGCGGCATCTTTCACCAGTGGAAAGGGATTCGAAGAACATTATTTCTGTGGCTAGTCACAGGGGTGCCTTCTCGCCCCCCCCCCCCCCTCCACGAGAAATTGGAAAAGGGGTTTGGGGTTTGACCAACATTATTTCTTTGGCCAGTCACAGGGGTGCGGTGAGAGATGCCGCAAAAATGTCAATTTCACTGTAAGAAATGCTGCGCAGGAAAGAAGCAGCTAGATAGAGATGCCGCAGTTGTGACATGCCGCAGATGTGCCATACCGCAGGTGTGACTTGTTGCATGTGAGATGATATGTCCCCAATTATATCTACAAATTTGCTCCCAACCACTTTACGCTAAGATGCGTATTTTTAGTTTCAATCGTCAAAAATAACATAGAAAATAAACAAATTAAATTTACGGAACGACACAAAATGCAATAAACTGTTTAATAAGAAAATTGTTTTTTTCTCAACGGACGCGCACTTTTTTTCAATTATGAAAACAGGACAATGAAAATACGTATGTTTCAATACCAATGCATATTATGAATTTTAATAATATAAATTTATTGAAATGATACACTTTTCAGGGTGGTTGAGAATAAAATTTAATGCAAAATAATAAACAAATATTAAAGTAATCATGATAAATAAAATTTGTACTTTATATTGCAATATCTGAATAAGCAATCGTAGGCCGAGGCGCATAAATAAAAGTAATATACATTCTACATAAGAGTGTTGAACATAATGTAGAAAAGTAGACATATTGGAGAAAATCGAGTGAGAAGCACGAGATACGTGATGAGAATTTATTCGTTAAAGCCAAGGAAGCTTTAGCAAAAGAGAATTCACAATCACCAAATTACAGTTGTTGATTCTCTGACCTTTTATCTTTAAAAAGCCTGCGCACAAATGTGGGGAAATACAATGACCGTGCGCGTACTGCGAAATAAATATATTATCGAGCGCTAAGCGCGAATACCAACAGTCGCGCGCCCTAGGCGCGCTCAGAAGTGCGAGCGAAAATGTGCCCGCGCGGCGGGCAGATTTTTTAGAATAAATTGATGCTTTGAAGAATTGTGGTTTAAGCGTGGTCTAAACATACTACATTAAAATTCGCTGGCATTCGATGAGCGCTGCCTAATGGAGTTTCACGGACTAATTCTCTGGGCAACGTAAACACCGTGCCGCTTTCCATGTTTATGCCCACCCGTTGTCCAGAGTGATTATACATTCCACGAAGAGTTGTACTAGTTTCCATTATTGCAACGACATCGTCAGTGGATGTTGTTATTACTCTTTGTTTTTGCGTTGGCATGCGTATAGAGGTACTACGCCCTGCTCGCAAATAAATTGGTTTATTGGGAGGAAAAGTATATCTTCGGATTTCAAATCGCCGTTGTGGATTGATGTGAGGAATAAGTCGTATATGTCCAAGATTTACAAGTTCAGAACCAAGTATGAGTGAAGATCTATGCCTGGCAGGAGGAGACCTAGACCTGACACGAAAAGGGGGCTCGGCAGGAGGAGACCTGGATCTAGCACGAGGCTGAGGCTCTGCAGGAGCAAGAGTTTCAGGAGAATTATCTCTGCCAGGAGAAGGTAAAGATCGGGAACGAGAAATACCAGGAATAGGAGCGCCATTAGGTAAGCAGTCAAACTGTGAACTCAACTCTGCAAAAATAAATAGATGATTAAATATTTCTTCAAGTAGACAATCGTATGTTGGTACATCACGTATACCTTGTGTTAATATTACAAGCATTAGCGGCGTTTATTAACCCTCGTGTGCACGGTTGCACACCCAACTTTATCAACGTTGTCGCAGTTGTTACACACTCGAGGTACCCGGTTGCCCACCTCCCTTTCAAAAATTTCGGAAATTGGTGTAATTGTTGCCGAGAGCCTGGTTACAAATGTATGTGTCTACTAGTATCCACATCACCCGAGAGGTACAGTATGCAGCGCGTTTTTTCAGTGACTACTGACTTTTTATTTTTTACAAACATTCAAATAATGAGTTTCAGTTAATCATTACAAAATACTACACACTATTCCAATCTTATTGCAATGGGTGCGATACCAAAGACCAATCATATTATTGAGAGGAAGAGGATTAAGCCTTCTCCTCTATTTAAATAAATGTCAGATACAACTAACGCTTTCAGCGCGTTAGTTGCACCAGGTTGCGTTATCTACGGTGGAGGCCCACTGCAAGCAATGCCCGAAACCCCGCATAATTCCAAGCTCCAGTGTATTCATTGTTTGTAGCAAATTAAATGCTGGTATCCTGCTGGTATGCCTCCAAAGACTTTTGCTGTGATACTTTGCTCTTGGCAAAAATTGTTTACTGTTTAAGGAAACTTAATAAAAAATACTTCATTTCATTTTATTTTAGTATACAAGTCTCGTTTTTTAGCATAGCGCTTCCCGTCCATATGTGACGGAGAGCTGTATAATGAACAAATACGACGTGGCGCCATACAACGCCTAAACGCGACGTGGCGTGCAGCGGTATGAAATTGAGGTGTCGATATAGGTCCAGTATAATATAAATATAATAACATAAATATCGCGGAAGAAGATACAACATTTGTTTACTGATTTATTTGTGAAACTTGTCAGTAAAATTGTATTTAGTTAATACTGCTATTCCTAATTTTTAATGAATTAATGAGTATGACACTTTTTCCCCGATTGTGGGACGAACTGCACAGTTTGAAGTGTCCTATCTATGCACGTGCAAGATGGTAGAGTCCTAACTGACGACTCCCAGCTTGAAGCCATCAAATTTTCCACTTAAGCGTTCACGGGTGCATTATTTACTCAAAACTGAGCTACTGTAAAAATGGTAAACGTCTAACTTTCAACTCGCAGTGCTAGAAGTGTTCTATGTGTGCAAGTAGACGTATCTGGTTAGACATTCGATCGTTTTAAGTTAGACGTCCACATTTGGAGGTGTACAATCTTCAAATTCTGATTTGCGTACAGGTTAAAAAAATATACTAAAAATTATACATATATATATAGATTATTATATTCACCTATGAAGTTGAGTATCATCGCCGAGGATAAGACAAGAGTATGACCAAACCTCATCTCTTATAATTAGATGAATAACTGAATAATGTACTGATGAAGAATTTTATTAACAATGCACATAATTTATATTTTAGTGCTTCATCAAATTATATTAATACGTACACCCTATATAGGTTATCTCACGGTTTAAATGCGTCAAGGTTGTCTTTCTGAAATATTGGCCTTTGATTATAGTCAGTTTCAAGAAAAAAATTAAGTACAAAATTCGTTTAACTGATATAATTTATAAAATGTTTTAGATTTTAGGAAAATCCTATGCTTGAATGGAAAATTGATAGGGCAAGTAGTGATTGTTTAATCACCATCACAGTAACTTCCAATGATAGGGTTACCAGACGCACTGATTTGTCAGCAAATATGCTGATTTTTTACCCTTGAAACTAATGTACTGATTGTTCATGAAATGCATTGATTTTCACCCGAAACGGCGATTTTTGGGATTTTTATTTAAAATATTTTCGTTTTTTCACATGCGTTCTGAAAAAAAAATTTCCCGGTAACCGAATGTCAAATACGAAGAATTCTTGGGTCTTACTACATTTAATAAAAAGAGACAAATATTATGTATTACTATTGGCTGAGCCTTCTCCAGTCTATTTACTATTGGCCGCTTATTTAATGCGTTCGCCAATGACATGGCGCTGCGCTATGCACACAATCGAAACCATCGGAAGTGATCGGACCTCTCTACATGGAGTTTTGTGTAGTTTGACGAACTGTCATTTGCGGAAATTCTCGCTACAGTTTTGTAAACAAAAAATGTACTCATTAATCGAGTTATTTAAACTCGATTGAGCCTTCGTGTTGAAACAAAAAAATATGTGAATTGTAATTTTCATACTGAATGCGGCGGGTTCCATAAATATCTGATGAGAACCGAAAATGTTCAATTGTTGAAAGCTGTTAGCGATGCCAAGAATTACGAATACACGAAAATGCGAAGCTTTTCACGCTTGATGGTGTATACCAAAGTTGTGGGCGAACAATAAATTTCCATCGCAGATACCGGAACTAAATGTTAATAATTTTTATTTCAGTGCCATATTAAATAATATAATACATATACCCTGTATATGTTATCTCGCGGATTAAAGGCGTGAAGGTTGTCTTTCTGAAACATTGACATTTCATTATAGTCAATTTCAAGAATAAAAATTAAATACTAAATTCGTTCAACTGATATTATTTATAAAATCTTTTAGGTTTTACGCGAATCATTTGCTTTCATGGAAAATTGAAAAAAAAAGGAAATTATCTATTGATCCTACTGATCACAGAGTCTAATGACAAAGTCTAATACAGCAGATTATGCAAATTCTCCTTTTTTACTGCAAAAAATACGGATAAATGCTGTTGAATCTTTTTCTATCTACTGGAAGGGCATTCAGTCTTTAAAAAATCATTCGAAGTAACCCCAATTACGCTTAATACGTCTGTTGATTCATAACATTACATGCATTGCAATTTGTTACTGTTATGAGAATTACAAACAATTTTAAAGACATTAAGAGAATTCAAATTAATTCATATGAATTGAAAAGAATAAATAGCATTTAAAGAACTCAGAAGGATTGAAGAAAATTCAAATAAATTCAAAATACTTCTTAATAAATAATACACTAAACCAGGAAGTATTAATTACTATACTTGTGTACTGTTTTCCGATTAGGTGTGCGTACTAAAAAGATAGCTCAACTAAAAAAAGTGTTTAGTTTTTTGACGACCAACGCCAGTGTGGTAGTTTATTCACCTAATAGTAAAAATCTAAATTCAAGATGAAATACGATTATATCTCGAGAATTTTATTATTAAAATACCATTAAGCCATTTCCCTTTCGGGGTAGGCGTGACTCGCTCGGTTGGAAAATAGTAATGTGGAGAAGGAGGTATAGATTTTTTAGATTGATCTAGAATTTTCATGTTACTTACATATTTAACTAACACGTTCGTTCCGTAACACTGCTCAGACCCAGGTTGCTGATCAATCTCTCTAGCGATCACCCCAAGTGAAGAGCCTCACAAGGTTGTTATGTGAGGTTCCCCACACGGGCCCATTAGTATCCAAGGTCTTTTGTTTCAGGCGTCATTCACTCTATTCACATTCATTTTATAAACTATTTGTCGTCACACTTTTCTGTCCTGGCATACTTCTCTAGCTTCCTTCACATCCATACATTTTTTTATGCAAGCTCTCCTGTTTCTACAACTTCTTATATCTTTTCGGATTAAGGTCTTATTCACACATTCTAACCATTCTTTCCGCGGTCTGCTTCTGGGCATACTGCCATTTACTTTACCTTTATACACTTGTTTCGTTAGTCGTACATCTTTCATTCTTTCAAAAACCGAACCATCTTAAATGATTTCTTTTCCATGTGTCAACTATTGTCTCTTTTGCACCACATTCTTTAAGGATTATTTCGTTTCTCACTTTGTCCATCAGTGTCTTCCCGCAAATTGTGCGCAGAGGTTTCATGTCAATCGCGCCGATTTTACTCTTATCCTTTTCTTGACAGGTCCATGTCTCGCTATCGTATAGCACAGTCGGTATAAATACAGAATTATGTTTTGCCATTTTAACTTTTTTTGATATATTTTTCTTCTGAGAATGGACCCTGCTCTATCGATAACTTTCTGACCCTCATTTATGCGCCTATCTAACTCCCCATCTGTCTTCCCGTCACTAGTGAATAAGCTACTTAGATATATGTACTGGTCAACTTGTTCTAATCTCTCATCATTTAGGACAATGTTGCACATTGTCTTATCACCTTTTCCTTCAAACACTATGATTTTTGTTTTATTTACGTTAATTTTGAGACCCATGTTCTTCATGCTTGTATTTAGTTTGCTCAACATTCTTTGCAAGTCTTCGATTGATTCTCCTATAACAACCTTGTCATCTGCGAAAGCTAACCCACGTACCCTCACTGTCTCGAGATCTACACCTTCTTCGTCTGAGAGGGCCATTCTTAGACACTTTCCATAAATATGATAAATAACCATGAGGACATAACGCATCCTTGTTTAGCGCCTTGCATAATATCGAACCAGTCACTCAGTTTCCCATTAAGCCTTACACTCACTTTTTTACCTGGATATATTGATTTTATTGCTTTTAGGTACTATACATTGACTCCGTACTCTTCGAGGACTTCCCAAAGTTCACTTCTTCACTTCACCTTGTCAAATGCTTTTTCTAGGTCAACAAACGCACCAAAAACTTTCTTTCCTACTTTTAAACTTTATTCTGTGATCTGTCTTAAGTTAAATATTTCATCCGTACATGATCTTCCTGGCATAAATCCACTTTGCACTTCCCACATATTTTCTTCTGTTATTTTCATTACCCTGCGGATAAGTATTTTTGAGTATATTTCACTTACGGTACTCAGTAAACTGATACCTCTGTAATTTTTGCAGTTGCTTTTATCTCCCTTTCTTTTGTATATTGGTAAGATAATCGCTTTTCTCCACTCGTTCTTTTTTTCCCCCATTTCGATACAAAAATTTATCAATTCGCACAGCCTGTGAGGTATGTACTCGCCACCGTATTCAAGCATTTCAGCGCTAATACTGTCTACACCAGCAGCCTTACCGTTTTTAAGTTCTAAATTATATCTCTAACTTCAGTGACACATACTTTCTCAATTGGGGTTTCTGATGCATTATGTTCTATGTCGCAGTTCTGTTGTCCTATAGCTTCACCTCCTAATAATTCTTTAAAAGAGCCTATCAAAGCGTCTACTAACCCGTCTATATCATATAGCATTTCACCTTCGCTGTTTCTCATGCTGACAAACTCTGTACTTTTGCTTCCCTCCATCTTTTTAAATATTAGTTTCTTGCTTCCTTCAAAGTCATTTTATATTTTCTTCTCTTCTTCTGTTCTGATTTTATTTTTACTTTCTTTGACTAGTCGTTTAACTTTCCTATTTTTGTGTCTGTAATCATTTTTGAGCCTTTTTCTCTCCTCATCGCTAAGATCTGTAATGTTCAACGTTCTCTCGTATGCTTCCTTCTTGTTCTTATCGGGCTACATTAATTTCATCATTCCACCATGCATCACCAGACTTTCTTCCTACAACCGCCGTACCACATACTTTAGTCGCAGTTTTAACAGTGATATCCCCTATCATAGTCCATGCGCCCTAGGAACTGTAAAATATCTCCATTACTTTTTAGAAGGTACTAAAAAAACTTGCACTCTATTTCTCGTTTTTATATTTTACGTCATAGCTCTGAAGAAAAATCTTCCTTATACGATGGAACCGTTGCACACAGAGGTACCTTCTAGTAATTTTTCTCATCACATTTTCACGTCCACTTTTTACATGCATTCATATATAACTTTTCCACATTTTCCATTCGGATGCCCTTACCTAGTTCCCTTTAAATGAAAATGTTTACTCTGCTGGAGACATTGGACAGCAACTTTGCGCAAAACATTGAAAAAATCAACTTTTTTAATTCCGTGGAACGTAGAATCACGAAGGGGAGAAAGTGCGGACTAAATCAAAAATTCAAAAAACCAGAGGTATAGGAACTTTTTTTCAAATTGCAACACTAGAAAATGTTTGGAAGTCGTTCATTTCTCAGCTTCCTTTCGAAGAAATATCTTTAAAGATTTTTTAATCTATGCCAATATATCGCCTTTAGGGTAAATGATTAACTGAAATGACTAGTCGACTCAAATCGCAGAAATTTATCTGCATTTAGTGTTTAACTTATTGCGAAATATCGGAGTTGGACTAGGATTTCATAGAATTTGCGGAATTTATAGAATTTAAGAAATGTCATAGAAGTTGGGAAATTCATAAAATTTAGAAAATTGATAGAATTTGAGAAATTCATAAAATTCAGAAAAATTGGAGGCATTCAGAGATTTTCAGGATTTCCAAGAATTTGAGAAATTCAGAGAATTAAGCTAATTCATACAATTTTGAAGAATTAAAGGAATTCAGAAGAATTCATATAATTGATTGAATCCGTAGAATTAAATGAATTCATAGAATTAATTGTATTTATAGAATTAAATTAATTCTTTAAATTAATCAAATTCATAGAATTAATTGAATTAATGAAATTCATTGAATTGCTAGAAGTCTAGCAAATCAGAAAAGTCAGGAAATTATCAGCATTCAGAAAGTTAATGGTATTCAAACAATTCTGATAATTGAACGAATATCATTTAAATCAGGAAATTAATATAAATAATTGAATGGATAGTTTTTAGAAATCAGAAAGACACATTTTGATATATTTTATAGTTCAAATCCAGGATTATATGTTTGGTCACAGAATAAAAAGTTACCATTACCTTATCACTGGCGTAAATTGTTCTGGTTGATTTTAGAGTTCTTTGAAACTTATTATTCTCACTCATTCAATATTTAAAATTCAAGCGTAGCATAAATCTCAAGCTCGCCAAGCGTCGAAGTAAGCATAGTGTAATCAATCGCTTTAAAAAGACCCGTTGTGATAAATCTCAACGAACTCCTAAACTTCATAACTTACATCTCGGATTCTTCTCTTTGTGTAGAAAAAGATATAGTATTATTGGAAATAGATCCTAATACTAAATAATAATAAATAATAATAAATAAATAATCCTAAATCGATCCTGGGATTGGATTTCCTCGAAACGTTATCATCTCTGCTCGATGGTTCTAACTATCCAACCGTAATGGCCAATTTTAGCCCAGTACATGATAAACAATATTATTGCCAAGCCTTTCCTTCGATTTCAGAAGATTTCTCGATTCGCACCGAGAAGGTAGACTTGAAACTTTGTTTAAAAAAATATATGCTCGCCTTCGGTGGACAGATAATCACTACGTGCTGCGTGCGCGACTCCACGTACAGATATTACGAGCGCCTAGAGCCCTCGGGTACGCTTTAATTTGTTCAAATCGCATAAATAGTGTAACTCCAATCGAAAACTGAATCAGAAGTGAATTTTTTTTTCAATTTAACTTTTAAAAAGTTTCTCAAGGCCCCTGATTTTTTGACGATTACGTTTTCGTCGCAGCACACGCGGTTTGCGTTTAAGTTTTAGGCTATGCAGAGACTTCTGTATTAAAAATAAAACGATGTTGAAAAAAGAGATGTAATGTGAGAAATGTGTTTGTTTCTCGACATAATGTTAATGAAAATTAAATTTCTGACAGAACATTCAGGTAACTAAACATACAGACTATAAGCTTGGTTCCTAGTTTCAATTTAATTTCCTTGGTTGCCAACCGTTTAACATGTGAACAGCAAATTGATCCTGAAATCATTTTAAATGAAATTTAATTTACAATTATGATAAATCAATTGAATTAACTCGCACGACTAATTTAAAACAGAGAAGAGCGGAGTCAGGACAATGATTTGAGGGAAAATGACGCACGGTGGATATTAAATAATTGCTCCGGTCAAATACTGGTAAATAAATGAGAAGAATTTATTACAGCTAAAAGCCTCGAATAGTCAAAATAATATACAGTAAATAAGAACACCATAGAAAACAGATAAAGTAGTTTCAAAGAACAATTAATTTCATTGTATTGTATTACTCACCACATGGAAAATCATTGATCAATTATCATTGATGGTGGCCTGTCTTAATGATGAAATGATCAAGTCTAAAGGGGCCCCCTAATTCCCTTATGGTATCCCGAACTAAACAAGGTTCCTGGATTAGGGAGATACCTGTATGCCTCGAAGCCATACCCCTCTGCAGAACCGCAGAGGCGCCTTTGCTATGATGCAAGTTAATTTCGGTAATGGTTAGGCCAGAAGCAGTCATTTTAGGTCTGCTCCCAGCCTTCCTGTGTCCCGACCGGCTCCTCCTGTCCTTGGCTGGCAACCTTAAAATTGACCTGTCCAAAGTGGCAGAAGGGCCTGTTGTTGAGGACCGCAAGAGCCCTGGTCTGTGAATCAGGAATTCGCACGAATATATAGGAGGTGCTTGATACCTCCCGCTGTGTCTTCTCCCTGAGGCCTGCCGTTCCTGACAATTTGCCAGGACGCTGTCTTCAGTGAAGGGTTGAATCCCACCAACCGCCGAAGGACCACAGACGGGTCTTTCAGTTAGCCTGGGAACCACGCCGTAGCCCTTAACGTCCTCTGGAGCAATTCAACCTCACCTGATTTAGGTCTGCGCCTTCCCAGGGCCTAGTCTCAGCCACCGTGTTATGTAGCCAAGCTTTGGTCGCTGGGTTGCCTGCACCGATTACGAAGACCCCTCCCCTACTGAAGGAGGTCTCGAAGTTTGGCCATCGATCCTAGGACACTGTTTTGCGCCCTCCAGGTGGCCTCCCTGAAGAGCTCAAACTGCTCCGCAGTGCGCAGTAAGTCTGGGTAGCTTGCCTCTGCCACCACCACCGTCAGGTGGTTAGTCTACTGGGTAGCTGTCAGTCCAGCCCCCGACGACTCTCCTTCTGCTAGACTTATTATTTATTTACAAGTTTTGATCAAGCTACCGTGAAATAATAGACTTATGATTTCCTAGAATATGTTCCTTTACTGCATGATGGGATGTTTGCGTTACAAATTTTCTTTCGTAGCACGACCTTTCGTTTTTTTGGTTTCATTTTTTTCTGTTTCTTTATTTTTTGGAAGGACCAAAGTCCCTGGCTAAGGTTGGGGGAGTTGTGACGAGGTGTTTTACACCTGTCACAAACAACTATTACCGGTATGGGGATCCTAGAAACCTTAGATTTGTAAACTCTTCCACGGTGAATCAGATTGGGTCAGAAGAGCAATGGTCCTTTCCGCAGGGAGTACGCTTAATTTTATTGCATTTAATAATTAATTTCGCCGATTTTCCTTGTATACTGTCAACACAGGCGAGAAGGAGATCCAGCTCTCAACATTAAACAAAGCAGGTGCTCCAAACCATCGACACATCAGGGTTGGCAAAGCTGGACAGAGAAGTCATTACCAATGGTCCAAGCCAATGATACCAGTCGCCATGGTAACGTCATTGACACATCAACGCAAATTCCACGCATCTCAGACGGAGAGAGAAGCGGCCCCAGTATCACTTTGTCCTTTTTTAGCACCGACCGTAAAAAAGTGGTCAAAGTCTAGAATTTATTGTTCGAGAAAATCGACAGCCGTTAGTTCTTATCCAATTTTAAATTTATTTTTCGAATTGAAGACAATTTAATTTCTCGACCATCTTACACACGTGATTTTTCAATGAAGCTTTATTTACATTTATTAAATTGTCGTAAAGTGTGACATAATGAAAATTTTGCAACTTTGCGTTTTATTTTTACTGAAGCGACAGACAAATATCAGGAAATATCTTGAATGCATACAGGGTTACTAAACAAATTTAAATAATGTTCGTGATAATCAACTTAATTTTTAATAAGCCGATTGAGTGAACAAATTAAGGGGACGCTCATATGTTACCTAATCTCATATATTACATGGTATTTCAGCAAATTATAATTTGATCAAAAATTATCTTTCGAATCAATCCTTAAAATTCATCCTTCAATTCTTGAAAGCGTATATGCAAACAAACGACAGCTTTAATAATTCTCGCCTCGCTCTCATTTAAAGTTGTACACATTTCGAATATTTTATTTCGAAATATTACATATCAGATTTTGAAAGGCTTGTTTTATTAGTTCGACTAAGGAATCTGACAAGTTAAAATAAGTTGTATTTACACTACTCACGGATAGTATCGAACCAATAACCGGTGGACCTATTAAAAATTAGCCTTGACTTTGGAAGGCTATAGCGCCTTGCGGATTATAGATAAAAATATTCTTAAAAAATCGTTGCTAAGCTTATCAATTTCTGCGCTAAATGATCCTTGGATGAAGTAATTTGGCCTTGTGGGTATTGAATTATCACGATAGAAAAACAGAATGAAAATTCCAATTTTTAGGAAATTTTTTACTTCAATTTCAACCCATTGTACATGTTAGGAAAATTCCTGTATTATTTTGATCTTTTGGAAAAGTGATCTTCAGGACTTTAGATTTCATTTAGTCCATTGAAGATTGAAAATTCTATACAGCTTCATGAAATAATAATTTCTTTGGGGAAGCATGCTGTATAAAAAATTAATTAATTTTCCTAGCTCCTTCCAAGAGTACAAAATTCCCAATAATAGGAGCTTTATTTTGGTCTTTCTCACGTGATAATTTAAAACGTACTAGGCCACATCACTTTACCTACGGATCAGTTAGCGCAGAATTTGATGAGCTTTTCAACGCTTTTTCAAGAATATTGTTATCTATATTCAGTTTAGCGTTTTTACCTTTCAAATTCATGACGCGAATTTGAGCTGTTATGATTCTTAGTAAACGATTATAGTTTTACCTACTATTTACTCGATCAATTCAGTTTAATTGAAAGTATACTAATTACATGGTCGGTCTAAATAATTTATGATTAACTATTTCGACATGTCTAGGTGTAGTGCCAGGAACGATTATCCATTGATCGTACTTTTGACGACTCACTGGCACTTGGAACATGTGCCAGTGAAGGTTTTTACGAGTATTTACACCACCTAACTAAATTTCGAAAAGAGAGAATATTATGCGAATGCAATTTTCTTTCATCTAACAAAACTTCACCTAACCAAAGAGAACAAACGCTTATTTTAAAATTTTTTATTCAGAGAAAGATAGAATCAATTATAAGAAATAAAGTTGCAGGTGATTCGGTTTCACCAACACGCATTGCTCTAACCCATTTTGTGGTTATCAACTACTTTCATAATAGCTTTTATTGTGTTTACCTGAATATAAAGTTTCGGAAAAAGATATACTGCGTAATTCAAAAATGCATAAAGCCTTGAGAGACATAATGAACTGACTCTTTTAATGTAATTATCAGTTTCTTGTTTCATTTTGATCCGACCTTGGATCACAAACAATTATATATTGTACGTTTCAATTTTTTAAAATGAATTAATGATTTGATGAGTTGTGGTTTAAACGTGGTTGAAACATATCACATTAAAATTCCCTCGCACTCGACGAGTGTTGCCTAATGGAGTTTCACTGACTAATTGTCTGGATAATAGAAACACCGCGCCGCTTTCCATGTTTATGCCCACCCGTTGTCCAAAGTGATTATACATTCCACGAAGAGCTGTATTAGTTTCCATTATTGCAACGGCATCACCAGTGGATGTTGCTATTACTTTTTGTTCTTTTGTTGGCATGCATACATAGGTACCTTGTCCTGCTCGCAAATAAATTGGTTTATTGGGAGGAAAAGTATATTTTCGAATTCCGAATCGCCGTTGCGGATTGACGTGGGGGATTAGTCGAATACGTTCAAGATGTGCAAGTTCATATCCAAGTATGAGTGAAGAACGATGTCTGGGAGGAGGAGACCTAGACCTGGCACGAAAAGGAGGTTCTGCAGGAGGAGACGTGGATCTAGCACGAAGCCGAGGCTCTGCAGGAGCAAGAGTTTCAGGTGAATTATCCCTGCCAGGAAAAGAAGAAGTTCCGGAACGAGAAATTCCAGGAATAGGAGCGCCATTAGGTAAGCAGTCGAATTGTGAACTCAACTCTGCAACAATAAATAGATGATTAAATATTTATCTAAGTAGGCAATCGTATATTGATTTATCACATACACCTTGTATTAATATTATAAGCATAAGTGGCGTTTATCAATCCACATATGCACACCCAACTTCATCAACGTTGTTGCAGTTTTTACACACTCGGGTACCCGGGTGCCAACCTCTCTTTTTCAAACTTTAAAATTCGTATAAGGAGAACCAACGTGCGGAGCATAAAGTATCCGTTATAACTGCTAACAAAATGGTCATGTAGCACAGATCTTCTTAATAATATTCAACAACCTTCTGACCACCCTTACTGCGTTTACCTGGACAAATCCGAAAAGCCTACAAGTAAAGCACTTAAAAATTGTTTAAATTGACAATAATCACACAAGTCGCCTTCATGAAGCCAGAAGCTAATTTCGCAATCCCAGAATAACATTCAAAAAACCCCTAACATCACCACCACATCTTTTGCATGGACAACTCCCAAATGCTTCCACGCAAAGCACTACAAAAAAATTTGGAATATAAAATCATTACGCAAGTCACCTTCAGAACACTCGAAGTTATATTTTCTGTCCTATAATAAATTTCAAGAACCTCCACAGACCAACCCTACCACTTTTCCCTAAACAAATCCCAATTACCTCCACGCAAAATACTCAACATTTTTACATTCTCATTCTAATGAGAAGGTATTGGTTTTATGTAAAATTTGACATAGTCGGTTTTCATCAAATCTCCACGTTTTGAGACCCCCTGAGCCAGAAAAAACGGTTTTTACCAAGGTGTCTGTCTGTCAGTAGTCTGTCTGTCTGTCTGTCTGTCTGTCAGTCTGTCTGTCTGTCTGTCTGTCTGTCTGTCTGTCTGTCTGTCTGTAGCCACGATAACTTTCGAAAAAATGATCAGATTTGATTGAGCTTTGGCACACTTTTTTATGGCCGAAAAATAGAGAACGAGTTCGTTAACCAGCTATTTTGGATGAAAATCCAAAAAGTGAGCACATTTTGAAAATTTTTGAGACCACTTTTTTGGAAGATTTGAAAATTCTATGTACGGTTATTAGTAGTACGCAAAATGACGAACAAAATATTCTTATGACTTTTCGTGATAAAAAAAAAATTACTGGAGTTATAGCATTTTCAAAATTCCAAAAAACAAACGAAAATGTACATTTTAAGCCGAAAAACGCACGATATGAAAAAAAGTCAAGAGGAGGAAAACGTTGCTTTTTGAACGCCCTATAATATTTTCATAACAACTTTTTGAATTTTTTGAAAAATAAAAAATTCAAATTTTGATCGCACAAAAAAATAATAAAAAATTCCATTTTGCTGTGAAACTATGCAAGATACGAGAAAAGATCATTCTACCAAAATTGTGCACCCAAAAAAGATCTACAAATTTCTCATCATTCACTTTTTGATATGACGCGTAATTTTTGTTTTATTCGTAAAAAACAGCATTGAAAATAGAAAAATCAAATGCACAGAACCGAGCGTGGAACGCAAGGTTCAAATGATTTTCAAATCAAATATCGAGCGCGAAGCGCGAGTGTCTGGATGAGAATGTGTTCCTTAAGGTCGATAGAACCTTGAGTAAATGAAGTTCCTTTTCAGTCTAAAATAAAAACAAATTTAACAATCACTTAATATGTAGAGGTTTTGATAATTTTATAATATTTGCAAACAAACTTTTTCTTTTCATCGAAGTCGAACACGAAGTTGAAAAATCTAGAGCAACCGAGCGTAAAGCGCGATGTAGATACGCCCGAGCGCGTAGCGCGAGGTGAATACATAATCGAGCGCGAAGCGCGAGATAAATATATGATCGAGCGCGAAGCGCGAGATCCAACAGTTGCGCGCCCTAGGCGCGCTCAAACTTGCGAGCGAAGCGAGCCGCGCGCGAAGCGCGCGATGAGAATGTGCCCGCGAAGCGGGCAGATTTTTTTTTAATTTGAAACTGTCACACAATTCATCTTTATCAAACCTCAATAAAAAATTCCCACCCTCATTTAAATAGTCGAAAAACCCGAAAACCACATGCACAATTTTACCTGAACAAATCCAGAAAGCCTCCATGCAAAACACATAAAAAACTGTTCAAACATAAAGTAATCACACACGTCACCCTCAGAAAACTCCAAGTTATATTTCCGGTCCTATACTTAATTTCAACAACCCCCTAAGACCACTCCTACCACTTTTACCTTAAACAATCCTGAGTGCCTTCATGAAAAATTCCCAATAACAAAATTTAATTTCAAGTCATCACTCAAGTCACATTCAGAAAGCCGCAAGTGATATTTCCAAACCCATAATAATATATAAAAACTCCCAAAACCACTCCACGTTAAATTTATTTATGGTGGGTGCCTGGGTATCAGGGTGTGCATATAAGGGCTAAACGGCCGGTATGGAGAATTCCATAGGCAAGATTTTCTTCCGTATGAAATTCCATATGCCAAAAAAATATATCTCTTCAAAAATGTAGAAATAGTCATGGAATCTTGGACAGGTACCAGAATTTTATAAATCTGAAATGACGATCAATTGTAAAAAAGTTGTGAATATTTAGAATTGGGTTTAAAAGAATATCTATAAACGGCTACAGTAAAAAATACTGCGCTATTATTGCACGAAGTCCCACACAGTTTAGGAAAACATGTCTTCGCAGTCGAAAGTCTGCAATAAAGCAATATTCAGGCTTTTAATTTCAATTTCAGAATTCTTCTTCAGGAGATTAGGGAAATAGAATCAATTAATTAAGGAGATTTACATAGGCTGGACAACGAAATCGGGATTTAAAGTTAAATAAAATTGACAAACTCCCCCTAGAAATTAAACTGAACAATAATATTAAATTGATGTACGTATACACATGTAGTCATGTGTACACGTACATCCATCATTATTTTAATTAGAAAGATAGGTAGTTTAGGTTATACATGTTAGTATCTCTTAAGGATTTTAATCGAAATTATTTTTATTTTCAGGAAATGAAAAGGTAATTCGGAATTTTGTTCATTGAATTAATAGTATTTCTAAAATTCATTAATTAACAATTGAATATTAACAAGTAAACCCGAACGAACTTTCTATTCATCCCAGCTTCTTGGTTCTTTCAGAAAAATGAAGCTGGGTCAGAAATAAGGTATTATGTTCATTTCTATAATAATTAGATTATTATTAATATTTTTAAAGTTAAGTTATAGTTTTTAAATACATGTGTCGGTCAGGATAGTGTAGAGTCGGCGCGCGGAGGCCGAGGCGGGCGGGCCTGGGTGACGATCCCCTCCGCTTGGTTGCGACTTCGTTGTCGTTTTCGCAGCCAATCGGCGGGCCGGAAGGCTGTCCCCACCGCCAAGAGAACTCCGTGCCCGGCTAGCGAGTGTCGGGAGCGACTCAGTCAAGTCAGTCGGTTTTCCGAATTTTCCGAGGCACATACGCGTTCGCTCTGACCTCTGTACTGTACCCGCAAATCAACTTACATTCTCCAGATACTTCAAGTGGTTTCCAAATTTCATTTTTCCGAGTTCGCCGCGCACCGTCGGGAGTTGCAGATTTTTCTTCAACCCGCCTGTCGTCATAGAAACAGAGTTCCGGAAGATTGAATGACGTCGGACGTGCCAAACGACGCCGTCCATCCTCGCCGAGGCCAGCGTCAGGATTTCCCAAATAAGTCGCTTTTGCTAGCTTCCTCGCTCTCAATCAACACCAGACCACGGAGTGAAGGAAGCGACGAACGAGAAGCCGTAAGAAACTGCGCTGTCCTTCTAACTTGTGCGTCGTATCTTGTCATACTATAACCCTTTTTATGACAAAGAGTGTGGAAGATACGCGGGGGTCCCAACGCACCCATCGCCGTCGAGCGCAGCGGGCTGCCAGGGCCGCGCGTTTGAACGAAGGAAGGAGTATCCGGACCCAGTCCGGAACTGAGCCAGCCAGGAGGGCCGCCGGTGTCCGGTTTCAACGACGACGAGTTCGGCAGGCCACAATGGCCGCCGAGGCGCCACATCGTCGGGAGGAGGAAGTCGAGCTGGCCAGGGGGGCCGCCGGCTATAAACGTAGAACGTAGGAGGTCGAGTAGGCTCGGAGAGCCGCCGCGGAGCGCCAGCGTGAGGAGGAGGTCGAGTGGGCCAGACGGTCCGCCGCTGCCGAGCGGCGCCAACAAGAACGAGAGGAGGAAAGAGCCCGTCAGCTAGCTTCCGCGAGGCAAAGGATCGAGGAAGGGAGGGTTCCAAGGGTCACCGCGGAGAGGAAGTTGGGACGACAGGGCACTAGAGACCCGCGCCAGCGAGGGCCGCCGACGAACAGGAAAGCGGCACTGGTACTGAGGTTCCCAGCCTTCTATGCTGAGCCCCGATACGTTTTTCCGCCACCTATTGTGACTCGGCGGTACACGTCGCCAGGGCCGTCGACTAGCGCCGCCCCATTGGTGGTCGACTGTCTGGATTCGGCACCCCGCCCGCGGGGTTTGCAAGCACCACCGACGGCGCCGTTACCTTCTCCTCGCGAGATTTTGTGCTCGCGAGACTTGGAATCACCGGGGTCTCTCCCCATCGCGCAGGAGACTCGGACGATTTCTCCATCCACCCCGTCGTCGCTGCCAGCGCCCTCTCGATCGCAGACCACAAACCCAGAGGAGAGCAAAAATGATTATTAAAAAATTATCAATTATATTTGAATTTAACCAAATTGAAGTCAACATTCTTTTACTTCCATTTGCTTCTAAAAATATCGACGCATCCATCACATAGCGCTTCCCGTTCATACGTGACATTTTGTTGAATGTTGACATACGTCGACACCCCATTTTCATACTGCTCCACGCCACGTCGCGGTTAGGCGGTATATGGCGCCACGTCGCATTTGATCATGATCAAATGCGACATGGCGCCGTACACCGCTTAAACGCGACGTGACGTGGAGCGGTATGAAAATGAGGTGTCGATGTATTTCAACATTCAAGAAAATGTTCTTTCATATTTTTTATGTAAAATAAAAAAGTGTTGGACAAATCTCCCAGAATATGCTAGAATATGACACTTTTTCTGCGATTATAGGACGACCTGCACAGTTGAAAGTGTGAGCTAGGAGTGTACCATATGTGCACGTAGACGTCTCTAGTTAGACACTGGATCGTTTCAAGTTAGTCGTCCACATTTGGAACAGTACAATCTTCAAAATCTGATTAGCGTACAGGTTAAAAGAATATACTAAAAATTATATATATATATATATATTATATTATTATATTCACCGAAAAAATTCAGTATCACCGCCGAGGATAAAACAAGAGTACGACCAAACCTCATCTCTTATAATTAGACGAATAACTGAATCATGTACTAATGAAGAACTTTATTAACAATGTGAATAATTTATATTGTAGTAAGTCGTTGAATTATATAATGCATATGCCCTATATAGGTTATCTCACGGATTAAAAGCGTGAAGGTTGTCTTTCTCAAATATTGACATTTCATTACAATCAAATTCAAGAAAAAAAAATTAAATACTAAATTCGTTAAAACTTATACAATTTATAAAATGTTTCAAGTTTTATGAAAATACTGTGCTTGCATGGAAAATTCATAGGGTAAACAATAATTGTTTAATCACTATCACAATAACTCCTTATGATATTGTTTCATCACAAAAAAGCGATTATCTATTAATTCTACTTTTCCCAGAGCCTAATGACAATGTCTAATTGACCGGAATACGCCAATTCTGGTTTATTATTCCAAAAAAATGCGGCCAAATGCTGTGAAATCTTTTCTTATCTACTGGAAAAGGCATTCACCCTTCAAGAAAACATTCGAAGTAACCCTAATTACGCTCATTATGTCCGTAAATTCATAACACTACATGCATTGCAATCTGTTACAGCTGTTGCGCGGTTATTAGGCACTATTACGCGAATATTACACAATTATTACGCGGCTCTTGAAAATTATAGAAACAATAGGATTGTCTTGGTGTGCATGATAAACGAATTGGGTCCCCTGCTATCTCTGGATAAGAAAATAAGCAAATATTGTTTTCGAGGCGTTATTATCCGTTTATATACATCCATGTTAATCACAGTCAAAGTTCGACTCTTCTCAATTTTTAACTAACAGCATATATGCATTAAGGTCTTCTTTTGCTTATCCAATTCGTTTATAACAAAATAACATTGTTCAATGCTAATCAATATTCTGTAGTTGAGCCTCTGCAGTAACGCATTTTCAGGCAGACTTGCGTGAAAAGATAAAAAAAAAGGTTCTGCGTAAAAGATGCGAAATTTTGCTTTTGTTTGACACATATTTATAGTAACGTACGACTTTGAGTAGCAACTGAAGTACCTAATCTAAAAAAGGGCTGCCATAGCTAAACCCAAGAGGATATTGAAGGCCGATGTCATTGTGAAATGTTTCTACTTTGTTGAATTATACTAGCGAGCCATCACCAAATCACTTGAAAAATAGCACAAATTATACGCGTTACTTCAGTTTACGTTTCCCCACCAATCTACACATCGGAAGGCACCACAAAATATGATTTCACGTAAAGACGAGAAGAATGAACAATGGACATACTTTACTTTCAATGGCTTATCATAGCTATTTTATTCTCGATTAAATCACGCCCGCATGAATACTAAACGCTAGGGTCTACGAAGAAGACACAACTCTTCTCAAAACTCAAATTTCATTCATACGGACCAATTTCGTTAAACTTCTGATATTTCTTTGTTCTTAGAAATTCAGAATTACTAGGCTGTCAAACACAGAATGACGGAAGTGCATTCGTTGCCTGCATCGAGGCGTGTATTCACAACTGCGCCCTCTCTCATGGGTAACAGTTCTTACGACAATAAGTCTTACAGTAACTCGGCACTTCTCCTTCGTCAACCCAGGTAAAAAGTTATACAGTGAAACCTGGATTTAGTTTCGGTTTTGGGACAGACGGTCAAGTATATTTTGAAACTTGCTTTTTCAATACGTAGACAAGGGTAAATTAAATATTTAAAGGAAATGAGGAAGAAAGTTTGCTCTTACATGTTAAAATAAGTATGTTTTCTGCTTACGTACATCAAACGTTTGCGGGCCGTTAGGCATCTGGTGTAAAATGAGAGCTTTCTCTTGAATAATCGGTCCAGGTACCCTGTCTCTCTCTTGATTAAACCATTCGAAGACAACAGCATCCAAAAGCACATCAATTTTTTACAACAAAACACCTAGGAAAACACTCAATGTGGGAAGCACACGTTTTCCGAAATGACGCTTTATTTTGTTTCATAACCACACATACGAAGAAGTTGTTAATATAAATATTAGATTCACTGTCCAACAAAAAAACAGTTTTTACCATTTTTACGTTAACAATTCATATTTCGAGATTAGAAAACACTACAGTGGGACTCCGGTGCTTGAAGTCGATCGGACCTCTCTTCCCAGCGTGTGAAATAGACAGAGACGATCCGATTGTGTTCCAATGACAGGCCACACTTTTCCTTTCGAAACAAACATACTCTCTCTCATTCATGTACCTCTCTCGTTCATGTACCTGGACTTCTTGTTTCGGAGAAATGGGGGAGTGGATGGTCACATAAAAGAAAGATTAAGGAGGGCCAATGTTATGATGAGGCAGGTATGGCGGTTGGAAAAAAAGTTATTCGCAGATGATTTTGGAAGGAAAGTGAGTAGGTGAATAGGACACAGGAGAGGTACGTACAGTGGACACGGGTGTTGGCACGAAATACGTCTAATTATATTGTTAGGAGGGTGGCTGGGAGAATGAATATAGGATAACTAACAGGGAGTCGGGCGTGTAAATATAAGGAAACATTTTTCGAAGAGGGGGAAAGTAAGCTGGTTAGGGAGTGTTGGTGGGAGAAGGAGAACAGAGGAGGGGAGGGGAAGATGGATGTTAAAATAGGAAGGTATTTTAGAAGAAATGGGCTGCAAAGGTATGACGTGAGAAGGATGCATGAGGAGGGGAGAAAGCTGTCTGAGGTGGTGAAGAAGAACGGCATGGAGAGTGAGAGAAGGCTGAAGGGGAGGAGAGAATAAGAGGTTGAAGGTTCAATGGGAATTACGGCTGTATTATGCCGAGGGAAAGAGCGCAGTATTCGTGTGAGAAAGAAGAGAAACGGAGTCAGGAGCTTATAACGAGAATGGGGTGTGGGTGCATGGAGGATTTCAATAGGTTCTGGCTTCTTAGGGAAAAGAGAATGTGTAAATTGTGCGTAAAGGGGTATGCAAGGGTAGAATGGAAGGGTATGCGAGGGAGTGGAAAGAAGTGAGATAAGCATTGAGGTTTTACTGCATGAAAGAGGGGACAAAATGGCGGTTGCATGTGTGAAGAAGGTGTTGAGTGAGATGGAGAAGAAGAGAAGGAAGAAGAAAGAGGAATGCAGAGGTAGAGGTTGGCAATGCCAGGCAAGGTGAAAGATAGGGACATGCGTGCGAGGAAAAGCGAGTGAAGCAAAGAAAGAAAAGCGTTAAGAGCGGACGTTGGTTTGCAAGGACTAATTGGAAGACAAATTCTGTAAAATATGAAGGTTGTAAGCACGAAAATTTTTCAGGGTCAGCAGGTCGAAAAATGAACGTTTATCTATTAATAAGTTCGATATACTACTTCGCGATATATATTCGCGTGTCAGATAGCGCTGTTGTCAAGGTCAAAGACAGGCTCATTTGATTGCATGAAATAATCCGATGAGTCCCATCGGCGTCGGTTGTCTTGAGGCATCAAAGCCCCACTGCTAGTCGACGCAAGCTTTCCATCGTGCTTCGAGCGAACTCACGCAACGTCATGACGCAGTTACACAGGTAAGCTGTTAAGGTGCATCTCATTACCGCAACACTACTGTTTTGTCACGCCTGAGTGAAACCTGAACATCCCCCCACAGCTAATCTCACCCATATCAGCGGCGCGGAGTCAATTTTCGGAAACACTAAATTGATGATCACAAAATCCAATCTCGACTGTATATAGTTTTGAAGTAATGGACAAAACCCTGATACTTTTTAGTTATTTTATACAGAAAAAATTATGAAACAAATTAAAAATGTCATTGTCTTGTCCGCTATATATAAACTATATGTAAATTTTTCACCTGGAAAGTTAAAGATTGTTCGTAGACAGTGGTGAGTTTGACTAGACTCCACACCAACAGAGTGTGCGACTGGTACCAAGGACATGTTCAAGTGTCACACCGATAGCACTCGTATCTGGCAATCTTGAATTATTGTCAATCCGTAGTGACTGTGTGTATTCTCCTCCCTCAACCGTTTAAGTCATAATTTAGTGTGACCACAAGCGTGTGAAAAGTTGACTAATAAATTACTATTCATCATCCCTTAAAATGTGAGCAACTTTAACCCACATACTGGACCGTGAAAGCAATCAGTATACGAAAAATAACTTAAATACAAGGTATGTGGTGTTTTTTTTCATTTAAGCTGATGAATTTGTTGAGTGTTTGGAATTGGTTTAAGTTTTGTCGTTTTTTTTCAGGATGTTAATTAGTTTTCCAATTGGAAGTAGATGCAAAAAATCAAAATGGCGATCAGACCCAGACCCCAACGGTCACGGAAGGTCAACACAATTATGAAGTACTTCTACCCCGACTGATTTATTAAAATACGAGAGTATTCTGAGTTTATAAACTAGTGAGAAAAACTAGCGCCAGATGTGAGATTCGATATTAATTACTAAGCAAGCTTGAAGTTACATCTTAAGAATAAAACAAAGCGATGGACCGAAAGTTCAGAAAGATGTTGAAGGATGCGCCACTGGCGCCAAAAGAATGTTCAAGAGGTACAAAGACGTTGAGTTAGTGTGTGTTCGCCGAACCAGCTGACTCGGTACCGTTGACATTTTAAACTATTGTTGTCGTCGGGATTATGTTTCTTCTGGCCCTGAGTTTACCTAGCGTTTGGCTGAAAATACAAAGCTCGAAGAGAATTAATTATGATGTTTAATTTATCAACGAGAAACCCCAGTGTTGCGATGGTCGGAAGGTAATTTATTTATTTTACATTTCGAGAAGTAACGACTGGCAGACATGCCTAATTACTCGAAATGAATTCTTCACTCGAACAATGATTATCACCCACTCAAGTTCAGTTTATAATTTTAAGATTATCACAGGCCCACAAAATTTGACAAAGGTCCGGAACCAGAGACCAGACCTAGTATACCCGAAGGCTTTTGCTGCGCTGAATCCGAATCCGACCGCACAAAAATTCCAGCACCCTCAGTTTTCGAGATATTCTAACCTAAAAGGGTCAAAAACATAAACAACATAAACAACCGCAACTCGTACCCCGAGCGACGAAAGAAACAGGTATGGTTGGCGATGCAGAACAAAATATTTCCGTCGAAAATCGTTATCGTTAATTTGTAACGAATCATAACTTACTAATTAAATACGTAAATTCATACGCTCAAAGATTCAATACTCAACGATTGGGAAAATTAGGTTATGGTGGCCGAGGGCTATAGCGGGGTACGAGTTGCGGTTGTTTATGTTAAAGCGCTTTAAAGTAAACATAGATTAGATTTCTACGAAAAATCCTATCAAAAAGGTAGGGATCGTGTTTTGAAGGTAAAGACCCTTTTAGGTTAGAATATCTCGAAAACTGAGGGTGCTGGAATTTTTCTGAGGTCGGATTCGGATTCAGCGCAGCAAAAGCCTTCGGGTATACTAGGTCTGGTCTCTGGTTCTGAGAATTTTTGGCCTGTGTTACCTTTGGAGATTCAAAATGCAGTAACTCTAATTGTTTTGTGCATAGAATAACATAGTAAGTCTCAATTCATAAAAATGTATAGCCAAATAGACACCGATAACATTTTATGATCTTTGGACTCTGACAGAACCGGAACGTGAAGATTCGTAAAAAACTAGACATTCAAAATTTAGACGATTCTATTCCAGTTTCATGAATTTGAAAGTAAAAACAGAAAAGTGATAAAAGTCTTTATTTTCTCTTAGATTTTATGATACTTCTAAAAGAAATAATTTCAAATTAATAAAATCCACATCACAATCAAAAGAACAGGCGAGAAAACGCAACGACGTTTTTGGGAAAATAATAATAGCATGTTTTGCAGCCACTAGATTGAGCTTATTTGTCAAGCAGCAGACGGAATTTATTCCAGATTTGTTTATGGTACGAACCTTTGATTGCACTTGTGAATATAATTACTGTTGCAATATTGGCATACGAAACGGCTAGGAATGTCCGGCCCAAGAAGTTTTCATTGACAAAAGCAACTCATAACTCTCTGTGCGGATTTTTTTGTAGATTTTCATCTTTAGATGTTTGAAAGTATTTCATGCTGAACCGATCTTCTTTATTTTCATAAAATCCGCTCACCGAAACGGGTGCATGCGAAACGGGTCGGAATGTCCGGCCCAAGAAGTTTTTATTGACAAAAGCAACTCATAAGTCTCTGTGCGAATTTTGTTGTAGATTTTCATCTTTAGATGTTTGAAAATGTTACATGCTAAACCGATCTTCTTTATTTTCATAAAATCCGCTCACCGAATCGCTACATTGACTGTGGCACAGTGGTCATAATCAGAAATTCACTGTTCGAAAAAGTCTACCGCCCACAGTTCTTATCTGATCTTCAACTTAGCTTTTGTTTATATTCATTTAATTGACGCAAAGTGTGACATGACAGGCAATTTTGCGTTTTTTTACAGGAGCGACTGATAAATATCAGAAAATATCTCAAATGCATACAGCGCCACTAAAATAATGCAAATAATTTTTATAATAAGCAAGTTAATTTTTACATAAAACTATTTAAGTGAATGAATTAGGCGGTCACTTATATATTGCTTAACGCTGTTTTAAACAACAACCTACTATTCACTCAATAAATTTATTTTAATTGAAAGTATACTTATGGCGAAGCGCACTAATTGATAATTAAGATAATTTCTATCTGAGCCTATTTCTTCCTATACCATTAAAGCACAAAAATACATTGAATTAATAAACCACTATTCATCATCCCTTGAAACATGAGCAGCTTTACCCCACAATCTGGCAGCGTTAAATAATCCGCTCACTGGCACTTCGAACATAACCAGATTGATTGTGAACCTCACGTACAAGTAAGTAAGATAACACATGCACAAATTTTCACAAACTTTTGCAAGTCAAGCTTTTCACGAGTTTTTACACAGCGTAACCAGATTTCGAGAAGTGAGAATCTTGTGCGAATGTACTTTTCAGTCGTTCTAAGTAACGAAACTTCACCAAACCATAGAATGTTTTCCTATATACTCTTGGGTGGTCTCCCCTATATTTGAAAATTATTGTAGACGAACCATTATGAGCCTATAACAAATATTTTTTATCTTTGTCGTAAAAGAAGATACAGGATAATTGAAAAATTATTGAAGCTTTGAGCACCATATTACAGTGATTATTTTAATGTAATTACCAATTTCTTATCACATTTTCATTCCAACTTTGGATCAAAAATAATTATATATTGTAGGTTTCAATTTTTTCCAATAAACGAATGTTGTGAAGAATTTTTATTTAAACGTGGTCTAAAAATATCACTTTAAAAGACTTCGAAATTCGACGATTGTTGCCTAATGGAGTTTCTCTGGCTAATTCTGGGGGCAAGATAAACACCGCTCCGCTTTGCATGTTTATGCTCACCCGCAGTCCATAGTGATTAAATATTCCACGAAGACGTCCAGTATTTTCCATTATTGCAACGACGTCACCAGTGGATGTTGTGATTACTTTTTGTTCTTCGGTTCGCATGCGTACTAATTTATTACGTGCTTCTCGCAAATGAAGTGGTTTATTGGGAGGAAAAGTATAGCTTCGAATTTCGAATCGCCGTTCTGGATTGGTGTGGGGAATAAGTCGAATACGTCCAAGTTGTTCAAGTTCATAACCAAGTACGAGTGAAGAACGATGCCTGGGAGGAGACCTGGATCTAGCACAAAGCTGAGGCTCTGCAGGGACAAGAGTTTCAGGAGAATTATCTCTGCCTGGAGAAGAAAAAGATCCGGAACGAGGAACATCGGGAATAGGAGCACCATTAGGTAAGCAGTCAAACTGTGAACTCAACTCTGCAACAATAAATAAATGATTTGATGTTTCCCAAAGTAAAAATCTCATGTTAGTATAACACGTACACCTTGTGTATTTAAAAATCGCAAATTAAGAAGACACAACTAGCAAATCGGCCTAGCGATAATTAATTAATGGGCAATACTTGTGTGCTTTCAAACAATTCCAATAAATAAATATTTCACTTAGCCTTTTTTTGATACACAGTTTTTTTTAGTACAATCAGCTGCTGATATATCTCCAAAGCCTTTTGCTGTGATACTTTGCGTTTGGGAAACATTGTTTATTAGATGATATTATTAGATGCCGACCAGGTGATAAAATTAATCAGAAGAGATTTCACTCCGAAATCTTATAATGACTTGGTTTATTGAAATATAATATGGCTATACATAGGTATATGACTGAAGAGGCCCTTCGTCGAAGGGTGAAACGTTGAAGTTTCATTAAATAAAATTCTTGAACAGTATACCAACAAATAATAACATGTTCTAATTAAACAATGTTTATTGTTCAAAGATACTTGATAAAAAATAATTTATTTGGCTTCTTTTAGTATATGATTTTAAAGACGAAATCTAACTATTTCAAAATAGCCGAAGAGCTGGACACCGACCAAACACGAGGTAGCGCGGTACACCCAAAATGAAAAAGTTTTAGTTAAATGTTTCTCAGATATTCTTTATTGAAGAGATGCAGCATTTGAGGCACTTTATTTTGTTTAAACTTGCAAATTGGACTAGCATTTTTGGCTGAAAATTTGTTTCTTCAAATACACTTTTTTGCGCATATGGTACACCAAACTGTGCTCATGTAAAGATCGTACACGTCTACATTTTAACTCGCAGAGCTAGGAGTGTGCCACATATAGGACTTACTCATTTGGAAGTATAAAATCTTCAAATTGTGATTGCAATGTAGGTTAAAAAAAAATACTTAAAAAAAAAAATATATATATATATATATATTATATTATTATACTCACCAATGGAATCGAGTATAGCCGCAAAAGATAAGACAAGAGTATGACCAATCCTCATCTTCGCTAACTAGACGAATAACTCATTAATTTAGTGAGAAAGTGTTGTATTAATAATGTAAATAAGGAATATTTTAGTTCTTTATTGATTTATATAATACACATGTTTTATATACGTTATCTTACGAATCATAGGCGTCAAGGTTATCTTTCTGAGATATTGACATTTTATTAGAGTCAGTTTCAAGAAAAATATTTAAATACTAAATACGTTAAACATATACCACGATTTATAAAATGTATTTGGGAAACCCTGTTTTTTCATGAAACATTGATAGGGCAAATAGTAATTGGTCAATCACTATCACAGTCATTCCCAAAGATATTGTTTTATCACAAAGAAGCGGTCATCTATTGATCTTACTTTTCACAGAGTCGAACGACAAAGTCTAACACAGCAGAATACGCAAATTTTCTTTCATTTTTCTAAAAAATGCTGCTAAATTCCGCGGAAATCCGATTCAAAGAGAAGCAAAATAATTCAAGGAAATTTGCCTGAATTTGTGACTATGATCTGATTTTATTTGCGGTTTATTATGATTACAAGTATTACACAATAGGCAACCAAAATTTACGTGAACTTTTCATAACAGATACTTATTAACTAAATGTAAAAAAAAATACAGAGAATATAACGTGACGAATGATCTTATTAGAATAGAATATTTTTATCTTATAGTCTAAGCGCTAATACATATGCCTTTATTTCTCTACAGAATTTAGTAGCAGATATAAAACAGATTTTAACTCTAGCTGCAGAGCGATTACAAAGCAAATTCAAGTGATTACACATTACATGTTACAACCTAGCTCTCTGTTTTCAATTTTTATTGCTTGAATCCTACGCTAATCTTCTTTGAGTATTTAATTAGAAGAACGCCATGTTGCTTTCAAATTGCAGTTGGGCTCCGAAACAACCGAAAAGAGATGAATCTTGTTTTAATTTTATTCTGCTAAATTGATTTGAATTATTATTATTATTTTATTATTTATTTACTGATAAGATGCTTAGGTCATTGAACTATACAAATGGGTTGCTTAAAACTATAATACATTCTAAAAGTACATATAACTTGAGATAAGGCGTTTAACGGCGTGGTTTGAATATAAGAACATGACTTCAATCAAAGAAAACAGAGAAAAATAAAAAAATAATTTATATTGCCTGTTTATGTTTCAAGTATAAAGGTGCGGATGCGCAGAATGGTTTGGACTTGTTTAAATAAATTACGCATCTCAAAAGCAGAGGAGGTATTTAAAATCATAAGCCAATATGGCCTAACCACATTCGGATCCGCTGGATTTCTAAGAAACTGAGGTCTGAAATCGTTGTAGGCAGGACATTGTGCTGAGCGATTATTCTTGTAAAGGACAAGGGAATTCTGATTCCTAAATAAGAGTTTTTTACAAAAGTCAAAGGGAGGTAAGGATAAACTTGCAAGCTCTCAGAGTATTCCAGTCTGGCGAGATCAGAGTTTAGGAGGTGATCTCTGTAAGTGTCGAGTATAAGATCCTTGTTTAGCTTTATAGAATTGGCATCCAATGAGGACCACATATTCCCCGACCCGCACTGGTCAAAAAAGTGTTTCAATTGCAGAAACCAATTATGTTCTGGCTTTCCATCTTTCTCGGTAGATAAGCTAATCAATCTTTCAAGACACGTTTTAGGAAGTCTCCCCTCTTTCATTTCAAAGATTCTTTCCAGACAATTCAAAGCCAGCTTCAAAATATCATATAAAAGTTGCCTGGAGCCTGTCTTTATCCTGACCGCATCATTAGGGGTGTAGGGAGGGAGAGCCAGTATCCTCTTATAAAAATTCGTTTGAATTTTCTCAACTGACTCATGATACCACAAGCCCCAGACTGAAATAGCATAGAAAAGGACACTAAGACACAGGCTGATTGATTTGAATTCAAATGGACATTTTGCCCAATAATTAGTTTATTCGATTATTACGAATTGATTTTATTTCATTTCCTAACGAGCACAATAGCGAGGGTAGTAGTAAGGAACTCGTTTCTTACACATAAATAATATATCTGGAATTTTCAGTATAAAATTCTTAATTGTTGGTAACAAATTAAATCAATTTATTGCGGATTAACGCCTCACATAGATATAAAACTGCAGTAAAATATATCATGACAATAAAATATGACTAAGAGAAGTAATTAACTTCCTTTCGGCCTGTTACAATACGTAAAATTCAAGAATCAGAATTCCAAGTAGAATTTCAAGTAGAATTCATTATCCAATTATTAAACATCCTGTTCTATTAAAATTTCAAACTCACAGCTTTGGCCTGAATGGCGTTTCATAGCTTTGCACATGATTAACCACGATATGACAGAATATTTCAAATTTGATGTATCTTGAATTTACGTTATTCTACACCTTCGAGGATTCAAAATTAATTTCTTCCGAATTTGAATCGTTAAAAAATATGATAATTAATTAATAATCTAATCGTACTTTGAGTGGAATGCGAACATTTCATAATAGTTTCCACACCTAAACTCCAAAAGATATTGAAGGTCTACGTCATTGTTGACTGTATCTACTTTTTTTAATTGTACCGGCGAACCGTCACCAGATCACTTGAAAAATACCACAAATTATACGCGTTACTTTCGTTTACGAGTTTTTATTTTCTCTTAGATTTTCTGATACTTCTGAAAGAAAGAATTGGAAACAATAGAATTCACATTATAATCGCAAGAAAAGTCGAAGAACCGCACCGATTATGTGAAAAATAATAATTTCAGGTTTCGCAGTAGGTAGCTTGAGTTTATTTGACGAGCAGCAAAGCGGAAGTTATTGCAGATTTGTGTATGCTACTAACCTTTGATTTCACTTTCGAATGTAATTATTATTATACTGTCGACTTGCGAATCGAGTCTATTTTTTTCATAATTCACGGGCAATCAACTTTGAAAAAAAATTGAAATTTGAAGTTGGTAAAATATTATATAGTAGTAAACCTTTAATTAATTAAAAAATTTTCATGCTATACCTTTTTTTTATTATTATAAAAACGGCTTACAGAATCGCTACATCCACCGTGGCATAGTGTTCTAAATCAGGAATGTACTATTCGAAAAAGTTTACAGCTCTTAGTTCTTATCCGATCTTCAAGTTATTTTTTTAATTGAAGGGAAGTTTAGTTTCTGGATCAACTGATGAATCTGAATTTTAAACTTATGTTTCTTTATATTTATTTAATTGACGAAAAGTGTGACAAAATAGACAATTTTGCGTTGTTTTTTACAGAAGCGACTAACAAATATGTATCAGAAAGTATCTTAAATGCATAGAAAGTCCCTAAAAAAACGAAAATAATTTCCACAATAATCAACCTAATTGTCAAATAACAAATAAGGTGAACCAAATAAGGGGTCACACATATATTATATAACAATTTTTTCGATGTTTTCTATGTGTGCAAAAATTACTGCCAATTTGTATGTTTTGACTTTTCGATAAATAATAATAATATAAAATCATCTTTCAGGAAAAACAATTTTTGATGAAAAAATATATTTTTTTAAACATCAAGAAGCACATTTTTTTGGAACATGGAAATTGTTGGAGAAACGTAATTTTTATAGGTATTTCAAGAAATTCAAACTTGATCGAAAATTATTTCTTGAATAGCTGCTCGAAATTTAAACATCATAATTCTTTTTATCGTATATGTAAACAAATCCCAGCTCCAATAATTCTAGCCTCATTCTTATGTAAAGTTGTACACATTTCAAATATCTTATATAAAAATATTACATATCTACATTTAAAAGACTTGTTTCATTAGCTGGACTAAGAATGCTTGCATGTTGAGATTAGTTGCATTTGCAGTAGGGACGGGCAGTATCGGACCACTCACCTGGTGACATATTAAAAATCAGCATTGACTTTGAAAGGTTGATTTCATTTGGCCTTGTATGCATTGAATTATCACGAAGGAAAACAAAAAGGTGCACTTCCGAAAAACACATACCTCCATTTAATTTGAAACTCTGTACAACTATGTGCTTTGAAGTTTTTATTTACTAAATAAATTTAGTTTGAATGGAAGTACACTTATGGGAAATTGCAATAATTGATAATTAGGTATTCCGTCACGTCCACGTGTGGCGACAGAAACGATTATATATGATCGTACGTTTGAGCTTGCATTTAAGGGCTTCTGACATAAAAGTTCAACAGAGCTACCGTAAAATTGACGCTGTATTGATGATTCAGATATATAATCTTCAGCTGACCCTCTTTCTTACTTTAAAACACAAAAATACATTAAATTATAAACATTTTTTTAATGAATTAATGCCGTCAATAATTGTGGATTACACTTGGCCTAAACATACCACATCAAAATTCTTTGGGATTCGACGATTGTGGCCTAATGGAGTTTCACTGGCTAGTTCTGGTGGCAATATAAACACCACCCCGCTTCCCATTTTTATGCTTTTCCGTTCTCCATAGTGATTATATATTCTACGAAGAACTGTATTATGCATGCGTACTAAGGTACTCTCAAATGAATTGTTTTATCGGCAGGAGAAGTGTATCTTCGAATTTCGAATCGCCAGTGCGAATTGATGTGGGTAATAAATGGAATATGTCCAAGTTCTTCAAGTTTATATCCAAGTATATGTAAAGAACGATGCCTGCGAGGAGATGAGCTGGACCTGGAATGAAGAAAATGCTCTGCAGGAGAAGAGTTGGACCTGGCACGAAGCTGGGGCTCTTACAGAGGAAGAGTTTCAGGAGAATGATGTTTGAGAAGATCCGAAACGAGGGACGTCAGGAATGGAAACACCATTAAGTAATTACACGAACTGTAAGCTTAACTCTGCAACAATAAATAGTTGATTAAATGTTTTTCTAAGAAGACAATCGTATGATTGCATATCATGAACCCCTTGTCGCAATATTATAAGCAAGAACGGCGTTTATTAAATGGGCTGTATAGAAAATTGCATAGGCAGGATTTTCTGGGGTAAGGAGTTCCCTACACGCAGAAAATTTGTCTTGTGAAAAGTGTAGAAATAATCATGGAATCTTGGATGGGTGGCAAAATTGTGTGAATCTGGAATAGCGTTTAGTAAACGATTTCAAACATTTCAGTAGTAAATGCAAATCAGTCTTTCAATGCTCGATAATAGTCTTGGGAAAAACGTTTCGAATTTGGTATGTAAAAAAAAATTATGTATAAAATCAAATTCAGCCCACAATGAATTGTGGAAAAGTTGTGAATTAATCGGCCATTTTTCAATATACAAGCTTTTTAGAAGAATCAACTGCTGATATGATTCCAAAGCCTTTCGCTGTGATACTTTGAGTTTGGCAATACCTGCTTATTGTTTCAACAATTTTAACAAGGAAATGCTTAATTTGACTGTTTCAGTATATAGGCTATTCTTTTGAACCTTACACTTTTTGGCTCTCGGTTTAATGAAAAATAAAGGAAAGATGTATTGCGGTTATGAAGGTGAATGATTGTAACAATTAGTGTTTATGTCTGACTCATTCTCAACAACAATAACTCGGCATCGTGGTGGAACATTGTATACAAGTTTAGAACAACGTAAAAGACAATCAAAATCACGAGCCAAGTAATATTTCTCTCTTAGAAATCTCGCAATTAAAATTACTAATGCGATAGACGTTATTAGGCAAACCCAGATGAAACAAGTTCAGGTGCAATTGACGCGCTATATAGCTGAAAATGAAAGACACAGTTGGTTTAGAATGACTACGAAATGATTGACGTGATGCATTACAGGGGGATTCTGGGGATCGTTTGTATCACGCTGTCATTCACGTGTTTCAGACTTTTAATGTTGAATGTAAACTGCCAAAATTCTAAGAAGATGCGCGAAATCCAAATAAGTTTTTGGAGGCATTGAACAAATACATTGAATTAATCTAAGTTCGTTAATTTTTGGTGGGTTATCCTGGTTAAAAAACTTAACCTTAATTTTGGGACCCTTAACATTCTACCAAATGCTGACTTGATTTGTCAACTCTTTCAAAAGTTAACGTGGCTAAAATATTCAGGTAACCAAACATACAGACTATAAACTTCACGCCAGGACCCGACTGATTTATTATTATACTATACGAGATAATTCGGAGTTTATGAACTAGTGAAACAAGAATCGCCAGATGTGTGATTGAATATTAGTTACTAAACAAGCTTGAAGTTACATCTTATGAATAACCCAAAGAGACAGACCGAAAGTTCGGAAAGTTAGTTAATACAATTTCAGATGATTTAAGGCATACTGATGAGTTGAGAAATCTGTAAGAACACGCCTTGGCCTCGTGGAATGATATTTGGAATCACGCCATGGCCTCTGAGATTAGTGATGATTCCACTACATGGCGAGTTCGTCCCTTTGCGTCCAGGCGCGAATTTTACAACACGCCCCCTATTACAGGCAAGTTCTTATAGTAATAAGTCCTACCACAAATCGCTGCTTTATTCTTTTTCAAGTCTATAGGTTGTTTCCGGTCAGTGCCGAGTAGAATTCATCCCTATCCGACACTCCAACTTTCGCTGTAGAAGCTGTTGTCGCTTACGAATTCCACTTGACGGGTGAAATTCATTCGTCAGTCGATAGGCGGTGCTACAATCGTCCTGCTCCACAAAAGCATTGATTCATATAAGGAAATCAATAATTAATTAAAAATGAAAATATTCCCGATTAGTTTAGTTCACAAAATTAATACTGATTATTCTTTGATTTGTAATTGATATTTAAAAGATGTTAGATTTATTAAATTCTAAAAAAAAATTTTGTTAGAAAATGTGAAAAAAGTGCTATATATCAAAGATCATAAAAGAATGATCAGTATTAATTTTGTGAACTGAACTAATCGCGAATATTCTTGTTTTTAATTAATTAATAATTCCTCTATATGACTTAATGCTTTTGTGGAACAGTACGATCGCAGCGTCGCCTATGGGCCGATGGATGAATTTCACACGTGGAGTGGAACTCGTAAACGACAAAGACTTTTCTCAGTAGTCGGATAGGGCTAATATAATTACACTCCGCACCACTAGGAGGCGCCACTGGCACAAAAAGAATGACCAACAAGCACACCGACGCGATTAAGTGTATGCCTGCCAAATCAGCTGACTCGGTACCATTAATATTTTACACTATTGCCATCCCTGGCTATTGTGTATGAGACTTTAGGGAAATCCAAAAAATCCGTTGAAAATTTTTTTTTTCGACTTTTTATGCATATCGCCCGGATATATAAGAAAAAAAGATGTTTTTGTAAATTTTATTTAGAATCGTCAATATTATCTGAATCGAGTTGAAACTCAACATTTCGCTTCAAAAGTAACCATAGAATCCGTATAAAATCATACTTTTCAAATATCACCCTGACAAGTCTGTTTTATAGGGTTACAAAAACCCCTATAAGTGAAAAAGTGGGTTTTGCAAGTTTTTGGCGCTCATTATGATTTTTTTGCAGTTTTTTGAATGAAAATTGTTTCTAATACATGAAATACTACTTTATGCTAATAATTAGATGTTGACATAAATTTTGTAAACAATTTATTCTTGTTTTTAGCAATTTTCTCTTAGAATAGAGATAGAAAGTCGCGGTTTAAAAGAAAAATCCACTTTTTGTACAATATTCAATAAAAGTGAGGTAATAGTTAATTAATGTTAATAAACATAATTGTTTAAAGAATTTATTATTATTTTTAATAATATTCTCTTCAAATAATGCTAGAAAATGCAGTTTTTTTCTGAAATTTTCAACTTTTTTCCACTTTTCGCTTGGAGTGAGTTAATATTTGATTCAATTGATCAAAGATAATTGTTTGAACAAATTATTATTGCTTATATCTTCTAATACATAAATACCAGATAATTGCGGTTTTTTCTGAAATTTTTAACTTTTTGTCCACTTTTTAATTAGAGTCAAGTAAGAATTAATTCCTGTTAAAATAATAATTTGTTAAACAATTTATAATTATTGTTAATAATATTCTGTTTACTTCATGGTAGAAAGTTGCAGCTTATTCTGGAATTTTTAACTATTTTTCTATTTTTCACTTGGGGTGACTTAACAATTGATTACATTTAGCAAAAATTATTGTTTCAACCAACTATTATTTTTTACAACTATCTTCATCTATATTAATCTCAGGTAGTTGCGCTTTTTTTCTGAAATTTTTAACTTGTCATCTTTTCACTTAGTGAGGTAATAATTATTGCAAGTTAACAAAAATAGTTGTTTGAACAATTCATTATTGCTTATAAATATCTCCTCTTAGATAAGTGCTAGAAAGTTGTGATTTTTTAAAAATGTTTAACTTTGCTTTTTCTTTTTAGCTATGAACAAATAATAAACAAACATGAGACAGAATTCTATTTTAAACTATGTCCTTCCTTTTTGTGATTATCCTTTTCAAAAATAAAAGAAATATTTATAAAATTGATATCTGACTTTAATTCTCTTCTTACTAGAGACGAAAATCATAAACAGTATTTACTACAAGTGGTAACAGAGTACCGGAAGCAATTTCCTGACTGCAGAAAGTCTACCTTGTCCCGTGAAATGTAATAATCAATTAATTATTTGTTTGCGGTCTTTTTGATATATATATATATATATATATATTATCATCGACGAGACACGATGATAGTCAAATATGTGCGAATTATTCCATTCTTTGTTTTTGTCTCTTGCGCAAGATTTCGTTTAAATTATTATTTTTTTCAATATTGGGAAAAGAGCAGAAATAATTCTCCTAAAAAATACAATACTATTTAAAAAAATTTTCTTGTTGAGGTTCACTTATCATTTGTTCTTAACTAAACAGTCAAAGCAAAACTAAAGATTTGAGAAAAAATCAACTTTCTATTTTTTTTCTAAGAGAATATAGTTATGAAGAATATCAATTGTTTAAATAAGCATGTTTATTAACTTTCTATAATTATAACCTCACTAAGTAAAAAGTGGACAAAAGTTTAGGAGTTTAGAAAAAACAGCAACTTTTTCGCACTTATCTAAGACCAGATAGTTATAAACAATAATAAATTGTGTAAACAACTATGTTTGTGAACTTGCATTATTTATTGCTTTACTAAGTATAAAGTGGGTAAAAAGTTAAAATTTTTAGAAGAAACCGCAACTATCTAGCATTAATAATGAAGAAGCTGGTTATAAACAATAATGATTTCTTCAAAGTATCTGTGCGGATTGTATTGTCTACTTTATTTTCTTTACTTTATTATAATACACGATTTAATTTCAAGATAATCTAATAAAAGTGAATTTTAAGCCTAGTTGAAGAAATCCTAAATGCATACAGGGTCACTGGAAAAATTCAAGTAATTTTTTGTCCTAAAACAAATTAGGCGAACAAATTGAGGGGCTGCTCATATATTACGTAGCGCTTTTTTGAACAAAGTTTTTCATATGTGCCAAAATTATTGACAATTTGTATGTTTTCAGTTTTCGATAACAAATTATTTTTCGAATCGCTGCTTGAGATTTAAGCATCATAATTCACATTATCGCATATGACAACAAATCACAGCTCTGATAATTCTCGCCTTATTTCATTAGGTCATCTAAGAATGCTAACAAGTTGAAATAAGTTGTATTTACACTCCTGACCGTTAGTATTACACCACTACATGGGTGGCCTATTAAAAATTACTCTGGACTTCAAAATGTAAAGAATTTTGTACTTTCAACTTCAACAAATGGCAGGAACTAGGAAAATAAATTTATTAATTTGATATATTACAAAAATAATCTTCAGAACTTTACCTTCCATTGATTCTATTAAACATTGAAAAATCTTCACTCATTAATGAAATAATACTTTTT
The DNA here is from genome assembly GCA_932195095.1 of Andricus curvator. Classification (NCBI taxonomy): domain Eukaryota; kingdom Metazoa; phylum Arthropoda; class Insecta; order Hymenoptera; family Cynipidae; genus Andricus; species Andricus curvator. The sequence goes on from CAKNYM010053026.1 coordinate 295,384, forward strand.
TTGCGAAAGCTATCCGTGGGTAGTGTAAAATTTACAAATTTTCACCAAAGTTTTCATTCAAAGATTCATTACAAGACCATTTCAAAGATTCACCAGTCTTAATAGTTGATAATTACATATTCCATCATGTCCAGGTGTAACGCCAGGCGTTACTTTCGACGACTTCTGACAAAAAAGATCAATAGAGCTACCGTAAAACGGATACTGTACAGTTGCTTCAAATATACACTTCCTCACCCTCTTTCATACTATAAAGCACAAAAATACATTTAATTGATGAACATTTTTAAAATAAATTATTACTGTGAAGAATTTTGGTTTTACACGTGGTCCAAACAAATCACATCAAAACACTTTGGGATTCGATTTTTGCTGCCTAATGGTGCTTCACTGATTAATTCTGGGGGCAATATGAACTCCGCGCCGCTTCCAATGCTTATGCCCATCCGTTCTCCATAATGATTATATATTCCACGAATAACTGTGTTACTTTCCATTATTGCAACGACATCGCCAGTGGATGTTGTTATCACTCTTTGTTCTTCTTTTGGAATGGGAACAAAGGTACTACGTCCTGATCGCAAATAAAGTGAGTTATCGGCAGGAAAAGTGTATCTTCGAATTTCAAATCGCCGTTGCGGATTTATGTGGGGAATGAGTCGAATATGTCCAAGACGCGCAAGTTCATATCCAAGAATGCATAAAGAACGATGCCTGGGAAGAGGAGACCTGAATCTAGCAGAAAGACGAGGCTCTGAAGGAGGAGACCTGGATCTAGCACGAAGCTGAGGCTCTGCCGGAGCAAGAGTTTCATGAGAATGGTGTCTGGCAGGAGAAGAAGATCCGGTACTAGGACCACCAGGAATAGAAGAGCCATTTGGTAAGCAGTCGAACTGTGAACTTAACTCTGCAACAATAAATAGATTATCAAATGTTTTCTAAGTATATAATCGTATATAAATATTTGTCGGAAATATACTCCGCTCTAAATGTGCAGATTTTCATGCACTTTAATTAGAACAAAACTTGTGAATAGGCCTATCAAGAATTAAATAGTAGGCAGTGCCTTTTCCTGTGATACTTTGCGATGGCAAAAATGGTTTGTTATTTAAAGAAGCTTAACCAAATTGAATTCCTGTCTGTGTACGTCCAAAGATGGTGGAGTCCCAACTGTGCACCTCCAGCTTGATAAACTCAAATTTATAACTTACACGTCCACGTGCACATATGGTACTTCAAACTGCGCCCATGTAAAGATGATACAGGTTTAAATTTCAACTCGTAGAGCTAGGATTGTGCCATATGTGCACGTAAACGCGTCTAGCTAGACATTTGATCATTTTAAGTTCGACGTGTGCAGTTGGGAGTGTTCAATTTTTAAATTCTTATTTTCATATAGGATAAAAAAATATATTAAAAACCATAAATAGATCGTTATATTCACCGAAAGAATTAAGTATAACCGCCATGGTTAAGGCCAGAGTGTTAACAATCCTCATCTTTTCAAATTAGAGAAAAAACAAATGAATGTGATAATGAGGAATTTAATTAAATATGTTACTAATGAATATGCAGTACTTTTTTGTAATATTCAATACATATATTCTGTAGACGTTATCTCACAGATTAGGGGCCATTAATGTTGGCCTTCTGAGATATTTACATTCCACCATAGAATCAGATTCAATGATAAAAGTTTAAATACTGAAGTCGTTAAAAGTGATATCACAATTTATATGACGTTTCAGGTTTCAGGGAATTCTTGTGTTTACATGTAACTGCTTCAACCATTTTTATTTTTTTAAACAATTCTTTTTCACATTTTATCACAAATTATCGGTACCCTCCCAACGAAATAATATCATTAGAAGATACAAAAAATCAGTACATTCAACGTTTTTCAAATTGTTTAAAGAAGTTTGCATTGTTTAAATGTCACTTTTGGGTGGAATAGGTTTTTTAAAGATTTGTCAAAAAACTCGACAGAATGCTGGTATATCTGGTATTTTTACCACACTTTCAAAATTGCTTAAATAATTTTCATGAGTTTAAACATTTTTTTACAAAATATAAAAGATTTACACTTTTTTTAGTAGCTTGAACTAATTAACTCAAATAAAAGATAAACATTATAGAATCAACAAAATTAATTATTTCCTTTCATGTTCACACTTTCCATTACTTACGCATAATTTTTTTTAACAATTGTCATTTGTGCAAACAATTTTTTCGAAAATCCATTTCAATCCGGATTCGCACTCAGCGACCTCGAAAACATAGAATATGACCACTTTTCATAACCGGGAATAATGTTTCACCTGAAATCAGCGATTTTCCATGTTTTTTTAGGTTAGGGACGAAATGTTAAGTAATGGAGCCAAACCGGCTCCTGATTCGGATTCAGCGACCTCAAAAACGTAGGCTAAGCCTTTTCTGGTTTCTGGGGCTGACAACTTTTCTTTTTGGAGCTATGATTACGATCAAAATTATACGAACCTAATGGCCAACCAAAATTTACGTGACAGTTTCATAACAGATACTTATTAACTAAATCTAAACTAAAAAATATGGAGAGTATAACGTGCGAATTTTCTTCTTAGAATATAATATTATTATCTTATGATATGAGTGCTAATATATATGATATTATTTCTCTGCAGATTTCAGTCGAAGATATAAAAAATATATCAACTATAGCTGCCGACCTATTGCAAAGCAAATTCAAGTGAGTACACATTACATGTTGCAACCTAGCTTTCTATTTTCAATTTCTATAGGTTGAATCCTACGCTAATCTTATGTGAGTATATAATTGTAAGGAAGCTAGGTTGTTTTCAAATTCATGTTTGACTCCAAAACAACCAAAAATAGACGAATATACCCAGATAACAATGCATGCGGACGCACATGGGCGCATGGCGTGCAAGCACGATGTGTCGGCAACAATGCAAGCACAGTGACAGCACGTTCTGAGGGTGATAAGTAATCCCACATAGTGCCCGCACACGGTCTGCATGATATGCAGCACAGCGTGCGTCCATCATGGTCGTCAGGTACTTAGAGCAAAATGTCGGCATATAGCGTGCGGTGAAGAGTGCGGCACAAAAATAAAATTATTACTAAAAACATAATATAGCAGTTGTGTAAAAATAAAACTCTGATCAAATTCGCTTTATGCTCTAAATTTTTGTTACTTTCCAAGTTTATTTTACAGACAAAAAGTCGAAATAAAAGTAAATAAATATTTTTGTTCAAATTAAATAAAGATTTTCTCTTGGGTTTTGGTTCGGAAAATTAGCTTGCCGTATAAACAAATTTTGAGGCAAAGAACAAAATCGGCAAGAGTTGTAATTGTTCAAAAATAATTTTTTGAACTCCAAAATTTTAGCTCCGTGAAAACGCACCATAAGTATTTTATAGTCAAATGATAAAAATAAAGAAAAATATACAACTAGAAGAAAAACTAAAACAAAAAAATCTGTCCGCTGCGCGGGCACATTCTCATCACGCGGAGCTCGCTTTGCTCGCAAGTTTGAGCACGCCTCAGGCTTTGTACTTCCCCCACATTTGTGCACCGACCTTTTAAAATTAAACGTCAAAGCATCGGCAACTGTCATTTGGTGATTGTCACAACGTTTCTATTAAAATTCTTCGCAACACAAAAATTCAATATATCTTCTTCACTATTTTTTACTATATTTACATTTAAGTTCTTAAATCTCAGAAGTAGAACGATTAAAAATATGCAACTTGAAAAACAATTGAAAGTAATTAACTGGAAGATTCAAAAGTATAGTCTTCTTTAAAATCCCTTTGTTTTCTAACAAAGGTGTTGAATAAACGCTCTGTGCTGAATAATTTAAATTGTTCGAAATAAAAAAATATTTTCAGATAAATATATATTTCTCGCTAATATATTATTTGTTGCATCATCAGTTGTGAAAGAACAACTTTCAACACAAGAGTCTCTTCTTAAGAACGTCATACAATGTTTTCTGTTACTTATGTTATTTTCAACATCTTGTTTTCAATAATTGTGACTCAAAACACGTGCATGCTAGTGTTACGTCATGGAAAACGTAAAATACTTTCCTTTTTAATTAGGT
>CAKNYM010053026.1:309489-337032 GCA_932195095.1 Andricus curvator
AAATATATTAATAAATATATTAACATATATATATATATATATATATACGTCACGGGACGTGACACTAGCACGACGCTGGCACGCACGTGCCGACACGCGTGCGGCGCATATGCGACGCATATGAGGACACATATGTCTGCGCTCTTGCCCTCACATCGTGCCGATCGGTCGACACGCGTGCAAACACCATGCGGGCAAGGTGTAAGCACATTGTTATCTGGGTAGCTTCATTTTTCTTTCGTTAAATAGATTTGAATTTAAATGGACATTTGGCATAATAATTACTTTTTTCGATTATCGCCAACGGCGATACCACGGTGAAAAAACCAGTTCTCGTCAGATCAATGAAGTTAAGCAGCGTTGGGCGCGGTTAGTACTTGGATGGGTGACCATTCGAGAATACTGCGTGCTGTTGGCATATTATGGGTGTGGTGAGCCCACACTTGTAGTAGTTATTTACTACAAGAAACTATCCACCTAGAAACACTACCCGAATCGGGTAGTGTCACGCCAACCCTGAAAGGGAAATGGCTTAATGGTATACGAATTGATTTTATTTTACTTCCTAGTGAGCACAATATAGTGAAGGTTGTGGTAAGGAACTCGTTGAAAATGATTACAGCATCTGGAATAATCAGTAGCAAATTCCATCAATTGCTGGTGACAAATTAAATGAATTTATTGAATACCACTCGACCCATTACAGTGGACAGTAGAATTTTCTATTCAGTTATTAAACATCCTGGTCTATCAAAATGTCGAACTCAAAACTTGGGCCTGAAGGACGTTTTATAGCTTTGGACATTCCACCTACAATTACGCCTAATATTCAACTAAAATAACTAACAACAAAATATAAGTTAGATCATGATAGAAACATCTACAGGATTTAATTATTGAATGATAGTGTAATTAACTGTAATATGACAGAATGTTTCAAATTTGATAGATCTTGAAATTGCGTTATTTTACAGTTTCTATGATTCGAAATTAATTTCTCCCGAATTTTAATCGTTCAAGAAAATAAAATAAAAATAATTATTGATCAATAATCTAATCGTGCTTTAAAGGTAAATAGAAACATTCCAAAATGGCTACCACAAATGAATACCAAAGGATATTAAAGGTCGGTGCCATTGTAAAATGTTTCTACTTTGTTGAACTGTCCTAGCTAGCCGTCCGTATACGCGTCACATCAATTTACTATTCACCAACAATCTTAATATCGGAAGGTACCACAAAACATGATTTTATGTAAAGGCAAGAACAATGGACCTAGCTTACTTTCGATGATTAATCGTAGCGATTTCATTCTCAAGTAAGTCGAGGTCGGTCGGCAACTGAAGGCTAGGATCTCCGCAACAACATATTCACATTTAAAATTCAAATTTCATTCGTACGGAACAATATTCGTTGAACCTTTAATATTTCTTTGACCTTCGAAATTCAGGATTACTAGGCTGTCGAGTACAGAATGACGAAGATGCATTCGTTTCCCGCCCCGAGATGTGCATTTTTAACGACGCCCTCTCTCTGGGTAACAGTTCTCACGGAAATAAGTCTTACAGTAATTTTCAACTTCTCTTGCGTCAAGATACAGACTTTTCGTGGATAGTGGCGAACTTAACTTTACTCCGCATCGATAGATTGCGCCACTAGTACCAAGGAAGTGTCCAAGTGGCAGATCGAAGTGTATTACTCGTATTACTCGTGGTTGGTAACCTTCAATTATTATTTCTTCCTATAAAGCACAAATATACATTTAACTAATAGATAACTGTTTATCATCCCTTGAAATGCGAGCGAGTTAATTCCACAACAAGTACAGAAAAAGAAATTATTTGTAAGTTTTTAAATAATTTTTAAGGGGGTCTTCTAGTTTTGAGGTTTCAAAAAATCGATTTTTTTGCATATGAGCACGTCAGAGCAAAAGAAAGACTCCGCAGAGCCGTGAGTAAAAAGGCGAGAAGTACCGTTAGAAAGAGAAACTCTTACGCAGAATGCCTGAAGAGGAAGTCAGCGCAACGATAATTGTCTCGTTTTTCCTCTCGACTCTGCGGAGACTTCCTTTTGCTCTGAGGTGCTCATATTTTGAATCTAGAAGTTATTAGAAACGTGCCCTGTCATAGCCGATTATATCAAAAGTTTTTCTAATCATGTTTTATTCCATCATTTATATTTAAGCGCGTTTTCCAAAAGTCGCGTTTTAAAAAAGTTTTGGTAAGACTTCGGCTAGAAATATCTGGAATATTCGATCTTTTTCTCAAATTGTTCAGCAGAGATGTCGCTAGGTCAGGCCAGAAGCTTTTTTGAAAAAAAAAGAGTAAGAAAAGTGTTTGGAAAGAAAATTGTACAGAAAAAGTAATTACTTATAAGTTTTCTAATAGTTTTTAAACGAATAAAGTTACTAAAACTTATGGCAACGTTAAATAATCTACTTATTGACACATGGAACCTAACCAGATTTATTTTTAACCTCATGTACATATAAGTAAGTAAGATAATACATGCAAACATTTTGACAAACTTGCGAAAATAAAGTTTTTCACGAGTTTTTACACAACCTAACCAAATTTCGAAGAGTGAGCATCTGATGGGAATGTACTTTTTATTCGCTCTAACTAACGAAACTTCACCGAACCAAAGAAAACGCTTATCCTAAGATTTTTTATTCAGAGAAAGAAATATTGGGTTAGCTAGGAAATCTTTATCTTTTTCGTTGTTTTAGTTCGCAATGCTTTCTACAAAATTACATTGAACTCTAATCTATAATACATACAAATATAATATACTATATATGATAATAAATTAATAGAAAAAAAATAGGCAAAGATGGTGCATATATCATAGATTAGTGTACATTGTGATTTTTTAGAAAGCATTGCAAAATAAAATATAAAAACGATAAAGACTTTCTGGCCTACCCAATAATTAATTATGAAGAATGAGCTTACAGATGATCCAGTTACACCCACACATGCAGCTCAGCCCCATTTTACAGCAATTAACTACTTTCATCATATATTTTCCTGTAGCAATAGTTAACTGAATATACAGACTTCATTTAAAAACGAAAATTTGTATTTTTTGTTGCAAACTAAAAGAATTTTTTCATCTGTTTCGGAGAAAGGGATACTGTTTAATTCTTAAATGATTGAAGCCATGAAAAACATAATACACTTACTCATTTAATTTAATTACCAGTTTCTTGTGAAATATTGATCCGCCTACAGATCACAAACAATTATTTATTGTAGGTTTGCATATTTTAAATAAACTAATGCTGTGAAGAATTGTGGTTTACATGTGGCCTACACATATCACATTAAAATTCTGTGTGATTCCACTTTTGCGGCCTAATGGAGTTTCACTGACTAATTCTGGTGGCAATGTGAACACCGAACCGCTTCCCATGTTTAAGCCGAGCCGTTGTCCATGGCAATTATATATTCCACGAAGACTTGTCTTATTTTCCATTACTGCAACGATATCACCAGCGGAGGTTGTTATTACTTTTTGCTCTTCAGTTTTGCATGCGTACTACGCACTATGTCCTTCTCGCAAATGAATTGGTTTATTAGCAGGAAAAGTATTATATTCGAATTTCAAATCGCCGGCGCGGACTGGTGAGGGAAATAAGTCGAATATTTCCAAGTTGTCGAAGTTCATATCCAAGTATGAATAAAGGGCAACGCGTGGGAGTAGGAGATCTGGACCTGGCGCGAAGAGAAGGCTCTACAGGAAAAGAACTGGACCTGTCACAAAGAGGAGACTTGGAGCTGTCACGGAGAGGAGGCTCTGGAAGAGGAAGCATGACCGGAGCATGAGGTCTGGCAGGAGGAAGAGACCTTTCAGGATAATGATGTTTGGCCAGAGAAGAAGAAGATCCGGAACGAGGAACAACAGAAATAGGAGCGCCATTAGGTAAGCACTCGAACTGTGAACTTAACTCTGTAGAAATAAACAGATAATTAAATGTTTCTCTAAGTAGACAATCTTATGTTGGTGTATCATGAACCCCTTGTGACAATATTATGAGTGTGAGCAGCTTTTATTGAATGGACGGTGTGGAGAATTCCATAGGCAGCATGTTCTTGGATATGGAATCCCATACACGCAAAAAATTTGTCTTATAAAAAGTATGAGAATAGTCATGCCATCTCGGACGTGTAGCAAAATTAAAAAAAATCAAATTATGATGACCAAAAATGACTGCATGGCTCTAACCTGCTGTCCTTAAACCAAGGGTTCTATACGCAGCTGTGGTCTAGTGGCTACGGGTGAAATTTAAAACGATACAGGACGATTACAAATGCTAGAGTTTGGGGGCGTGATAGGAGCTATTGATACTATTCACACTACGCCTTGCAAGAGCAAAGCGATGAACTTGGGGGACTAGATAAACAAGGCTCCCAAGTGACATCAGCAAACTGCTAATTCTAGAAATGAGGCAGGGAAAAACAACAGAACGCTTCAAATTTAACAAGGCTTTACGCGCCTGCACATCTGGTACACAGATGGCTCCAAAGGATACAGGGGGGGGGGGGTCAGAAGCAGGAATATATGACAGCACGAGAAGTAGGAGAAAAGGATCCCGCTTGGGCGGTATGTCACAGCCATTCAGGCAGAGGTCATGGCCGTCCTTCGCTGTGCTGAGGCATTGATTGAAGAAAAAGCTGCGGGTAGGCAGATTACAATCTGCCTGGACAGCTAAGCTATACTTTCTGCATTTGGAAAACCAGACATAACATCATATTTGGTTTTGGAATGCGAAAATGCATTAAACCAACTTGCAGGAAAGAACAACGTAACCATCATATGGGTCTTAATCACACATGGATCAGAGGAAAGCAAATAGCTAGCTAGCGAAAAGCAGCGCAGCAAGTAATAACAGATTTATTACAAAAAACCACGTAAGACCATTCGTACTACTTTTAACCGAACAAATCCCAAGTGCCTCCATGAAAAACATAAAAATTAAAAAAAAATTTTAATAATCAAACTATTCTCCTTCAGAAAAAGCGAAAGGTATATTTAGAACCATATAATAACACTCAGCAACCCCCGGAATCCAATTCTACCACTTTTACCTGAACAAATCCTGATTGCCTCTGCGCAAAATAAAGAAACAAATATTTTAATTAAATACAATCGCACAAGTCATATTCGGAAAACCGCAAGCTATATTTTCAACCCAATAATAATATTCCACAACTCCTAAAACCACTCAAAGTTGAATTTGTTTATAGCGGGCATATCCGAACACAAGAGTGTGCACACAGGGGTTACATGAACGGTATGGAGAATTCCATATGCAGGATTTTCTGTGGTATGAAATTCCATATGCGGAAGAAATTTTTTTTCTAAAAAAGTGTAGAAATCGTCATGGAATCTTTGACGGAAACCAAAGTTTTATAAAACTGGAATGACTTTTAGTAAAGATTTTAACCTTTTTAATACTAAATGCAAATTTGTCTATTAATGATTGAAAATAGTCTGGGGAGAAAAGGTTTTAATTTCGTAAACAAAATTTGAGTGAGAAATCAAATTAAATCCACGATTAACTGTTGAAGAGTTGCGAATAGTTTGAATTTGGTTTCAAAGAATATTCATAAACGCCTGAAGTGAAGAAACACTTTATCTTTTACTTTTTAATATAATCACCTGAGAGTATATTATTAAGGGGTTCTTCTTGTGATAGTTTGTTGTTACAAAACAATTTACAATTTGCTAATTCCATGTAATGAACAAATTTACGTTAAAGATATACTTTTAGGTGATCACATTGAAAAAATTAAAGGTTTCTGATAAAAAATCTGCAACTCATGATTTTTTTTGTACTTTATCAGTTTAAATAATGAGTAATTGTCATTGAAAATTTCGTTTGATCAGCGTTTGTTCACTGTATGTCGCCAGGTCCTATGCTTATACTAGATTAATGAAACGTGACGTAGAGATGTACACTGACCAAACGCGACATGGCGCGTTGAACCTCATAGACTCGATGTGTAGAATAATTCTATTCAGGCAAATCTTCCTAGAATATTTTTGATTGTGAAGATGTAGAATTCCAGGCTCTTTAATTCTTTTTAAATGCAACTTGGACTAGCAGTCTTGGCTGAGAATTAAAATGTGCCTATCTATTTGTGTCCTATCTATGCATGTGCGAATATGGTAGAGTCCCAACTTAGCACCTCCAACTTGGCATAATCACGTTTTCAACTTACGAGTCCACGTATACATATGGTACTCCAAACTGTGCTCATGTAAAGACGGTACACGTCTACATTTCAACTCGCAGAGCTAGGATTGTGCCATATGTGCACGTAGACGTGTCTAGTTAAAAAAATGCATCGTTTTAAGTTAGACGTGCACATTTGGAAGAGTACAATCTTCAAATTCTGATTTGCATCTAGGTTACAAAAATGTACATAAAATTATATATGAATTATATTATTATATTCCTTTTCACTCAGACGAATAACTGATTAAAGTACTAATTAGGAATTTTATTAACCATTTTGATCAGGAATATTTTCGTGTTTCATTAAATCATATGATTCATATATCCTTTATAGGTTATCTCACGGATCATAGGCCTCAATATTATCTTTCTGAGATATTGACATTTCGTTAGTGTCAGTTGCAACAAAAAAATTTAAATACTAACTTCGTTAAACTGATACCACTATTTATAAAATGATTTCGGTTTCAGTAAAACCATGTGTTTGCATATAAAAATTATAAGGTAAATAGTAATGGTACAATCACTATCACAGTCCCTCATAAATACATTGTTTTATCACGTAAAAGTGATTATCTATTAATCATGCTTTTCACAGAGTCTAATGACAAGAGTTTAATACAGCAGAATACCAAAATTATTCTTTATTGTTGAAAAAAGATACGGTCAAATCCTGTGTAATATTTTCCTATCTACTGGAGGGGGCATTCTCCCTTTAAAAACCCATTTAGAGTAACCCTAATTGCGCTTGTTACGCCCGCTAATAAATAAAATTACATACATTACAATCTACTACAGCTATCAAGAGGGTATTAGGCAATACTATGTAAATATTACACAATTATCACGCGACTATTGAAAAGTATCGCAGCAACAGAATTGCCTTTGTAGTGCATGATAAACGAAATGGATCTCCTGCTGTCCCTTGATAAGAAACGGAGCAGCTTGTTGAGGATGAATGAAGCATGTGGAATTCTCAGTGGCGAATTCAATGAATTTCTGTTAAGAAACTAAATCAATGAATTGCGGTCCAACGCCTCACATAGAAATAAAATTCCATTAAAATGCATCATGACGTTAACGTAGGATTTAGAGAAATCAATGAATTCCTCTCGACTCATTATCATTGATTAATAATCTAATCTTACTTTGAGAATGAATGGCAAAATTTCAAAATGGCTGACATACCTGAATCCCAAAGGATATTGAAGGTTAACGCGTTACTTCCATTTACGCTTCCCCACCAATTAACACATCGAAAGGCACCACAAATTATGATTTCACATAAAGGCGGGAGCACTGGACATACCATACTTTTGATGATTAATCATAGCTATTTCATTTCCATTATAACACGCCCGGAATGCAACTTAGGGCTGGGATCAACGACGACAACACAGCCCTATTCAAAATTTAAATTCAATTCTTAGGGACGAATTTGGTTAAACCTTTGTTATTTCTTTGACATCAGAAATTTAGGATTACTGGGCTGTCAAGCACAGAATGTGGGGGTAAGTCGCTTACGTGTAAAAAAAGAGTAGAAAAATTGCTTAAAAGGATGATTTTACAGAAAAAGTAATCATTTCTAAATTTTATAATAATTTCTAAGCATATCAAGTTACTAAAACTGACGGAAATCTTGAATAATCTGCTCTTTGACATTCGAAACATAACGAGATTTATATTTAACATCACGTTCATATAAGTAATTAAGATGATACATGCACAAATTTTCACAAACTTTTGCAAGTCAAGCCTTGAGAACCATAATACTGACTTTTTTCAATGTAATTATGAGTTACTTTTGATATAGTAATTATTTTTGCTGAATTGAATTAATTATCAACTTGCGAATGTAATTTCTATTATACTATCGACTTGCGAAACAGGTCGTAATGCCCGGTCCGATAAGTTTGTGTTGGCAAAAGTTTCTCATAAGTCTCTATGCGGATTGTATTGTCTACTTTATTTTTATATTTTTTTTATAATACAGGATTTAACTGGAAGATCATCCAATACAAGTGAATTTCAAACCTGGTTGAAAATATCCTAAATGCATACAGGGTCACTGAAAAAATTCAAGTAATTTTGTTCACAAAACGAATTAGTCGAACAAATTAAGGGGCCGCTCATATATCACCTAACATTTTTTTCAACAAAGTTTGTTATATGTGCCAAAATTATTGCGAATTTGTATCTTTTGAGATTTCGATAACAAATTATTTTTCGAATCGCTGCTTTGGATTTTCTTAGCTCTTGTCACGAGTTGAAATACAAAATTCCTCAATAATAGGAAGCTAATTTTTGCCTTTTTCACGTGATAATTCAGTACCCCCACGGTCAAATTACTTCGACCAATGATTACTAAGCATAGAATGTGATCAGCCTTCCAAGGTTCTTTTCAAAATATTTTTATCTATATTAAGATCAGCGCTTAACTCTTTAAAATTCAAAGCTAATTTTTAATGAGTCACCTGATTAGTATTCCGATACTAAACTTGGGTAGTGTAAAGTTCTCAAATTTTCACCAAAGATTCCATTCAAAGAATCATTCCAAGACCACTTCAAAGAGTCACCAGTCTTAATAGATGATAATTACATATTCCATCATGTTCAGGTGTAACGTCTGGCGTTACTTTCGACGACTTCTGACAAAAAAAGTTTAGTACAGCTACCGTAAAACGGATACTGTACTGTTGCTTCAAATATATACTTTCTAACCCTCTGTCATACTATAAAGCACAAAAATACATTTAATTGATGAACATTTTTAAAATGAATTATTGCTGTGAAGAATTTGGGTTTTACACGTGGTCTAAACATATCACGTCAAAACTCTTTGGGATTCGATGAGTGTGGCCTAATGGTGCTTCACTGACTAATTCTGGGGGCAATATGAACTCCGCGCCGCTTCCAATGCTTATGCCCATCCGTTCTCCATAATGATTATATATTCCACGAAGAACTGTGTTACTTTCCATTATTGCAACGACATCGCCGGTGGATGTTGTTATTACTCTTTGTTCTTCTGTTGGCATGCGTAAAAAGGTACTACGTCCTGATCGCAAATGAAGTGTGTTATCGGCAGGAAAAGTGTATCTTCGAATTTCAAACCGCCGTTGCGGATTTATGTGGGGAATGAGTCGAATATGTCCTAGGCGTGCAAGTTCATATCCAAGTATGTGTGAAGAGCGATGCCTGGGAGGAGGAGACGTAGACCTGGCACTAAGAGGAGGCTCTGCAGGAGGAGACCTGGATCTAGCACGAAGCTGAGGCTCTGCAGGAGCAAGAGTTTCATGAGAATGGTGTCTGGCAGGAGAAGAAGATCCGGAACTAGGACCACCAGGAATAGGAGCGCCATTAGGTAAGCAGTCGAACTGTGAACTCAACTCTGCAACAATAAATAGATTATTAAATGTTTTCTTAGTAGATAATCGTATATAAATATTTGTCGGAAATATACTCTTCTCTAAACATGCAGACTTTCATGCTCTTTAATTTGGAAGAACTTCTAAATGGGCCTATCAATAATTAAGTAATAGGCAGTGCCTTTTCCTGTGATACATTGCGATGGCAAAACTGGTTTATTATTTAAAGAAACTTAACCAAATTGAAGTCCTGTCTATTTACGTGCAAAGGTGGTGGATTCCCAACTGTGCACCTCCAGCTTGATAAAATCACATTTATAAACTTACTCGTCCACGTGCACAATGCACATATGATACTGCAAATTGCGCCCATGTAAAGATGGTACAGGTTTAAATTTCAACTCGTAGAACTGGGATTGTGCCATATGTGTACTCAGACGTGTACATATAGTTAGACATTTGATCTTTTTAAGTTCGGCGTGCGCAGTTGGGAGTGTTCAATTTTCAAATTCTCATTATCGTATAGGATAAAAAAATATACTAAAAACCATAAATATATTATTATATTCACCAAAATAATTGAGTATAATCGCCATGGTTAAGGCCAGAGTGTTAACAATCCTCATCTTTTCAAATTAGAGAAAAAACTGATGGATGTGATATTGAAGAATTTGAATTAGTATGAAACTACTGAATATTTTAGTACTTTCTTGTAATAATCAATACATATATTCTGTAGACGTTATCTCACAGATTAGGGGCCGTTAATGTTGTCCTTCTGAGATATTTACATTCCATCATAGAATAAGATTCAATGATAAAAGTTTAAATACTAAACTCGTTAAAAGTGATATCAGAATTTATATGTCGTTTTATGTTTCAGGGAATTCTTGTGTTTCCATGGAAATTTAAGAAAGTTTTCTTCACCATAATTTTCAATATGAACTGCTTCAACAATTTTTATTTTTTTAAACAATTCTTTTACACATTTTATCACAAATTATCGGTACCCTCCCAACGAAATAATATCATTAGACAATACAAAAAATCAGTACATTCGACGTTTTTAAAATTGCTTAAACAAGTTTGCTTTGTTAAATGTAACTTTTGGGTGGAATAGGTTTTTTTACAGATTTCTCAAAAAACTCGACAGTATACTGGTATATCTGGTATTTTTACTACGCTTCCAAAATTGTTCAAATATTTTTCATTTGTTTAAACATTTTTTCACAAAATATAGAAAATTTACACTTATTTTTAGTAGCATGAACTAATTGGTTTAAATAAAAAATAAACATTACAGAATCAACCAAATTAATTATTTCCTTTTATGTTGACACTTTCCATTGCTTACGCATAATTTTTCTAACAATTGTCATTTGTGTGCATTTTGTCGGCAATAATTGTTGAAACAAATGAAAATTCTTTTAAAAATTATAAGTAAGTTCTTTCTGTGAAAACCCGCAGTCCATCTGATTTCGTATTTTAACTGCAAATATCAGTTAAAACTAAATTCACCCAATTTTGCTTTTGAAGGAACTAGTTTTACCTGCACTATTGAGTGAAAACCCAAACTAATCTAATAATCGAAACACTTTTCCAGCTCCTCATTAAAAAAAATACGTGCTAGTGACTGATTACAGAACAGCGATTGGTCGCATCTCGAACCACACTGGATACTAAAGATAAAACTAGGTCTTCAAAAGCACAATTGGGTGAATCTAGTTTAACTGATATTTTCATCTAAAACACGAAATAAGATGGAACTGAAAAAATCTTCGGCTTTTTACAAAAAGACTTGGTTACTTCGCATTTTGGACACTTAAAAATTCTTTTGTATCAGACGACTGAAGCCTAATTCCGATCCCCGTACTTTACCCGCCGGCCGTTTTCCATGGTGATTATAAATTCCACGAAGAAATGTCATTGTTTCCATTATTATATTCACGAAGGAAATTAAGTATCCGCGTTAATGATAAAACAAGAGTATGACCAAACCTCATCTCTTATAATTAGATGAATAACTGAATAATGTACCAATAATGAATTTTATCAACAATTTAAATAATTTATATAAAATTGCTTCATTAAATTATATAATACATATATCCTATATAGGCTATCTCACGGATCATAGGCGTCAATATTTGCTTTCTGAGATATTGACATTTCGTTAGTGTCAGTTTCACGTAAAATATCAAATACTAAATTCGTTATACTGATACCGCTATTCATAAAATGTTTTAGGTTTTAGGGAAACACCGTGTTTTCAAAAACATTAATAGGGTAAATAGTAATTGGTCAATCACTATTACAGTAATTCGGAAACATATTGTCCTATGAGTTAGAGTAGATTACTATTATCTTATGATCTGAGTGCTAATATATATGATATTATTTCTCTGCAGATTTCAGTCGAAGATATAAAAAATATATCAACTATAGCTGCCGACCTATTGCAAAGAAAATTCAAGTGATTACATATTACATGTTATAACCTAGCTTTCTAGTTTCAATTTATATTGGTTGAATCCTACGCTAATCATATGTGAGTATTTGATTGTAAGGACGCTAGGTTGTTTTCAGATTCATTTTTGACTCCAAAACAACCAAAAATAGACTAATATAGATTCAATTTTCTTTCGTTAAATAGATTTGAATTTGAATGGACATTTTGCATAATAATTACTTTCTTTGATTATTACGAATTGATTTTCTTTTACTTCCTAGCGAGCACAATATAGCGAAGGGAGTGGCAAGGAACTCGTTGAGCATGATTACAGCATCTGGAATACTCAGTAGCAACTTCCATCAATTGCTGTGGAGGAATTAAATAAAGAATTTCACTCGACCCATTACAGTGGACAGTAGAATTTTCTCTTCAGTTGTTAAACATCCTGGTCTATCAAAATTTTGAACTCAAAACTTGGGCCTGAAGGACGTTTTATAGCTTTGGAAATTTCACCTACAATTACGCCTAATATTTCACTAAAATAACTAACAACACAATATAAGTTAGATCATGATACAGACATCTACAGGATTTGATTATTGAATGATAGAGTAATTAACCGTAATATGACAGAATGTTTCAAATTTGATAGATCTTGAAATTACGGTATTTTGCAGTTTCTATGATTCGAAATTAATTTCTCCCGAATTTAAATCGATGAAGCGAATAAAATAAAAAGAATAATTAATCAATAATCTAATCTTACTTTAAAGGTAAATGGAAACATTCCAAAATGGCTACCCCACCTGAACACCAAAGGATATTAAAGGTCGATGCCATTGTAAAATGTTGCTACTTTGTTGAACTGTCCTAGCTAGCCGTCCGTATACGCGTCACATCAATTTACTATTCACCAACAATCTTAATATCGGAAGGTACCACAAAACATGATTTTATTTAAAGGCAAGAACAATGGACCTAGCTTACTTTCGATGATTAATCGTAACGATTTCATTCTCAAGTAAGTCGAGGCCGGTTGGCAACTCAAGGCTAGTATCTCCGACAACAACATAGCCCTATTTAAAATTCAAATTGCATTTTTACGGAACAATATTCGTTAAAGCTTTAATATTTCTTTGACCTTCGAAATTCAGGATTACTAGGCTGTCGAGCACACAATGACGAAAGTGCATTCGTTTCCTGCCACGAGATGTGCATTTTGAACGACGCCCTCTCTCGTGTGTAACAGTTCTCACTGCAATAAGTCTTACAGTAATGTGTAACTTTTCTTGAGTCAAGTTACAGACTGTTCGTGAATAGTGACGAGCTTGACTACGCTCCGCACCGATAGACTGTGCCACTAGTACCAAGGAAGTGTCCAGGTGGCAGACCGATGTGTACTCCTCGTAGTACTCCTGTTTGGTAATCTTTGATTATTATTTCTTTCTAGAAAGCAGAAATGTACATTTAAATAACAGTTAAATATTTATCATCCCTTGAAATGCGAGCGAGTTAATTCCACGACGCGTACAGAAAAAGTAATTATGTGTAAGTTTTTAAATAATTTTTAATGGGGTCTTCTAGTTTTTAGGTTTCAAAAAATCGATTTTTTTGCATATGAGCACGTCAGAGCAAAAGAAAGACTCCGCAGAACCGTGAGGAAAAAGGTGAGAAGTACCGTTAGAAAGAGAAACTCTTACGCAGAATGCCTGAAGAGTAAGACAGCGCAACGATAATTGTCTCGTTTTTCCTCTCGACTCAGCGGAGTCTTCCTTTTGCTCTGAGGTGCTCATATTTCGAATCTAGAAGTTATTAGAAATTTGCCCTGTCATAGCCGATTATATCAAAAGTTTTTCTAATCATGTTTTATTCCATCATTCATATTTAAGCGCTTTTTTCAAAATTCGCGTTTTAAAAAAGTTTTGGTAAGACATCGGCTAGAAATATCTGGAATATTCGATCTTTTTCTCAAATTGTTCAGCAGAGATGTCGCTAGGTCAGGCCAGAAGCTTTTTTGAAAAAAAAAAGAGTAAGAAAAGTGTTTGGAAAGAAAATTGTACAGAAAAAGTAATTACTTATAAGTTTTCTAATAGTTTTTAAACGAATAAAGTTACTAAAACTTATGGCAACGTTAAATAATCTACTTATTGACACATGGAATTTTACACAACCTAACCAAATTTCGAAGAGTGAGCATCTTATGCGAATGTACTTTTTATTCGCTCTAACGATAAAGACTTTCTGGCCAACCCAATAATTAATTATGAAGAATAAAGTTACAAATGATCCAGTTACACCCACACATGCAGCTCAGCCCCATTTTACGGCAATTAACTACTTTCATGATATATTTTTCTGTAGCAATAGTTAACTGAATATACATGTTTCATTTAAAAATGAAAATTTTTCTTTTTTGTTGCAAAATAAAATAATTTTTTTCATCTGTTTTGGAAAAAGGGATAGTGTTTAATTCTTCAATGATTAAGCCTTGAAAAACATAAAACACTGACTCATTTAATTTAATTACCAGTTTCTTGTAAAATATTGATCCGCCTTCAGATCACAAACAATTAAATATTGTAGGTTTGCATTTTTTTAATGAACTAATGCTGTGAAATCTTCAAATTCTGATCTGCGTATAGGTTACAAAAATATACATAAAATTATGTATGTATTATATTATTATATTCACCAATGGAATTGAGTATAACTGCCAAAGTTAAGACAAGAGTATGATCAATCTTCATCCTTTGTAATTAGACGAATAACTGATTACGGTACTAATGAAGAATTGTATTAACAATTTCAATCAGGAATATTTTAGTCTTTCATTCAATTATCTGATTCACATACACTGTTAGAAAAGTTTGCAATTTTAGTATACATGGGCATATTAAATTTCCTATATGTTTACTAAATTCATTACACTTTGTAATTTTAGTATACTTACGTATACTAAATTTCTTTTCTGAAGTTATATGTATACTAAATTTATTAAGTGTACAGTAATTTTCTTTCGCGTATATGAATTTCATAGTTTCTGTATACTAAAATTCATATACTTGTTTACTTTATTCAGCTGCGCAAGCGCGTTTCGATTTACGCGAGTCGGGCAACGTGGCCGGTAGCAGGCTCATACGCCGCTGCATTTGTTTGAGTCCTTTGTAATGCTAAAAGGTTCGGCTCCTTTCAGCGAGGATCTGCGAAGTCTTCTCTTTAAAAGGTTTGTTCAATTTATTAACGTCAATGTAGCTTAACGATATGTTTATTTGAAAATTAAAACTTTGTTCTTTAATTTCATTTTTCATCTGATCATGTTGACAGATGTTGAAGACGGAACCCACGCGAACCGGAATGCGTATACTGAATTTAGTATATGTGTATACTTAATTTTATGTACGTGCATACTAAACTCAGTATATGCATATACTAAATTTACTGTACGCTGGTATACTAAATTTAATTTCAAGTTGTGCATTCTTGCTTCCATTACATGTATACTAAATGTAGTACAGATTTTTCTAACAGTGTATCCTATATAGGTTACCTCACGGATCATAGGCGTCAATATTGTCTTTCTGAGATATTTACATTTCATTAGTGTCACTTTCAGCAACAAAAAATTAAATACTAAGTTCGTTAAATTGATACCACTATTTATAAAATGTTTTAGGTTTGAGGAAAATCATGTGTTTGCATATAAAAATGATAAGGTAAATAGCAGCGGTACAATCACTATCACAGTCTCTCCTAAATACCTTGTTCTATCACGTAAAAGCGATTATCCATTAATCATGTTTTTCACAGAGTTAGGCAATATTATGTAAATATTACACAACTATCACGCGGCTATTGAAAAGTATCGCAGCAACAGAATTGCCTTTGTAGTGCATGATAAACGAAATGGGTCCCCTGCTGTTCCTTGATAAGAAACGGATCAACTCGTTGAGAATGAATGAAGCAAGGCGAATTCCATTAATTTCTGTCAAGAAATTAAATCGATTAATTGCGGCCCAGCGCCTCACATAAAAATAAAATTGCAGTAAAATACATCATGACGTTAACGTAGGATTTAGATGAATCAATGAATTCCTCTTGGCCTATTATCATTGATTAATAAATAATAATCTAATCTTACTTTGAGAATGAATGGGAACATTCCGAAATGGCTACCACACCTTAACCCCAAAGGGTATTGATGGTTGACGAGTTACTTTAATTTACGCTTCCCCACCAATCTACACATCGGAACGCACCACAAATTATGATTTCACATAAAGGCGAGAGCAATTTAGCAACATACCTTACTCTCTATGATTAATCATAGCTATGTCCTTCTCCATTGAATCACGCCCGGCAGGAAACTTAGGCTAGGACTAGACTAGGCTGTCAAGCATAGAATGTGGGGGTAAGTGTGTTATACGCGGCTCGCATAGAGCGAAATTCTTTTACTGGTAGATTTAAAACACTCTCGCAGACGACGCTTATTCATTCAGTGTGCAACCATATTCAAATAATAATAACTAGTAATTAGACCTGCGAATAAGAGAGAGCGAGAGAGAGAGAGAGAAATAGGTACTCCGTGAAGTGACGTCAGCAGTAACGTCAGCAAACCGGCAGGGCGAGTAGAGGCGAGAGTCGCGAGTAGAACGTACGCGAAACTCGACGCGCGCATCTCCCTCCATCGATTTTCTACCCTCGCCGCTCGACTCCCACGCAACGCCCAAGCAGCCTTCCCGTTAAAACGGGCGCGCATAGACCCAGAATTTCAGAAGTGTTTGCGAGCTGGTAGCCACGGCCCTTACGCTTAAAATCTACAGCTGGAAGCCAGGCATATGTACCTACAGCTGGAAGCCAGCCATAGGTACCTACAGCTGGTAGCCAGCCCTAGGTTTTTAAGCGCAAGCCATTGCCGTGACCGACAAGAACACGAAATCAACTCCAGCT
The DNA here is from genome assembly GCA_932195095.1 of Andricus curvator. Lineage (NCBI taxonomy): Eukaryota > Metazoa > Arthropoda > Insecta > Hymenoptera > Cynipidae > Andricus > Andricus curvator. The sequence continues at coordinate 326,501 of CAKNYM010053026.1, forward strand.
GGAGGCAGCTAGAGGCAAAATGACGACGCATCTCAAGAACTTAGATATTTCTCTGTACAAGATGGTAAGAAGCTGATAGAAATAAACCTTCATTAAAATACAATTCTCTGTTTTCTTTTTTTCTGTGGTCATTTAACTCCCCCCCCCTCCTCCCTTCTTTCCTCCGCTAACGGGTTAGCTGGCATACCAGCCCTCCCGGCCGACACACTGACTAACTTCGCCCCTCTCCCACGACTAAACGAAAAAAGATCTCCTCTAATTAAGTTCCTTACAGGAGAAAAAGTAATCGAAAGCGCTCGCTCAACTGCGCCGCGACCAACGGAAGAGCGCTGCTTACTACCAACGCACCATCCTACCCGTGCCGGGGTACGCGACAGGGCCGATCCGTCCAACGTATTCGGGACGAATACTCCAACATAAGGCCACATCCCTCGTGCAGGCCGAGTCACCACCAGAGGGCGCAGCGGCGTTTCACACCTACTGCAACACCTCCCGTCCTGGCACTTCATCCCCCGTGCCTTTGAGAGTGCCTACCTTCTCCTTCCAGACCAACGGAGTCGGAATCTTCAGTTCTGACTCAGAACCAGAATCAGACAGGGAGCTGAGTCACCTGTCTCCCCCTCCAGTGCCTAAAGACATTACTGCCGTAGAGATCCAGCAAATATTCGCCGAGATATTGAAGACGCCTATCAACTACATATTGCCGATAGCCGCGTCACCACCTCCATCTTCAATTATACCGAAACCCTTTCCTCTTACTAACCTCTATCCTCAAAGGATCCTAGACTCATTGAACTCCTCTCGTCCACGAAGCCAAACTCCGGTCAAATCCACTCCTACCCAACCCTCTCGAACCCGCTTTGATTCCGGAGAAATAATGGATATTCCCCTCTCTTGCTCTCCTATCGGGACTCCATCTCCTTCCCTCCTACGCCAGCTTCCGGCGCCTCCTCTCCCCTCCTCTAATGCGATCTGTCGCTACCTCAGATTTTGACCTGCCATCTCTATATCATTTTATATCAATGCCTATCACCATATTGAATAAAAGAATATTTGTTTTGATCAACTAAAGAAAATCCGCATTCAAATTCAATCACCTTCCCGCCTAAATTAAGTTCTCGCTAGATTTAAACGTCGTTCGAGACGGTCTCTCTCTCGTATAAGATAACCACCTCTCTATCGCTCTCTGCGCCATGAGAGTCCGCATTCAAATTCGATCGATTTCCCGCCTAAATTTGAATGCAGTTCGAGACTATCTCTCTCTCGTATGAGACAACCACTTCTCTGTCTCTCTCTGTGTCATGAGATTCAGCATTCAAATTCGATCGCTTTCCCGCCTAAATTTGAACGTCGTTCGAGACTATCTCTTTCGTATGAGATAATCGCTTCTCTATCTCCCTCTGCGTCATGGATGGACCCCAAACCTGGCAGTATCTCATGAAGACTCCCGGATGCCCCAGGATCTACATAGCGCCACCTACCAGCCGAAAAGAGGAACCAAAGAGTATGGCCAGATTAGACCGTTATCTGGCAAAACAGGCAGCCATGCTGGTTAAACTAGAAACCAATCATCCCCAGGACGCCCGACAGTAACCACATTGAGGCCCGATCCACTGGCCTCTCTCATGCTCCCCTCTGGTACTCCCTAGATCACATCTCCTATCTACTGTATCTTTCTATCTTACGAGATAGATACTTCACTCCCCCTTTCCACCTCCTACGTAATTTCCCCTCTCACTCCCTCCTATGGGTCTCCTACCTCTCCTGTCCCTTATTATCCCATGAGATAACTCCTTCTCACCTCCTCTCCATAGATGAAAACCTATTATCCCTGACGAATATCCTTCTTACTGCTTCCAACAAATACAACCCAAAAGTAAAGAGCTTAACAAGTCGCTTACGTGTAAAAAAAGAGTGAAAAAAGTGCTTGGAAGGATGACTGTACAGAAAAAGTGATTATTTCTAAATTTTATAATAATTTTTAAGCATATAAAGTTGCTAAAACTCATGGCAATGTTAAATAATCTGCTCATTGACACTGGGAACATAAAGAGGTTTATATTTAACCTCACGTACATATAAGTAATTAAGCTGATACATTACAAATTTTCACAAGCTTTTGCAAGTCAAGCCTTGAGAACCATAATACACTGACTTTTTTATATAATTATGAGTTACTTGTGATATTTTGATCCGTCATCATATAAAAAATAATATATATTGTAGGTTTACATTTTTTAATTAAATTAATACTGTAAAGAGCTGTGGTTCACGCGTGGCCTGAACATACTACATCAAAATTCTTTGGGATTCAACTTTTTCTGGCAAACGGAGTTTCACTGACTAATGCTGGGGGCAATATGAACACCGCGCCAATTACCATGTTCCTGCTTTTCCGATCTCCATAGTGAATATATCTTCCACGAAGAACTGTATTATGCATGCGTACTAAGGTACTACCTCCCACTCTCAAATGAATTGTTTTATCGCTAGGAGAAGTGTATATCCGAATTTCGAAGCCTCGGAGGAGAAGACCTGGACCTGGCACGAAAAAAAATGCTCCGGAGGACAAGAACTGGACCCGGCACGAAGCTCGAGCTCTTCAAGCGGAAGAGTTTCAGGAGAATGATGTTTGGCAGGAGAAGAAGAAGATCCGAAACGAGGAATATCAGGAATGGGAACGCCATAAGGTAATTACACGAACTGTGCCTATTTCATAGGCAGGATTTTCTGGGGTAAGGAGTTCCCTACATGCAGAAAATTTATCTTGTAAAAAGTGTAGAAATAATCATGGAATCTTGGATGGGTGGCAAAATTGAATAAATCTGGAATCGCGTTTAGTAAACGATTTCTAACTTTTCAGTAGTAAATGCAAACCAGTATTTTAATGCTCGATAATAGTCTTGGGAAAAACGTCTCGAATTTGTTATGTAAAAAAAAATTAAACATAAAATCAAAATTAGTACACAATGAATTGTGGAAAAGTTGTCAATTGATAGACAGTAATTTTGTGCTTTCAAAAAACTGTAATAAATAAATGCGTCATTCGGCCATTTTTCAATATACAAGCTTTTTAGTAGAATCAACTGCTGATATGATTCCAAAACCTTTCGCTGTGATACTTTAAGTTTGGCAATACCTGTTTATGGTTTAAACAAATTTAATAAGGCAGTGCTTCATTTGACTGTTTCAGTATATAGGCTATTCTTTTAAACCTTACACTTTTTGGCTATCGGTTTAATGAAAAATAAAGAAAAGATGTATTACGGGCATGAAGGTGAATGATTGTAGCAATTAGTGTTTATGCCTGTCTCATCCTCAACACCAGTAACTACTCGGCATCGTGGTGAGACATTGTATACAAGTTTAGAAGAACGTAAAAGACAATCAGAATCACGAGCCATGTAATATTTCTCTCTTAGAAATCTCTCAATTAAAATGACTTATGCAAGAGACATTATGGGACAAAACGAGATGAAACAAGTACAGGCAGAAGTGATGCGCTATATAGCTGGAAATAAAAGACACAGTTGGTTTAGAAAGACTACGAAATAATAGACATGATGCAATACAGGAGCATCCCCCTGTATTGCTCGTTTGTATCATTGTAACAGGCTGCCATTCATGGGTTTTAGACTTTTAATATTAAATGTAAATTGCCAAAATTCGAAGAAGATGCGCGAAATCCAAATCAGTTTTAGGATGCATTGAACAAATGTATTGAATTAATCTAAGTTCCTTAATTTTTGGTGGATTATCCTGGTTAACAAACTTAATCTTAATTTTGAGAACCTCAACATTCTACCAAATGCTGATACGATTTGCCATCTCTTTCAAAAGTTAACGCGGCTACAACATTCAGGTAACCAAACATACAGACTTTTCAAGTTTTAATTTAATTTGAGAACTGCTAGCCGAATCATAGTTGATCGAATAAAATTTAAATTATGCCCGAAGGACGCCAGATCGTTTGCCAACTGATTTGATCCCAAACTAATAAATTGGTCCTTAAATTATTTTAAATAAAATTAAATTTACAATGATAAAACATCAATTGGATTAAACTCGCACGAGTAATGCAACACAGAGAGGGGCGGAGTCAGAAAAAGGATTTAAGGATTAATGACGCATGGTGCATTGCTGGATACTAAGTTATTGCTCCGGTCAAATACTGGTAACTAAATGAGAAGAATTTATTACGGCTCAAAGCCTCACATAATCAAAATAATATTTCAATGTCGCGACCATCCTCTCAGACGAACGCCGGCTTAATATCGAGAGTTTACAAAAATAGTTGTATGAACAATTCATTATTGTTTATGACTATCTCCTCTTAGATAAGTACTAGAAAGTTGCGGTTTTTTCTGAAATATTTAACTTCGCTCTGCCTTTTTAGCTGTGAACAAATAATAAATAAACATTACACAGAATTCTATTTCAAACTATCTCTTTTCTTTTTGTGATAACATTTTTCAAAAATAAAAGAGATATTTGTAAAATTGATATTTGACTTTAATTCTCTTCTCACTGGAGACGAGAATCGGGTACAATATTTACTAAAAGTGGTAACAGAGTACCGGAAGCAAATTCCTGAATGCAGTAAGTCTACCTTGTCCCGTGAAATGTAATAATCAATTAGTTATTTGTTTCAGGTCTTTTTTATCTTTATATGTCATCGACGAGACACGATGGTACTAAAATATGTGCAATTCCAATTTTTCCTCTCACGCTTTGCAATAAACATCTGGTTCTTATTGAAAACAAAACTTTTAAAAGTCATTTACAAGAGCTAATCCTCTAATCTACTTCTAATTATTCCATTCTTTGTTTTTGTTTCTTGTGTAAGATTTCCTTCAAATTACTTTTTTTTTCAATATTGGGAAAAGAGCAAAAATAATTCACCTAAAAAATACAATACTATTTAAAAAATTAATCTCGTTGAGGTTCACTTATTATTTGTTCCTAACTAAAAAGTCGAAGATTGTTAATTTGCATTAATTATTATTACCTCACTAAGTGAAAGGTGGACAAAAGTTTAGGAGTTCATAAAGAACCGCAACTTTCTCGCATTTATCTAAGTGGAGTTAGTTATAAACAATAATAAATTGTTTAAACAACTATGTTTGTGAACTTGCATCATTTATTACTTAACTAAGTATAAAGTGGGTAGAAATTTAAAAATTGTAGAAGAAACCGCAACTATCTAGCATTAGTAATGAAGAAGATATTTATAAACTATAATGATTTGTTCAAATAATTATTTTTTCGGAATTAAATCAATTATCAACTCAATCCAAGTGAAAAGTAAACTATTAGTTGCAAATTTCAAAATAATTAATTTTATTAACTTACATTTTTTATAAACTTAATTTTAACTTAATTTTTTTTTTAATTTTTTATGTTATTAACCTCAGATTGCATTTTCGAATGTAATTACTATTGTAATATCGACTTGCGAAACAGGTCGTAATGCCCGGCCCGATAAGTTTTTATTGAGAAAAATATCTCATAAGTCTCTGTGCGAATTGTATTGTCTACTTTATTATTTTTTTTTATAATACAGGATTTAATTTGAAGAGCATCTAATGAAAGTGAATTTTAAACCTAGCTGAAAATATCCTAAATGCATACAGGGTCACTGAAACCATTCAAGTAATTTTTTGTCATAAAACAAATTAGGCGAACAAATTAAGGGGATGCTCATATATTACGTAACGCTTTTTTGAATAAAGTTTTTTATATGTGCCAAAATTATTGCCAATTAGTATGTTTTGAGTTTCCGATAACAAATTATTCTTCGAATCGTTGCTTGAGATTTAAGCATCATAATTCACATATCTGATCTTAAAGGCCTTGTTTCATTAGTTCGTCTAAGAATGCTTATAAGTTGAAATAAGTTGTATTTACACTCCTGACCGTTAGTATTCGACCACTAATCTTCAGAACTTTACCTTCTATTGATTCTATTAATCATTGAATAATCATTACTGATTCATGAAATAATACTTGTTTTTGTGAAAGCTTGCCAAATTAAAAATTAATTAATTTTCTTAGTTCCTGCCATGAGTTGAAATACAAAATTCCTCAATAATAGGAAGCTAATTTTTGCCTATCTCACGTGATAATTCAGTACCCACAAGGTCAAATTCCTTCAACTAATCACTTAGTCAACTAATCACTAATCATTTAGCATAGAATTTGATCAGCTTTCCAATGATATTTTAAAAATATTTTTATCTATATTAAGATCAACGCTTAGCTCTTTAAAATTCAAAGCTAATTTTCAATGAGTCACCTGGTTAGTAGTCCGATACTATCCGTGGGTAGTGTAACATTCACAAATTTCCACCCAAGATTCCATTCAAAGATTCATTCCAAGAACATTTCAAAGATTCAACAGTCGTAATAGTTGATAATTACATATTCCATTATGCCCAGGTGTAATGCTAGGCGTTACTTTCGACGACTTCTAGTGAAAAAGTTTAATAGAGTTACCGTAAAACGGATACTGTACTTTTGCTTCAAATATATACTTTCTGAACCCTCATTCATATTATAAAGCACAAAAATATATTTAGTTGCTGAAAATTTTTAAAATGAATCATTGCTGTGAAGAATTGTGGTTTTACACGTGGTCTAAACATATCACATCAAAACTTTTTGGGATTCGACGTCTGTGGCCTAATGGTGTTTCATTGACTAATTCTGGGGGCAATATGAACTCCGCGCCGCTTCCCATGTTTATGCCCATCCGTTCTCCATAATGATTGTATATTCCACGAAGACTTGTATTACATTCCATTATTGCAACGACATCGCCAGTGGATGTTGTTATTACCTTTTGTTCTTCACTTGGCAGGCGTAAAAAGGTACTACGTCCTGATCGCAAATGAAGTGAGTTATCGGCAGGAAAAGTGTATCTTCGAATTCCAAATCGACGTTGCGGATTTATGTGGGGAATGAGTCGAAGATGTGCAAGTTGTTCAAGTTCATATCCAAGTATGCGTAAAGAACGATGCCTGGGAGGAGGAGACCTGGATCTAGCAGAAAGAGGAGGCTCTGCAGGAGGAGACCTGGATCTAGCACGAAGCTGAGGCTCTGCAGGAGCAAGAGTTTCATGAGAATGGTGTCTGGCAGGAGAAGATCCGGAACTAGGACCACCAGGAATAGGAGCGCCATTTGGTAAGCAGTCGAACTGTGAACTCAACTCTGCAGCAATAAATAGATCATTAAATAATAGATTCAATGCTTTCACGATGATTTATTATAATTTTAGCAAAGTCTATATTGGAGAAACCGGGAGTGCAGTTGCCAAAGTGTAAAGGAACATGAGAGTAAAGTCAGGCTAAAACATTACACGCAATCAGTACTAGCTGAGCATCATATCGAAACAGGATATAACATTTTATTTGACAAAACAGCCGTCATCGCAAAAACGTACAATATTTTTCCAAGAAAACATAAAGAAGTATTCGAAATCTTAAAACACCCTAATAACATTAGTAGAGACAATGGATATAATACCAGTCCGATTTAGCTTTCCGTCCTCCCGGGTTTTTTAAAAAAGACTAGATTGGCCAATCAAGCTCGACCAGTCCCCACCATGGGGCGCACTGGCCAATCACAGGCATTGTAGAGAAAATATAGAAGACCGAAACGTCGGCAAGATTCGTAGTTTTGCACACGATTGAAACCCGAAAAAGCTCTAAATTTTTAATATATTAGATTATTAAATGTTGTTCTAAGTAGATAATTGTATATGAATATTTGTCGGAAATATAATCCTCTCTAAATATGCAGATTTTCATGCACTCTGATTAGAAAAAACTTGTGAATGGGCCTATCAATAATTATATAATAGGCAGTGCCTTTTCTTGTGATACTTTGCGATGGCAACAACGGTTTATTATTTAAAGAAACATAACCAAATTGAAGTCCTGTCTATGTACGTGTAAAGATGATGGAGTCCCAACTGCACTGAAAAAATTTATCCGTCAAATAGTCACGAACTTGTAGCTAGGTCTCGGATACCAGATAAAAAAATGATACATTACATCCTTATTTCTATGAGAAATGTTCCTGAAAATTTCAGAATGAAACATGAAGAGGAAAAATTTTATTTGTGCGACTTAATTATTAATTTATAAATTTCAACTCGGAGGATTCGAACCCTCAAAGACTGCTGACTCGCAAGTTTTCTAAACATATGAACCCGGAGTGCGTGAACAAGCGCAGCCTTTGGTGCCAAACAAAATACGTATTATAAAACTTGCAGCCACTCATCCGACAAACTCGAAGCACACATACAAGCGCACACACGCACCGCGCGTTTGAGCTAGCGTGTGTGCGGGCCACGCATAGGCGAACCTACTTTCCAGTTCCCAGATTTGTCGGGCAAGCTCGTGAGTGCTCTGGGAATCTTTTCCAAATCACTCCTAATATTTTTGTAATTATTAAAAAAAAAAAGTGATGAACCGTTTTAGAATTTTCACGTGACTTCTTTACGGATACATTTTTTCCGTATGTGCACCTCCAGCTTGATAAATGCAAATTTATAACTTACACGTCCACGTGAACATATGAAACTTCAAACTGCGTCCATGTAAAGATGGTACAGGTTTAAATTTCAACTGGTAGAGCTAGGATTGTGCCATATGTGCACGTAGACGTGTCTAGTTAGACATTTGATCATTTTAAGTTCGACGTGCGCAGTTGGGAGTGTTCAATTTTCAAATTCTCATTTTTGTACAGGATGAACAAATATACTAAAAGCCATAAATATATTATTATATTCACCAACAGAATTGAGTATAACCGCCATGGTTAAGGCCAGAGTATTAACAATCCTCATCTTTTTAAATTAGAGAAAAAACTGATGGATGTGATAATGAAGAATTTAATTAAATATGTAACTAATGAATATTTCAGTACTTTCTTGTAATATTTAATATATATATATTCTGTAGACGTTATCTCACAGATTAGGGGCATTAATTTTGTCCTTCTGAGATATTTACATTCCATCATAGAATCAGATTCAATGATAAAAATTTAAATACGAAAGTCGTTAAAAGTGATATCACAATTTATATGACGTTGCACATTTTGTCACAAATTATCGGTACCCTCCCAACGAAATAATATCATTAGACAATACAAAAAATCAGTACATTCGATGTTTTTGAAATTGTTTAAACAAGTTTGCATTGTTTAAATGTAACATTTGGGTGGAATAGGTTTTTTACATATTTGCCAAAAAACTCGACAGAATACTGGTATATCTGGTATTTTTACCACACATCCAAAACTGTTTAAATAATTTTCATTTGTTTAAACATTTTTTCACAAAATGTAAAAACTTTACACTTTTTTCGAGTAGCATATACTAATTGGTTCAAACAAAAGATAAACATTATAGAATCAACAAAATTAATTATTTTTTTTATGTTGACACTTTCCATTACTTACGCATAATTTTTTAAACAATTGTTATTGACGCAAACAATTTTTTCGAAAATCCAGACAACATTTTTTCTTTTTCTGACTAACATGAATTAATATTTCGTGTTTATTTTCGTATAAATTTAATAGTTCAAGTTGTTCAGAGATGGTGTACATTTTCTCGGCGATAATTGTGAAAACAAATCAAAATTTTCTTCTGAAAACTGGAAGTGCATCTGATTTCGTGTTTTGACTAACTAGTTTTACCTGCACTATTCAGTGAAAAACCAAAATAAATGAATAATCGAACCACTTTTCCAGCTCGTCAACAATACGTGCTAGTGACTGATCACAGAAGAGTGATTGGTCACATCTCGAACCACAAGGATACTCAAGGTAAAACTAGGTCTTCAAAATCACAATTGGGTGAATCTAGTTTAACTGATATTTTCATCTAATACACAAAATAAGATGAAACTGAAAAAAATCTTTGGGTTTTTACAAAAGGACTTGGTTACTTCGCATTTTGACCACTTCAAAATTCTTTTGTATTCGACGACTGAAGCTTAATTCCTATCTCCGTATTTTACCCGCCGGCCGTTTTGCATGGTGATAATAAATTCCACAAAGAAATGTTATTGTTTCCAGTATATTCACGAATGAAATTGAGTATCCATGCGGAGGATAAAACAAGATTATGACCAAACCTCATATTTTATAATTAGACGTGTTCGCGTCCTTTTTACGCTCGCACGTGTTATGTATGGAACCGTGGAGTTTGATCTTCGCACTTCGGTGCACCCTGAATGGCGAGTTGAGTTTGTCACCTAGAAGGAAGGGACGCATGCGTGGGCCTCCCTTAAGCAGTGCGGTAGGGGTGCTACACGATGGGAGAGAGACCCCATCGAATGAGTATCGATCGAAGATTCGAGGCCTGCCGACGTGAGAGTGATCGAGATTGTGACTGCCTGTGGTGGGTGACAGGGGTGGATCCTCTGTATGGTACTGATATGCGCTGGATGTGTTGACCCAGTGAGATGCTCTGGATTTATTGAGCAAGTGTTAATCCTTATTGTGGACTCAGTGATATC
>CAKNYM010053026.1:337042-358432 GCA_932195095.1 Andricus curvator
GTTAGAGTGTTGAAATGAATGTGAATAAAGTTTCTTTGCCTCATTGGCTTGCCCGGGCTTTTCCCTCAAATCGTGAGGGTTTTTATGCCTAGGCAAGTTATTGTTGAAGAGTTGATGATACGCGAAAATTGTCGCATTTTCATTTCTGGGAGCCTGATCACTCATTCCTTCCGAACTCCTCTTATAAAATTATTTGCTTATTTAGTCGTTACAAACAAGACGAATAACTGAATAATGTTCTAATGAAGAATTTTATTAACGATGTAAATAATTTATATTGTATTGGATTGTATTAATTAAATTATATAATACGTATATCCTATATAGGCTATCTCACAGATAGTAGGCGCCAATGTCGTCTTTCTGAGATATTGATATTTCGTTAGTGCCAGTTTGAAGAAAAATTTCAAATACCAAATTCGTTATACTAATACCGCCATTTATAAAATGTTTCAGGTTTTAGGGAAACCCTGTGTTTTCATAAAACATTGTTAAGGTAACTATTAATTGGTCAAATACTATCACAGCAATTCCCAAAGATATTGTTCTGTCACAAAAAAACGTTCATCTATTGATCGTAATTTTTATTTTAGGGGTTGATTCAATATGAGTCACATTGCTCATATCTACAGACATTTTTTCTGAGTTCGCAATCACCCTTCCGCCACCCTCCTCACCCATTTTCAGAGTAAGGACTTCCTCTATCTCAGAGGGCTTCATCCCCAACAAGTGTGATGGAACAACAGAGCCGATTCCTTGGTTATCGGTCCCTTCTTTTATCAGAGGAGCAGAGAAACTCTTGATATTGTCAGGCAGATGCTCGTTCACCATACAGGAAGCGATGAGAGTAGATCCTGAATGGACATCGGCGTGTACTTCAACAGAGTGACTGGGGAGTGGGTACCCCGATTCCGCATGAATCCCTAACATCTTTAAACATCGATAACGAAAGAATCTCAATCCACCCAGATTGTACCAGCAGTGGTTAGCATGTACGCTCTGATCATGTGGCACGTAAACATTTATTTGTTGTGAGGTCTTATTTCCTGCCTCCTTCTTTCTGAGACGAAATCGTCATTGTCTCCACCAATCTTGGCAGCTTTAACCTTGCCGAAGTTGGGGTTTGTTCCCCTCAGAAAAATTCGTCCTAATAATGCTTTTACACAAGCTTCTGTTTCAAGACTCTCTTCATTCTGCTCCAATGACAGACTGGTATGGTAGGAGTTCGCGTACTTCAAAACATGACCATCCACCAATGTTACAGGAAGAGAGCCCTCTTTGTCTCCTATATCATGAGGGTTTCTAGATAAGGCATCTGCATTACTATTAATTTTACCGGGTTTGTTGACGATATCGTAGTTATACTTGAAAAGTTCTACTCGCCATCTCCCAAACCGGGAGGTAGGGTCCTTTAAATTATAGAGCCATACCAGAGGTCGATGATCAGTGACCAAGGTAAATTTATGGCCATAAATATACGGTCTGAAATGTCTAACTGCAAAAACTATCGCTAAAAGTTCTTTTTGAATAGTTGAATAATTCAATTCAGCAGTTTGAATGACTCTTGATGCAAATGATTTTGGAAGATCATATCCTATCTCTCCTTGACTAAGAATGCCTCCTACAGCAAAGTTTGATGCATCTGTTGTTACTAAAAAGAGTTCTGAGAAATCTGCATACTGAAGTATTGGTTCAGAGCAGATGGCATCTCGGAGGAATTCGAATGCTTTTTGTTCTGCTTCTTTCCATTGGAAGGTTTCGTTATCTTTTAAAATTTGTGTTAGAGGTTTTGATTTTTTCGCAAAGTCAGCTATGAATCGCCTGTAATATCCTACTAACCCCACAAACTGTTTGATATTCTTTTTTCCTTTTGGAATAGGGAAATTTTTGACTGCTTCTATCTTTTTTGGATCTGGTTTTACACCTTTTTGAGTAATTATATACCCTAAGTAGGTTATCTCACGCCTTAAAAAGTGGCATTGCTCTGGTTGAAGATTTTAACCAGCATCTCTTTATCGTGAGAATGAGGACCGAAGTTTCTTCTCATGTTCTTCTAAGTCTCGGGCACATATGACGATGTCGTCCATGTAGACAAAGAGTTAAGTTCCTTGAAGACTTGAAAGAACTTGGTCCATTACTCGTTGGAAAGTTGCCGGGGCATTTGATGACAGAAAAATATCTAGCACCTCCGAGCTGTTCCAAGATGTCGGTAATATTAGGAAGAGGATAGGCATCGGCAGGAAACTTGGTTATAAAATGGCTACCACCTACCTGCCAAGTTTCTTCGTGAACTCCAATACCGGAATCAACCGAGTTTGTGGGCCACACTCTTTCAGCCCACGAACAACCCATCAAGCTCGTTTATTTTTCTTTCAAGGCGCCAGATAGGTATAATTCTATCCAAGCCCCGTAGGATCCGGTTACGTTCTAACTGGCAGGTCGGCCAGCTCACTTTACCCGCATCAGAGAGTGAGCGGGAACTTGGGAGCGAGAGAGAGAAATTTCACGCAAACAGGTCTTCACACTACGTAATTATTAGAACCACAACTTGATTTTATTAAACTTTAACCAAAAAATCAGATACACCCTAACCTATACAATGAGTAAAAAGTAAATCCCTTAGCGCTTTTGCGCGTTACCTTAAAAGTTACTCAACACCTATTTCCGATTCACTGAAATAGTAACCCTTATCTAAAAATTACAGTATGCGACTTTAACCGACAGAAACCACACGGGCAGATCCCAGTGAAACCCGCTGCGATACAAGTTGGCCGTCGGGGACACCCGCGCTATGCACGACGCCGGTCGGCGTCCATTACCACGGTCCCACGCTCCAGGATCACGAGAGACGCTCGCCTCAACTTTTCTACACGTGGGGTCTTTGAACCGAGCGTGTCTCTCCTTTTTTTGGAGCGTCGAGGGGGTTCCGGACGCTTTCACTGCACAAAAGCACTTTTCCCGATATTAATCCCGGTTACAACACTTTAACCACGCGCGGGCACCCGGTGCCAAGGCTGAGAACACTAACTGGTTGACAGGTCAAACCACATACCTTTGAGCCATTCCGCTAATTCTCGTTTGGCCTTGTGGTCCATTACGTCCTTGTTAAAAATTCTGCACGGTTCATTCGGTCCTCCGAACAATCAATTTTTCCTTTAGTTTTTTATTTTGCCGGTCACACCGGAGTCTCGTAGAAACCAAGAGTACAAGTGACGGGAGAAGCGTGCTTCTCTCCGCTTCCTTCGGAATTAATTATTATTTTTTATTATATTTATATTATTTATATTATTATTAGCGGAATTATTAGCGTTCCCGATGACCCTGAGCTTGCGGATATAAGTCTTATTAGACATCTTGACACTGGAGCGACCTATACATGCCTCAGCGTGCCTCAAAGCCGCATTCAGGACGTAATGTCAGTGAAGGAGTCTCTTCGAAGCAGATACCAGCATCTTCTTCGAGAGATTTTAAACTTTAAATCGGTCGGCGTTGAACAAGGTATCTGCGACTAACATGCTTGCCATCCTGGTTCTTCTCTACTTCTTTGAGGCGAGTCAATGCATGAAGAACGAGCATACGGCCCTTGATATCGCCGGACGCAGACTTCTGAAGCTCCAATGTCTGCATAACCGAATTATTCTAAGTACAGTAGGACCTGTCGCATCGGGACTCGTCGCGTCGAAATCCTCGAAGGGAAGTAGTCACCACTCGCACTCCACTGACCGTGATAGGTAGGCGCACGCGCGCAAAGACGCAGCAGGCGCCACGTGATGGAAGTAAGTGCTGTATGTATGAAAAATCACCGGCCTGTAACGGCCGGTCAAATATTGGACCTTGTACATTTTGAGATACGTCACTGCCAGGAGGTGTAGCTGAGATCTGTTTCTGCGACCTGCCTGATTGAAAGTGGAGACCCGGTCCTTCCCGATCCAACGATTCCTACTGTACAGCTGACATCGTTGCAAATGGCAGAGATCATCTTCTAAAAATAGTCAGGAAACACGAGATGTTAGGCAAAGGAGATTTCCTTTACAAAGCCGCGGTGCAGGGGGCCGAGACCCTTGACCTAAATTTTAACATCAGAAGTGACGAAAGTGCATTACTTCATCTAGATATTTCAATTTCAAAAGCCAAAGTAAAGGAAGCAGAGGTTAAAAAATCCCGCTAACAGCTACTCGACAAGAAAATGCACCGAAACTTTTACAGAAATGCATAAAATCAGTCCTTGTCAAAGGAGAAAACTTTTGCTTCGCTCAGATTATCAGGACTTAATTGAGGTACACAGGGTTTTATTTTCGCATGCCAGGATGATGTCATTTCCACCTTAGTATACCGTGACTGCGTTTTATGTCGAGAAGTACGCAGCAATAGGAGCAGAGCGTGACATGCACACGCTGAGTACCTAAAACACATAATATCCAGGTATCCCCCTCACGCGCGAACGACATATTTCTACAGATATAATGCGGCTCTGAGGTTCATTTGTTACCATCTTTGTCGCTCTGACGGTGTTGGCCGTGACCCTGCCCTGCCGAACGCTCCGAGAGAAATAGAGTCAATTGTCCAAAACGAGAAGTGCCACATTTTCTGGAACTACGATTTTCGGGCAGCAGTCTCCATCTTTCTCCAAGACTTCGAGGAACAATATATTCGTGACCGAATTCTCGGATCCGGCCGACTACAAAATCACTGCCAATGAGAAGGAAAAGGAGGACAGGTACCGAGACCTTAAAAGGGAGCTGCAGCGACTGTACCCAAATATTTTACGTTAAAATAATTGTTCTTGTGAAAAGGACTCTCGGAGGTGCGAATATATCACTGGTTTGTAAGTTTAAAGCCATATCCGCGTGCCAAAAATATGCCAAGGTACTTGCGAGATGGATTCAGAAAGCTGTCATCCTTGGGTCTCACGGTCGTGAGACGCGGCCATATGTGTGATTTACCGCGGTTCTACTGGGAGCCAGTGTCATTTTTATATGGCAGTTGCTCCCAGTGAGGCCCTGCAGTGGTTGTTTAACCCTCTTTTTTCAATAAATAAATACATGTGGGTTAAATAAATTTTCTGGAACTACGATTTTCGGGCAGCAGTCTCCGTTGCGCACTCGAGGCCTGACGTTGTTCTCCAAGACTTCGAGAAACGAACTATATTCGTGATCGAATTTTCGGCTCCGTCCGAATACAACATCATTGCAAAGGAGAAAGAAAAATAGGAGAGGTATCAAGACCTTAAAAGAGAGCTGCAACGACTGTACCCAAAATATTCGCGTGCCAAAAATATGCCAAGGCACTTGCGAGATGGATTCTGAAAGCTGTCATCCTTGGGTCACTTCGTGTCCTCAAGACACACGAGGACTTCGCCGGCCTGTCGTTGTGATTTCGTCGTTCCCTGTGACCACCCATCTCACGATTGTGAGACGTGGGGGGGGGGGCTATTGACATTTTTTTTAGATGGCAGTTGCTGTCAGTGGGACCCTGCGGTGGTTGTTTAACTCTTTTTTCTTAAATTATATATATCCGTCCAATACTGTAGGATCTTCCTCCTTATTTTAAAATTACATAAATCATCATAAGCTTATACTAATTGTCCTGAAATATTTTCTTAAGGGAATAAAAGCCTTGAGATCCGTTAAACTTTAACTCTTTTAATGTACGTACAAGTTACTTGTAACACTTTGATCCTACTTTGGAACGCAGACAATAATATACTTTAGGTTTACACTTTTTATAAATGAATGAAAGCTGGGAGGATTGGTTTACACTTCGTTTGAAAGTACCATATCAAAATTCTCTGGAATTCGACGTCCGGACCCCAATGGAGTTTCACGGGCTAATTCTAGGCCCAATTTGAAAACTGCACCAGTTCCCATGTTTATGCCCGCCCGTTTTCTATCGTGGTTATATATTCCACGAAGACATGTATTAGATTCCATTAGTGCTACGACGTCAACAGTGGCTGTTGTTAATACTTTTTGTTCTTCGGTTGGCATGGGTGAAAAGGTATTACGACCTACTCGCAACTGAATTGGTTTATCGGCAGGAAAGGTGTATCTACGAATTTTGTATCGTCGGTGCGGATTGGTATGGGGAATAAGTCGAATACGCCCAAGTTGTACAAGTTCATATCCTAGGAAGAGTAAGGAACGATGCTTGCGATAAGGAGACCTGGACCTGGCGCGCGGAGGTGGCTGTGCAGGAGGAAGAGGCATTACCGGAGCATGAGGTCTCGCAGGAGGAGAAGACCTTTCAGGAGAATGATCTCTGGCAGGAAAAGAAGTAGTTCTGGACCGAGGAACACCAGGAATAGGATATCCATTAGGTAAGCACTCGAACTCTGAACTCAACCCTACAAAAAGAAACAGAGAATTAAATTCTTCTTAAAATATAAAATTGTATGTCCAGAGAAACTTCTCATAGAGAAACCCGTAACTTTTTTATCTTAAAATTGGATATAAATGCTGCAGAATTTTGACGGCTACATTATGAGTCTGATTCGTTAACCAGCCTTTTTTGACAAACAGTTGTGGGTTTTCCCAATGAAGAACCAACTAAAAAAATGCATTGTGCGGTCAAACTATGCAAGATACGAAAGAAAATGGGCAGACAAAAATTGTTCACCCCAAAACATCAGATAAAACAAAATATTTCATGACAAAATTGTTCAACCAGGAAATGATCTACAAACTTGATATTGACCAATTTTTCCCAACACATTAAATCCAAGAGATACTGAGCATTACCATAACATTTTTTAAGTATAGATGGTACGCGTCGAAATTTCAACGCGCAAGGTTGGCTCGTGTACAGTTGCTGCGTGAAAAGGTGTCCTGTACACGGCTTAAGCTAAGGTATACATCACAAAAATGTCCACGGTCACTTAAACTCAAAGTATTTTCTGATTTTGAAATTTGTACGAATTTCGTATCAAGAAGGACATTTCTTGAATTCCATTTCTTATAAAACAAACATTGTAGAATTCCCCAGAATAAATCTAGGTTAAATCGCACCAATTTTTATTTGTGGACAGGGTAGAAAGATACTTAAAATTATAGATATATTATATTATTATATTTACCAATAGAATTGAGGATAACCGACAGGCATAAGAAGATCGTATGCAAAATCATATTTTCCAATCAGGGGAAAAACTGAGTAACGTTTGAATAACGAATTCAATTGAAAAGGCAACTGATGAATATTCTGGTATTTCGTTTGGCTATATAATACCTATATTCTATAGTGGCGTCAAGGTTCAACATCTGCTATTTTTTCTTAAATATTATTGCCGGAAACTATGCACTTTCAAATCGATTAGTCTCAGGGACATTTTCCCTTACTTTATGTTCATCTTTTCGAAAACTCATTTTAGCATCTTGTCCCAGCTTAGGGCGCCTTAAGCCGCTTATTACTTTATAGCTGTACACGTGGGCCCTTGGCCATCTTTACTTCAAATTTTGGGAAATTTTGTGATAACGTCAGAAGGAAGGAGTGTCTACTGCTCTTCTCTAAGAATTCCTACGACCAACTAGAGAGAGTCTAACACCCTCTCCACCTCTGTATCAACAATCTGCGATACCGTCAATTTTCATCCCTTACTTCGAATCTTCACATACAATTCTACCACTACCTAGCGAACACTCGACCTCGTCTGGAGCCTATGTTCCCAATCAAAATTTAAACCTTGTCATACTCGTCGTTATAAATTTCCTTCCTCTGTAAATTCTAGTGCTGTGTAATAAACTATTATTTTATTCAAATATATTTTTGAATCAACTCATTCCACAGAAAAACCAGGAGGATATTCCGTTAGATTTGTGATCTGACAAATTCGAAGAAACGTATATGTAGACTTATAGCAAGTTCACAGGTTTGAAGAAAGGAAAGAACATAACCTCAACGTACGAAGCTGCTTTGTTGCTATATTTTGTTGTAATACATTTTGTTGTGTCGGACTTTCCATTACACGTGTTACAAAAAATGAAGTGCGATACGCGTGCCCTAAGGCGACAATGCGTTAATCGTGTAAGCACTCGTCACTTCGACTCACCACCTGGCTTGTGGTGCGCCAAATACAAATACATAAATATAAATATGCTACAATATGTAACAAGGATCACACCGTGAGAAGGGGAAGAAGAACTAGCGACATAGATATAACGCAGGAAAGATAACAGAGAAGGAAACTTACCTTTAGAATTTCGAGGATGAAGATTTGAACTTGACACCCTGTGTTAAGATAGGGACAGGTGTTATCTAGGTGGTGTGTTAAGAGACCAAGTGAGAGTATTCCTTGATATCAGTTGGTAAATGGTGATAAATCCAAAATAGTTATCACAGGTGGTTGAGGTCACTGGTGAAGATGCGGATAAATCTACCCGTGAAGTTAAACTAAGATTGAGTCCGAAACTGCGATCTACTGAGTCTTTCCGTTAACAGGTAAACGAAAATTCAAGAACTGACTTCCGACGAGAATTTTAGAACCGATTCCTTCGGCGAGAATTTGAGGAATGTCGATTGTCGAAGAGTTACAATTTTAATATGCTGGGGAATGTTTAATTTCCACCCGGATTTTTTGTGCATTAGATACTGTAGGTACATGAGAGCTTATTTACTTTTTACCTGCATGTACAAGAAGTGGTCGACGTTTTTCGTCGAAGAACGTGTTCACTCTAATCCTTCAAATTTGATCAAATGCAGGTGAAATTATGGTGCTTACAGATAAGAAGAGGCTAAAGTTCAAAATTATTGATTACAATGTTCGCTTCTTATTTCATCATTCATTATTCAGTTTACAGGAGTAGATTATTTTCTTAATTTGGACAAATCACATTTTAAAATAAAAGAAGAGAAATATTACTTTCAAGAATTCTAACCTATAAAATTCTTTATAAGATTTTAAGCTACTATTTTTTGCACACATTATAATTACATGTAGTACATTTCTTGATCTTTGAATTTTGTATTTTTACAAAACATTCAATAAAATTCAAAAGACATTTTTTTTATTGAGAGAGGCATGAGACATTCATGAGACATCATTTTTTCCAAATATTATTATAACTACATGCTGTACAATAATAAAAGTTAAGTTTCAAGACATTTTCATTATGTGTCTTATAATGTAATTTTATTGAGTCGATCAACTCTTTCCATTTGCTCATTTGCAATTAGGGTAATCGGTACTATAAGCGTTGAACGAAATTCTGAAACACATAGACGGATAATGAATTTTATGAAGATTTAAATTACCATAGTAAAATTATAGGCTGACATAGTGATGAGCATAGGCCAATGATTGTATGATTTTTAAAGGAATTATATAAATAGTACATAAAAAGATTCAACCATTTTAAATTAATTTTTACAAAGATTTGCAAAGATTTTTGCAAGCTTTTCAGATATTGTGGCCAATCATAATTTTTCCGCTTTATTCAAGATGGCAATGATTGGCCACCCAGTTATCGATATACAGCTATAATTTTAAGGTGAGAATACTACTATCTTGTATCTTGATTTACCAAATTCGATTAAAATCCAAAAGTTTTTAGTTAAATCTATCGTAACTATTGAAAAAATAATAATTTTTAACAAGCAGAAACTCCTAACCTCAGCAGATTTTTCTATTCAATTCCTTAATCATTCAGCGTCACCGGTTTCACTTACTCTGCATTTTCAATGCACTGCACTAACCTAGGTAGTAAAATACGCTGTGGAAATATTTGCACCTCGCCCTGCAGTGTTTATCAATAGTTTTATTTCTGAACATTTTTTCTGACAAACAGATTTAAATAAGGCAGTGAATCTTTGCGGTGTCACGTTCTGTGTCGTATTAAAGCACGTATTAAGAATTATGAAAGGGAAGGATTATGTTCTTATAAAAACGCACAAACTCGTGCATATGTATTATTATCCATAATGCAAAAGTCAGTAAAGCAAAGTGAAACTAAATTGAGGAACATAATCCTTTTTTTTTTAATTCGAATGAGCTGTCACTCTTTTAATTTTGCAATTGACTATATTTAATAAACTTAAACATTCTATATACAATTGTAGTCCGATTTATGTGTAGGATACTTGTGTGGTTATCTTGATCTTCGGAAGTTATTCTCATCCGTGTTTCGAAGTCCTAGATTTCGTTCAAAAACGAGAAAGCCTTTTTTAATTATTTATTTTTAACCAGGTAAGTTTGTTCCCTTCAGGACGTAACAGGGGGATTGTAAACCATTGTATCGATTACCCTATGGATACTTGTTTGTGCAGATTTGCATTTATAAGTTATTGATGAAAAATTGTAAATCAATGCCCAAGTTTTCACATTCAATGAAAGAATTATTTTTGGTTTTTCAAAATAAAACCACAACTGAACTTGTATACTTTGCACTTTTTTATCATACATACCTCGATCTACGAGCAAAGTTTTGGTATTTGGCCCAGTTTCGGCTTGGATCTACGTTGAATGTTCATCGTAATTATTTTATTTAATTTAACATTTTATTTACTTATGAATACCTCGTTGTGCGAAAAAATTGAATTAATTATGAGTATTTTATTACAAGTATTATTTACTAATAATAATCTCGAGTAAGTAAGTAAGTATACCATTAAGTCATTTCCCTTTCAGAGTAGGCGTGACACTACTAGTAATAATAATAATAATAATACACTACTAATCTAGCTATATCACATATAAGAGGGGAGTCTTCCAAGGAGACTCTCTAAGTCCGATACTTTTCTGCATCTCCCTCTTGCCTCTATCTATTGTGCTCCGAGGCAAAAGCTCTGGATACCTATGTGGCCCGCCGAACAAAAGAGAACATAAGGTCAACCACCTTTTATACATGGACGACCTTAAACTCTTTGCTTCCTCGAAAGAGGACCTTAACATCCTTGTGTAGGCGGTAAATAGGTACTCTAAAGCGATTGGCATGAGCTTCGGACTGGACAAGTGTGCCTGCGTCCACCTACACCAAGGAAGACTAGAAACTACATCATCGGGTCACGATCAGGATGTTCAACTCATCGGCGGAAATACCATTCAACATCTTGGTATTGGAGAAACATATACATATCTTGGAATACCGCAAGCGGAAACCCATGATGTGCTTGCGTTAAAAACGGCCCTTGGAAAAAGGTATCGCCAAATTCTCAGAAAAATTTGGGCTTCCGAATTATCTGGAAAGAATAAGATCCAGGCGACCAATTTGCTGGCCGTTCCTATACTGCTCTACACGTTTGGTGCCGTAAAATGGAACGTCGATGAGTTGAAGCAACTTGACCGAAGCACACGCAAGATGATGACAATCCATCGAAGTCATCATCCTAGATCTTCCGTACCTCGAATATACCTCCCTCGAGATAAAGGGGGTAGAGGCTTGCTGAGCTTAGAGTGTCTTCATCGCAGAACGGTTCTGGCTACAGCCTGCTCAGTTCTAAATAGCACAGATTTTCTTATGCGACTAGTACATCAACATGAAGTCGTCAATGCTGCGGCGTTTCTATATCGTGCCGCAGATAGGGCCGCAGAGGAGCTTGGCCTCCCATTTGATTCCAGCGACACTACACATGGCCTAGCATCACTAACACCTTTGGTGCTCAAAAGTCGTGTACAGGAAGCAGAACATACGCTTCTACTAAAAGAACATGCTGACAAGCCCCTTCATGGTAAATTCTACGGCATTATACGTAGAGAAGAGCTCTCGATGGGTCTGTCCAACATGTTTCTCAAGTCTGCTGGATTAAAATCGGAGACCGAGGGATTTCTTTTTGCCTGTCAAGATGGCGTTATAGACACCTTAGTTTACCGCGAGCGCATAATGAATATACCTGTAGGCGATACCAACTGCCGAGCGTGCAAGCAAGAGCCAGAAACACTTGGACATGTTCTCAGTGGATGCTCAAAATATGCACGATACGGGTACATAGAGAGACACAATGCGGCTCTAAAAGTGTTATATTACCATCTGAGGCACTTCTATGGTGTTGATCTATTGCCCGTCTTGCCATACGCCCAGGGGGAACTCGAGTCCGTTGTGGAGAATGATCAGTGTAAGATCTACTGGAATTTCTCATTCTCGACCACTCAACGTATCAGTGCTACGAAGCCTGATATTGTCCTCCAAGATCTGAAGAACAAGATCATTTACGTGATTGAATTCTCGGCACCAGCCGATGGTAATATCACGGCAAAGGAGGAAGAAAAACGGGCGAAATATCAAGCACTTCTTTTCGAGCTGAGCAGGCTGTACCAAGGCGTCAAAGTCCATCTTGTAGTTCTCATAATCGGCTGTCTTGGAAGTATGAAAGCTTCATTTATTAGCCAACTCAACAAGATTCCGGCTTGCCAGCGTCAGGCTCATTCCATCGCGAACCGGATGCAAAAGGCTGTTCTTCTGGGATCACTTCATCTGGTCCGTCAACACTGTTCCTCATAACATTCTATAAAGATTGGTAGCTCTAAAAAAGTATCCAGAGGTGAAACTTCATCTCCAACTGTCCCGTCTGCCGCGTAAGATCATCCGCGGCTAGAGACCTGACTCCAAGGAACAGTGTTGCCCGATGTTTTCTCGCGTAAATTTCCCGCTCTTGCTTACCTTCTAGGACAGAAGGAGCAGAAGCGGATGACGTAGACGTTCCAGTTGCGTCGGGATTGGTTGCTTTTAAAGAACCATGATCGTAGCTTCCGGAGCCTACAACTTCTCACATAAAAAAACTACTAATCATACAAAATACGCAATCACTCTCTCTCTCTCTCTTGCTCTCTCTGTCTCTCTGTCTTACGTTAATCCGCAATTCATAGATTTTAAATCATTATTAAAATTGTAAAATGAAGCTTAGTCGTTCGAATTTGTTTTACTTAAAATCATTGGCTAATATTTAATGTAATTGGAAAAAATGAACCATTTAAGATTCCTACAGTACAATTACACTTTCAAGAACTAATTTTAAGAAGGAGATACAGGAAGTACACACAGTGATTACATTGACTTTTTTGATATAATTACCAGTTACTTGTCAGATTTTGATTCGATATTGGATCAAAAAGAATATTATACTTTGAGTTCACATTTTTTTTCAAATTATTTACTGGTGTGGAAAATTGATTTTTAGGCTTGGGTTAAACGTAACGCTTCAAAATTCTTTGTGACTGGGCGACTGTTGCCTAATGAAGTTTCACGGACTAACTCCGGGGTCAATTTGAACACTGCGCCGCTTTTCATACTTATGCCCGCCCGCCGTTTTCCATAGAGATGATACATTCCACGGATAACTTTGTTTTTCACCATTATTACAATAACGTCACCAGTGGCAGTTGTTAGTACTCTTTGTTCTTCGGTTGGCATCGGCAAATAGGTAACACGTCCTACCCGCAATTGATTGCTCTTGGGGATAAGCCGAAGAAGTCCAATGTCTCTGAGGTCAAATCCAAATATCTGTAAAGATCTATGTCTAAGAGGAGGAGACCTGGATCTGACACGAACAGAAGGCTCTGCAGGAGGGGAACTGGACGTGGCACGAAGCTGAGGCTCTGCAGGAGGAAGAGACCTTTCAGGAGAACAATGCGTATCGGTAGAAGATGTTCCGGAACGAGGAAAAACAGGAATAGGATTGCCATTGGGCAAACATTCGAACTGTGAAGTCGACTCTGCAACAAGAAACAAAGGATTACATTTTTCTATAAGTAGACAATCGCATCTGATCGGTATATGATGAACTCCTTGTGAGGAAATTTTGGAGACATTCAGGGATGTTTGTCTTGGGAAACTTCTCGCAGAGAAACCCCGAGCTTTTTCATATTAAAATTGCATAGAAACGTTGTGTTTTAGCGATAGGAATATGAAAATTACTATGCGAACTTTGGTTTGTTCAAAAGCAGATTACATTCCTTACCATATTTTGATAATTTTGTGAAAAATACGAATTATTAAAATTGATGAGATGGAAAATTAGATAATACAAACGAATACCGAGTGCGTTCTCCAGATAATATTTTTATAACAATAATTTTGGATATATTCATTCGAATATTCAATTGACAAAATTTAAATATCACAAATTAAAAATTTTCGCTCACATAAACTGATTTATTTCAGGCTTCTTCACTCCCTCCCATTTTATTAAAAAAGCACGCCTTTAGGCTAGGTTTTCAATTGAAAGGGCTTTACATCCCGGCTTATTCCTATAGGAAAACTAAAGCAACTGACTGGGATACTTACTTTATAAATTTCTTGGAGTGGGATTCCACTCTATTCTAATTAACTGTAATTGTAGAGTGGATAATACTTTTTTATCACCATGAATTAAAAAGAATTTCTACATGTATTTTATTTAACTGTTTTTATTTGACTAATTATCTGAAAATTATAGTATTATATATTTTTAAATATGTATATATTTATGTATAATATGTGTATATTAATTTGTGAATATTATGGCCTGGGTCGCATTATTAAACTATGACTGACCCTATTCTGCTAGTCGTTCCGCAGCGTTCAGTCTGAAAAATATATAATTAATTTATTTTCATTTGTATTTGGATTTTTGTTGTATTATAGGCAATATTTTTTTCATACCTTGGTGTAGCGGAAGGATCCTGGAATTCAAGGTTTAACAGTGCCGTCTTCGGCGAGGCACAGCATCCCTGTGGCGTTACACCTTCCAATTCCATTATACCACCGGTTACAAAATTATAAAAATTCGCCAACACTGGAGCACATTTCACATCAAACGAGAAATGAAGCTTTAACAAAATATCGAAAACTTTCATTGAAACATCCACTATATTTGCATCGGCTCTTATAAAAAATTTCCCGCTGTTCCTGTTTCCGTCAATGGGAACCCAAATTAAAAATGGCTATGGAACGGTTTAGCCTCGGTGGCGTTTAATAAATCTTCTTGAGCCTGTAACACATTGAATTTTCATTTTTTGTATAGCTTAATTATTTATAACAGCATTCATGTGTAAATAATGATACTTACATTAACAAATCGAATTAGAGCTGGATTTGGGAAGATTTTCTTCTGTTGCTGCGTCCATTTATTTCCAGTTTTCCTTGTGTAATTGGGCGGTGAAAGTATCTCAGGTAATATTACCAAAGCTTTAAATGCATCTGTAAATAAAAAATGATGACTTAAAAAAATAGTAACATTTTTAAACCAATTGATTACATTTCAACCAAAAT
This sequence comes from Andricus curvator, assembly GCA_932195095.1. NCBI lineage: Eukaryota > Metazoa > Arthropoda > Insecta > Hymenoptera > Cynipidae > Andricus > Andricus curvator. Next base: position 352,219 of record CAKNYM010053026.1, read on the forward strand.
GGTAGATCTTTGACTAGAATAGTTGAATTTCAAACCAGAATGATCGATTTTCAGCTAAGGTGATGAATATTTAAATTAAATAATTTCGTTTTTGACCAAGAAGATGAATTTTCAACCAAGAAGATTGATTTCTACCAAAAAGGACGAATTTTCAACTAAAAAATAATTTTGGCTCATTAAAAAGTTAAAATAATTGTTAACAAAAGAGTTTAACTTTTAACCAAGTAATTTTATTTCCAACCTAAAATATGAAATTTCAAATAAAATGATGAACGTTCAACTGGGTTAAATTTTTAGATAAAAAAATTTATTTTTAACAAAGTAGTTACATTTTCAACCACAGATGAATTTTCAATTAAAACGATGAAACTGCAATTGAAATGATGAATCTTCAATAAAAAAAATTAATTTTTAAGAAATGAGTTTAACCTTTTACCGATTGAATTTTACTGCGATCAGAAGTAAATTTCCGGGTTTTAAATTAAATTCCCAGTTATTTCTCGGTCTTTCGGTCAAGTAGCCACCCTGATTAAATAACTTTGGACCTTTATATTACACTCAAGGAATAAAATGTTAATTGAAGGGTGGCAGTACAGAACTAGATAAACAACAAAATGGGAATTTTTCAGGAGAGCGAGAAAGCATTTTATAGAATGGAAATCACTATTTAAAGATGAAACAAAAGTCCCTTCCCAAGATGAGGTGTTGTTTAGTTGACACAAACCGAATATTGGAGCAGGTTCGGCTGCGGATCGCGATGAAAACTTCCACTTTTTAGTTTAAATAAATAAAGACATGCGCCCGGGACAATATGTCACTTTTACATATTTTCTCGCAATTCAAAGTCAGTAGAAAATTATTTTAATGTCAACCTCCTTTATATATTATTGTTGCAACATATTGAACATACAATCCCGATAACATTTCACACATTTCACAATGAAATAGTCGAGAAAATTGATGCTACTTTAAGAAAATAGCAAAAACGTATATTTTTCTCAATTTTAAGGTCGTTTAGGCAGTGTAAAGAATATTTCAATGCCACTTTTGCTATACAGGTACAAATTCAACTTCTCTATGATGCGGATACAGGAAAAACTTTGTTTTTAATGAAACTGAAGTCCTGTTCAATGGACTAAAAGCAATTCATTATTGTTACACGCAAATTTCGGGTTAAACTAGCCATTTACACCGTATTTGTAGGACAGGGAGAGATGACTAGCTTTTCAAATATCAGTATATAGCTAACTTAACCTAGAATATGCGTGTACTGACTATGCATTTCCTTTCAGTGCAGAACACAATACTACAAATTTTATATACTTTTAAACATCCTTAAGATAATAATTATTATAATAATCTTTGCACTTTTGAAGCACTTACCTGTAGCGTGTCATTGATTCTCATTTTGTATCTTTCCAAATAAGAACACTCTGGATTTTCGTATGTAACGACCACGCAACGTAAATGTAACTGAAATGTCGTCGCGTCGATCAATCCCGACAGCGCATTACCAATTCACTAGAAATTATGCTACATAATGCAATCAATTTCCTAGTAAACACTTCCTGGATTTTCGATGAATTTTCAATATGTATAACGACCACGTAACGTAAATGTAACGAAAATGGCGTCGCGTCGATCAATCCCCACAAGACATGACTGAATCACTAGAAATGATGCTACCAGCCCGGTGCCACTTAATGGGAGGTCTGTAGAGAAAAAGTAGGATAAGAGTTGACCGCGTGCCACCAAGCGAAGTGACGGCCCAGTTTACCTATTGAAGGTGTTCGCACAAGAAAATCCGTTGCAGTGCGCTTGAGACGTCTCACGGACGTGCCGTCCGCGCACGAACAAATAACGCCAACCAATCGCGTGCAACCTGCCGTGCTGCTGCGGTCCGTGGCAGCACTTACTTAAGTACGTTGCGAACTAGTGAAAGTAGCGACGTACCGTGTGCGTCACCGGAATATTGTAACTGAAACCGAATGCTGTGATTTAAATCTCTGACTAACTAGTCATAAACTGGAACTGAAATTGTTTTTCCATTTGTTTTTAAATACGGCTTTCAAAGCACCTGAGGCTTTTACGATTCATAATTGCGAAACTCACGCTTCGCGGTCGATAATTCACTTATACAGACGGTTCTCTTTGGAAAATAAAGCTATGTAGAGAAAATGGAATGGCACATAAGTTTGAGCGTATCATCCGTGGAGTGTCAAAATTTGACGGTTGGCTTCACTATCCCAGAGTGTAAAGTTGACGATCCTGGATTTTAAACCTGATTATCTCAGGAATTTTAGCTTGATTATTTTGGAGGGTTACCTCAATCATATCAGAGGGTCAACTTTATTATCTGTTATCCTTCTCCTACCTACATATATATTCACAAGAGTAGGAGAGACAAGAGACAACATGAAAATTGATATAAAATCCATCAATTATGAAAGCAGCTTTATTATTCTTGAAGAATAGAATGCCTGAGATATGATTGCATATGCAGAAAAACTCTGACAGCATATTACTTTGAACACGAGAGGCTAAGGAATCGGCGTCACTGCACTGAATTAAAACATCCTTTACACTCGAAAATTCAGAAAACAATCTAAATGGGTATTACAAATCTCGCAAGTCTTGTTTCTTTATCAACCAATTATGACATTCTGAGCACGGTTCCGGTCGAAAATGTTGAGATTACGCACTGATTTAATGAGTGACACTTTTGCTCTTCATCCCTCGGAAGTATTGAATCTGTCGTTTGAAATCTCCACATTTTATTCACTCTCCAAACATGTTTGAAGCATTAATACGTGGTTTAAACTAATTAAAAATGTTTAACACGGCAAATGTGACGCCGAACGTTAGTCGCTCCAAAAATGCATTCCGGGTATCGGCTGTGTTCGCTCGACGTTCGGTAGAGGTCGTGACGTAGCCACTGCTCTTTGACATTCTGGAGTGTCGATTTGACTATACTGAAAGTATATAGACTATAAAATTATGGTCTATCTGACTATGAAGAAAAAATTGTGAATGGCACTTGGAACTATCTGGAAGATCAAACTGGCCATCTAAGTTTTGACACTTCAAGTTTGACTATCCATTGTTCTCCGTGCGCCTAGGGCGCACGCTTGTTGGATCTCGCGGTTCGTGCTCGATAATATATTTATCTCGCACTACGCGCTCGGTCACTGTGGTGATCGCCGACTAAAACTCGGCGCAGATTTTTCAAGTTTTATTGCTTAAATTAAAGATAAAGCTTGAAAGACTGTGCGGTATGGGCTTGAGATTTTTGCTACAACTTTCCTAAGTCATGCCACAAGTTGACGTCGAGGTACAAAATTCGAGAATGCTTGCATTTTTTTTTTTGAAATTTCTTACGTGGTATATTATCTTCAAAACATCAAAAATATCTCTATTACGCGTAATTTAATGAGCGTTCTATCGTTTTTCTTTAAGTTTCTCGCTTCTTTTTTGAACGAGTAATCACGTTTCAAAATCAGCAGTAGTTCTGAATAGAACTTTCGCTGATCGTACCGACAATTTCCGATGGTAATGTATATGTATAAATATGCTTTGGCTATTGAGGAACACATTTACTGCCGTTAATTGATGAAATAATTTCTTGTATGAAACAATCAGCATTCCTTTAGTAAACAATAAAATCAATTAAATTCAAATGATTATAATTGATATTCAGAAAACAGTGCATTCAGGCCCGACACAACGAAGTGGCCATATTTTGGATATGTTTTTTGTTTATATATGTACGGTATTGAAAAATTAGGCGGAAGTGACGCGTCCGGTGCGAATCGCACACTAAAATCTCATAGATCGCTTATTACCACCATTTTTCTATCTGATAAAATTGTTTGTTACCGGAGGTCCCATTGAGAGGATCGCCCCCATGACATTATACTGGCTCATATGTCTAGTTAGACATTTGATCGTTTTGAGTGAGACGTACACAGTTGGTAGTGGAGACTTTCCAAATTCCGTTTTTTATCACACACATTCTGGATTCTCCCGGAATAAATTCAGATTAAATTTATACTTATTTCAGACAAACTCAAGTAAACACTGGATGAAAATAACGGTTGTTACATAATGTAGAATCAATCTCACAAATTCTCATTTGCGTATAGGTTAGAAAATATGCTTAAAATTATAGATATATTATATTATTATATTCACCAATAAAATTGAGGACGACAGTCAATGGTAAGACGAGAGTATGAATAGTCATCATCCTTTCTAATCAGAGGAAACACTGGTTAATATTTTATTGAAGAGTTTGAATAACAATGTAACTAATGAATATCATGCGTCATATATTCTGTAGTCGTTATCTCATGAGGCGTCAAGATTTAACTTTTGAGGCTTACCTTTATTTACATAGAGAAACTTGATTGGGGAAAGATTTCGGAAAATTAGCGTGAAGCTGGGACATATAGGCATTTGGAAACGTTATCGCCTGTAGTTAAATAAAAAAATTCTGGATCGTTAATGGAAAAAGGAGAATTTTTGAAGAAGGTTTCATGATTCTTAGTTCAAAGTTGATTAAAACGGAGGCAGAAAAGAAATATCTAAAATGCATTTGCGAAAGAAAAAAACATTCTATTTGTTACAAGACTCTGCTGAAAGTAACTTATATTTACTTTAGCTAAATTTATGTTTATTTATTCTCAATTATGCACCAGTAAATATACGATGAATACATATTTATTCCATTACTCTAATTTAATGTTAATAAAAAAAGGAAACGCTGCGACGGCATTCGAACTACCGAGATTTACGTCTAACCAATTTTTTTCCTAGCAGCTACAATCCATGGCTAATCTGAATTGTCCAACATTAAAAAAAAATAGCTCGAAAATCTGCTTCATAACACCAGAGAGAAAATTTGTTATTTCATAGAAAACATTGAAAAATGGCTTTTCAAGTACTCCTTTTTTGTTTGTTTTTTAAATGCGTAATGATTTGCTAGCTGAATTGAGGAACTAACTGGATCATCTGAGTACTCGTAACGGAAAAAAATATGTTACACTGTCCGAAATCATTTGTATCCTTCAAATCAGTTTGAATGATGCTCATAGAATTTTTTTCATAGATTAAGAATCTGGTTTAACGAATCACAGTGGTTCAGAAAAAGTTTAAAGAATTTGCATAAGTTGTCTTCGTATATTCTAAAAGGATTACAATCATTTTTTCAAAAAACCCTTCGAAACATTTTTTTCCCAACAGCAAAATAAAACGTTTTCAGTCTCTTTAATGTGGCTTTGAAATTCAAAGAAGAAGCACCTTCAAAAGAAGTAAAAATTTGTTCAATTTGAAACAATGACCCTTTACCCTCCTTTTACTTAAAGAAATGCTTTGTTTGATACTATTTCTTTACTTAAACAAAAAATTAAAATTTGATAAATAGTTGATTTTATCGTATTATTTCAAACTGAAAAAATGATTAAGTTCTTAAAATCAAATAAAAGTCGAATGACAGAATATTGTGAAAAAACTTGTATCTTTATTGAAACAATGAGAGGGAAATATTGCGTAACTTATCAATCGGCGAAGTCACATAATCCTGGACCATACTGCGTCATGGCCACCAACACAAGCTCTTTCTGCCAACTGAAAAAACAAGAGTTATTTACACACTCTATCTATTTTCTCTTACTATATATACTTAGGTAGAATCTGTTTAATGCAATCACCAAACTCACAGAAACAGACCGAAATTCGATAAAACAAAATTTTGTAATTTTTTTGGCTCGCTGGTTTTAAACCTGTTTTTGAAAGTCTCGAAAAAATAACAGATCTAGGATGGAGACAAGAAATCTATACAAATGGTCCGATTTGAATAAAAGTTTTCGCGTATAGGCTTTTTGAGTCGCTGATCTCAATTTAGTTTACGAAAATTACAAAAACAAAATGGCAGATCCAACATGACGACCAACAAATTCAACAAATGGTTTGATTTGAATGAATGTTTTTTTGTGTGGGTTCTTTGGCTCGTTCATTTCAAGTATGCTTTTGAAACTTTCCAGAACATAAGAGAGGATTCCATATGGCGACCGAAAAACTAAAAAAACATCACATTTCAGTTTAAATGATTTTTGGCAAATAAAATCATATGTCCTCAAATATTTAATATTTTGCGAATTACATAAAAAAATAGAGGAACGGCCCGTAAGGCTGAACAGCCCCCAAGGTTAACTGC
>CAKNYM010053026.1:363432-399587 GCA_932195095.1 Andricus curvator
TAGTATACAGAAACTATGAAATTCATATACATGAAAGAAACTTATTGTACACTTAATAAATTTAGTATACCTATAACTTCATAAAAGAAATTTAGTATACGTAAGTATACTAAAATTACAAAGTGTAATGAATTTAGTAAACATATAGGAAATTTAATATACCCGTGTATACTAAAATTGCAAACATTTCTAACAGTGTAGTGTTATATGTCACTAAACAAATTCTATGAGAGGGATTTACTATCAATCTCGAATCATCATACAAAATACGCAATCTCTTCTTGGTTAAAACTTACTTATCGTTTTCACAAACTAAAAATTTTTAAGAGCAAAACTATATATGTAATTGGAGAAAATGAACCAGTGAAGATTCCGCAACTATCACGCACTATTCCGAAACAATTAGAGTTTATTACACACTATTACACTATGACAAAATTTCATGAAAAAACTAAAATCAAAGACATCGGATCACAAACAATATTATATTACTGGTGTCGAGAATTATATTTTACACATGGCTTAAACGTAAGACATCGAAGTTCTTTTTGACTGGGCGACTGTTGCCTAACGGAGTTTCACGAACTAATTTTGGGGTCAATTCGAACACCACGCTGCTTTCCGTGTTTATGCCGACCCGCCGTTTTATGTCGCGATGATATATTCCACGAAGAATTGTATTTGTTTCCATTATTGCAACGACGTCACCACTGGATGTTGTTAATACTTGTTGTTCTTTGGTTGGAATTGGCTCATAGTGACTGCATCCTGATCGGATGTAAATTGGTTTCTCGGCAGGAAAAGTGTATTTTCGAATTTCGAATCGCTGGTGAGGATTGGTCTTGGGGATAAGCCGAAGAAGTCCAATTTGTTCAAATTCAACTCCAAATATGAGTAAAGAACGATGCCTGATAGGAGGAGATCTGGACCTGGAACCAAGAACAGTCTCTGCAGGAGAAGGAGGCCTGCCCGGAGAATGATGCCTGACAAGAGGAAGCGGCCTTTCAGGAAAACAATGGGTGTCAGGAGAATGAAAAGTTTCGGAACGAGGAACATCACGAATTGGATCGCCATTCGGTAAACAATCAAACTGCAAACTTAATTCTGCAACAAGAAACAGAGGATTAGATTTGTCTTAAAGTGGACAATCGTATGTTATTGGTATATCATTTACCGCTTGTGGCAAAATTGTCAGGCAAGTTTTAAGGGCTGAAGGATATTTTCATTGGCAGTTGAAAATGGTCAATGTGTTGAAAAGGGCCATGTGGCGGCGTTAGTAGTAAGTTTGTTCGTGTTGTGTTGACGGTTATATGGCTTTCGTCATGTAGAGTCGTTACAAACTCTTAAAAATGTAACAATAAAACGGTTTATTTATGCAATTATTGTGAAAATGGCCCGGTTGAGTTTTCTACTAGTTTGTTTATTGCATTAATTATCCCGATGTGTATCGCTCCGGTGTGCATATCAGGTTCAACGGACCAACTAACCCGCGCCCCGCTAGGAAAAACTAGCCCGAATTTTGGCTTGATTATTTCGGAGGGTTACCTCAATCATATCAGAGGGTCAACTTTATTATCGGTTATCCTTCTCCTACCTACATATTTATTCATAAGAGTAAGAGAGACAAGAGACAACATGAAAATTGATATAAAATCCATCAATTCTGAAAGCGCCTTTATTATTTTTGAAGAGTAGAATGCCTGAGACGTGATTGCATATGCAGAAAAACTTTGACAGCATATTACTTTGAGCACGAGAGGATAAGGAATCGACGTCACTGCACTGAATTAAAACATTTTTTACACTAGAAAATTCAGAAAACAATATAAATGGGTATTACAAATCTCGCAAGTGTTGTTTCGTTATCAATGAATTATGAAATTCTGAGCACGTTTCCGGTCGAAAATGTTGAGATTACGCACTGATTAATGAGTGACACCTTTGTCCTTCATCTCTCGGAATTATTGAATTTGTCGTTTGAAATCAGAACGTAAACTACTGAACCCACTTTGCAACTTGCTCTCCACATTTCATTCACTCTCCACACATGTTTGAAGCATTAACACGTGGTTTAAACTAATTAAAAATGTCGTGTAGCACGCCAAATGTGACGCTGAACGTTAGTCGCTCCAAAAATACATTTCGGGTGTCGGTTGTCTTCGCTCGACGTTCGGTAGAGGTCGTGTCGCAGCCACTTCTGTTTGACATTCTGGAGTGTCGATTTGACTATACTGAAAGTGAGTCTAATCACCTGTGGATATTCAAACAGACTATAAAATTAGAGTCTATCTGACTATGAAGAAAAAACTGTGAATGGCACTTGGAACTATCTGGAAGATCAAACTGACCATCTAAGTTTTGACACTTCAAGTTTGACTATCCTTTGTTCTCCGTGCGCCTAGGGCGCACGCTTGTTGGATCTCGCGGTTCGTGCTCGATAATATATTTATCTCGCACTACGCGCTCGGTCACTGTACTTCACCTACATTTTTACATAGGACTTTTAATAATAAAAGTCAAACCATCGAAAACTGAAATTCAATGATTGTGAATTATCTTTTGTTGAAGCTCCTTCGGCTTCAACAAATACATTCTCATCACGTGTCTCGTTGGAAAAAAAGGTCAAAAACCACGTGAAAACTGAAGAAAAATGCAAGAAAAACTTGTGGCATGACTGCAGAAAATTGCAGCAAATATCTCAAATTTATGCCGCGCAGTGTTTGAAGTCTTATGTTTAGTTTAAGCCAATAAAAATTGAAAAATCTTTATGCGTTCCCGAGCTACGACTGCAAATGTCAAAGTTGTTCTGTGCGGAATTTCAATCGCTTCAGCGGCAAGTCTGAACTGAACTACGACTTTCCTAGGTCATGCCACAAGTTGACGTCGCGGTACAAAATTCGAGAATGCTTGCATTTTTTTTAAGTTTCTTACGTGGTATATTCTCTTCAGAATATCAAAAATATCTCTATTACGCCTCATTAGACGCGTAATTTAATGAGCGTTCTATCGTTTTTCTTTAAGTTTCTCGATCCTTTTTTGAACGAGTAATCACGTTTCAAAATCAGCAGTAGTTCTGAATAGAACTTTCGCTGATCGTTTCGACAATTTCCGACGGTAGTATATATCTATAAATATGCTTTAGCTACTCAAAAACACATTTACTGGCGTTGCTTGATGAAGAAAGAATTTATTGTATGAAACAATCACCATTCCTTTAGTAAACAATTGAGACCATTGAGAGGATCGCCGCCATGACATTATACTGGCCCATATGTCTAGTTAGACATTTGATCGTTTTGAGTGAGACCTACATAGTTGGTAGTGGAGACTTTCCAAATTCCATTTTTTATCACACACATTCTGGATTCTCTCGGAATAAATTCAGATTAAATTTATACTTATTTCAGACAAACTCAAATAAACACTGGATGAAAATAACGGTTGTTACAGAATGTAGATTGAATCTCACAAATTCTGATTTGCGTATAGGTTAGAAAATATGCTTAAAATTATAGATATATTATATTATTATATTTACCAATAAAATTGAGAACGACAGTCAATGGTAAGACGAGGGTATGAATAATCATCATCCTTTCTAATCAGAGGAAACACTGGTTAATATTTTAATCAAGAGTTTGAATAACAATGTAACTAATGAATATCATACATCATATATTCTGTAATCGTTATCTGCGGAGGCGTCAAGATTTAAGTTTTGAGTTTTACCTTTATTTACATAGGGAAACTTGATTGGGGAAAGATTCGGGAAAATTAGCGTGAAACTGGGACAAACTTTTTTTGTTTGTTTTTTAAATGCGTAACGTTTTGCCAGCTGACTTTAAGAACTACCTGGATCATTTAAGTACTTCAAATCAGTTTGAATGATGCTCATAGAATTTTTCTCCCATAGATGAAGAATCTGGTTTAACGAATCAAAGTGGTGCAGAAAAACTTCAAAGAATTTGCATAAGTTGTCTTCGTATATTCTAAAAGCATTACGGCGCGCCAGGCTGGCAGCTGGCCCGACAGGATTTTCCCCGAGCGTGGAAAACAAGTCGTTAGTCACGTACGCCGGGAGCAAACAGGCCGCTCGTCGCGTACGCCAGGAGCGAACAGGCCGCCTGTCACGTGCACCGGTTGCGATTGTGCGCTATCTCTCTCTGGCCTATGCGCGTAAACACAGTGGAGCTCAGTGAGGACGCTTTCCTCATGCTTCCAACCATTTACAATTTTCTTTTAAATTAATACTTTGCTCTTTTTTTTTAAGCCTCCGGTTTTGCTTTCACCCATGTCACCCTATTTAGCTTTGAATTTTCATATATATATATATATATATATATATATATATATATATATATATGTGTGTGTGTGTGCATATGTGTATATATGGGAAATACTGGAAATGATTATGCCTTAGGGGATCTGCGTTTTAAAATTTTCAAACAAAAATTAATAATAATTTTAATTATAATTTTACTTTTACTTAAGTCTGTAATTAAATAGGAATCATAATTTTACTCTTTTAGGGATCAATATTCATTATAATAGCATTTATATTTTTGTTCTTCAATTAAATTCAGTATTCACTAAATAAGGATTAATCAGTAGGATCCTTAATTATAAAAATGTACAGATTATGTGTTTATTCGTTTTAACGTTCTAGTATCGTCAAAATGAATATTGATCATTAGTTTATAATTAATTAGTGTACATAAAATCCAACTTTTTAACTAATTAGGTTAGAGTAATTCTGCTTGCACAGAATGAAAGTACGAGTAGATAAATAATATTTTTCTAATTTAAAATATAAATTTTCATTGTCTAATATTTTTAATGTTAATTTAAGACTTCGTAAAAATGTTAAAAACGGCGCAAGGCGCGCGAGATCGGCGGCAGGCAGCACGGAGACCGGCGTCCCCACCGCTCCGTTGCGACTCCCGTTTCAAACGTCTCAGCCAATCAGCGAGTCAGCTGCCGCTCCCTGCCTCGCTCAAGCTCGCGCCCCTCTCGCCCATATAAGCCGGTGCACGAGCGATTCTCGTCACTTGGCGACTTGCAACCTCTCCAGTTGGCAATGCGAGCTCGCTCTCTCTGAAGCTCGCACCCACTGAATCGAGAATTTTTGTGCAATAGCTTTTCGAAATTAAACAGAGATATCCTTATCCTCGCTTTTACTTTGATCTTACCTTCACTCTCTTTCTCTTATTTCTTTTCCGGTTGATTGGTCTGTCGCCGGCTCCTCCCGCTCCTTCTGATACCCCTGTCGACGTGCTCATCCTGCACGCCGACGACTTTCTTTTCTCTCCTCCTTCTCCTCCCTCCAAGCGACCGAGGTTATCCAAAGCCTCTCCTCCTCGCCGCTACCTTGTCCTCTAAATTCTTTCCTACTTTGACGACGGGGCTTCACCCCTGCAAAAAAAAAATAAAAAAAAATATATATATAAACAAACAAAAAATAATTTAAAAAAAATAAATAAAAGGTCCTCGGACCCAACACGTGGAGCCCCTCCACCTTCGGGTGCGAACGGCGGCACACCATCACAATTACGTCCGTCGCGGCCCCACTGTGCGGCCCCGGACTCACCACAGTCTACGGTGGCCCCTCTGCGTGGCCCCAGACCGTTTCGCTCGCGCCGCCTAGTCAGCCCGACTAGTGCCCGGCCAGCACCCCGCCAGGACTACCAGGACTACTCCTCGCCAGCACCACACGAACGCCTCGTGCGGCACCAGACCATCTCGCTCGCGCCGCCTAGTCATCCCGACTAGCGCCCGGCCAGCGCCCTACTAGCGCCTTACCAGCTCCCGGAAACTACTGTTCCAGTCTTTCTCTCTTGATGCTTTGCCCCATCTACCAATTATAAAAAGGGGCTTACATCATATTATGAAAAATTACAACTGTTATTATTTATCAATTTTTCACATTTAAGCGTGTACGCGTTTTTTGTGGATTTTAAAGGCGCGTTTCCTTCCGTGGGTAGGGGGAGCTTGTAGGAGGTGATGGAGGAGAAGGTAGTGGAGAGAGGAATGATCGAGAGGGTAAGGGATATGAAGGTATGAAGAAGGTATGATATGATATGATGAGGATATGATATGAAGAGACGAACGATCAGGTAAGATGAGAGGAGGCAATTTCGGACGGATTCTGAATGGATAGGGGGTTAAAGCAAGGGTGTCCATTTAGCCCAAAGCTCTTTGCGATTTTAATCGCGGATATGGAAAGTAAGCTGGAGGCCGGAGTGGTAGGAAGAGTTAGGGTAGGAGGGGTTAGAATTTGGTCACTCGCGTATGCAGATAACATAGTGATGCTGTCAAGAAGCGGGGAGGCCTTACAGGATATAATTAAGAGGTTGAGAAGACACCTGGATAAGGAAAGGTTAGAATTGAATGCGGAAAAGTCCAAGGTACTGAAGTTCAGAAAAAGAGGTGAAAAGGATAAGGAAAGGGAGTGGAAGTGGAAGAGAAAGGCGGTGCAGGAAGTGAAAGAGTTTGTGTACCTGGGTTTCTTGTTTCGCAGAAATGAGGGAGTGGGCGGACATATAAAAGAGAAAGTGAGGAGGGCAAATGTGGTGATGAGGCAGGTGTGGGCGTTGGGAAAGCCGTTATTTGCAGATGATTTTGGAAGCAGAATTAAATTGTTTGACTCATTAATGATGAGTGTGCTATTGTATGGAGTAGTGGTGAGGGGGTGGAAGGAAAGTGAGGAGGTAAATAGGACACAGGAGTGATATGTAATGTGGACACTAGGGTTGGCAAAGAACACGCCTAATTATACTGTCAGGAGGGAGACTGGAAGAATGAGTTTAGGGATTCTAACCGGGAGTCGCGCGTGTAAATATGAGGAGAAATTTTTGGAAGAGGGGGGAAGTAAGCTAGTCAGGGAGTGTTGGTGTGAGAAGTAGAGCAGGAGAGGGGGTGGAAAGATGAAGGTTGAAATAGAAAGGTATTTTAGAACGAATGGCCAAGGGAGAGAGCGCGATATTTCTGTGAGAAAGGAGAGAAAATAAGTCAGGAGCTTATAGCGAGGATGAGCTGTGGGTGCATGGAGGGTTTTAATAGGTTCTGACTTTGTAGGGAGAGGAGGATGTGCGAACTGTGCGAGAAGGGGGATGCAAGGGTGGAACACTGGTTGGAGAAGTGCGTAGAGGTGGAAAGGAGTGGGATAAGCATAGAGGTATTGATGCATGAAAGGAGGGGGGGGGGACGGGCCGTATCATGGATGAAGGGGGTGTTGGGTAAGATGCAGAAGAAAAGAAGGAAGGAGGAAGAGGAATGGAGAATGAAAGATTGTAAATAGGAGAGGAAGTATATGAAAGTATAATGTAGATATTGTAAATAGTAAATAAGTATTAGGTATTAGCAACAGAGGTAGAGTTTGACAGTGCGTGGCAAAGAGAGGAAGAAGAGACATGCGTGCGAGGATAGACGAAGCGAGGAAGGCAAGGGGATAAAAGCGAGCAGCATTAGAAATAAGGTGTGGATGGATGTTGGTTTTAAGGGTAAGTTTGTAAGAAAATTCTGTAAAAAAATGGAAGTTTAAGCAATTCAATTTTCTAAGGACAGCAGGCCGAAAAAAAAAAGTTTATCTATCTAACAAATAAAGATAATTGCGCAGTAGAACAGACATTGATCAACGTTGTGAATTTAATAAAAACAAAGGTTTTTATATCACCCAAAATGTTAATGTCGATTTAGTGCACGATTTGTTGGTGGGTGTTTGTATATACATTTTAAGAGCTATTTCATTATCACAAAAAACTCTTTCACTCAACAGAAGTTGAATGAAATAATTCAAGATTTTGATTTCATTTCTGCATATTCTAATGACCGTCCAATAATTAGAATTGAAGAGAGAAATATTAGGAATCTATATAAAAAGTTACGCTAAATTTTGGACTTCTACGCGATCGGAATACACTCTATAAAAAGCTTTATGGAAAATGCAAACTGAAATTCCACCCTCCGTCTCTTTATCTACGAGTTTTAATAAAAAATGGACCAATCAACAACTTCTGTTGCATGTGTTTTGAATCTTCTAACACCAGTAGCTTATTAACAACAATTGCACAGAAGCAAACATTATAATTGTGTCAAACGATTCGCTCTTTCACACTGGAAGAAGAAATTAATTTTATTCATAATTTTATGCGCTTCACCTAACAATGCAATGCCTTCACAAGTGTCGATGTCTTCCTCGTTAGCGGAACCAAACGCAAATTTTATAATTGGCTCGACAGCAGTCACAACTGATTGCCACGAAAATCTAAAATCAAGCCGAACTTTTCAGCAAAGTCCATGCCTAGTACGCAAGTATCAGTAAGCCCAGGTTTGATTTTAAAATTGAATGAATGAGTGATTTCTGAATAGGTAGTCAGCAGACATGCTTCACCAATGACAGTCCTAATGGTACCATTAGCCATCATGACAGCGCCTGCCTTTAAATGATTGATCTTATAACTTCCTATACCAATATCCAGATAGGGTCGCGTGATAGTAATAATCCCTCAGATAAATTCACGAACTGCTGCAAAAGGTTTTGATTTAATTCTCCCTTCGTTCATGGAGTCCATGAGAGTTCGGTAAGTCCAGCAGTCAAAGATTGATATGATATAGAACGAGAGAGCAATTTTAAAGAGCGAGTAGGAAAATGAATTCACGAATTCAAAGGAGAAAATGAGGTTGGGGAGGCCTCCCTCCATGCTTTATAAGTTGAAGTTGAGTGATTTGGAATCAATTCAGATTAGGTTTCAGAAAGTGAATTCTAAGTCAATTCACCTAGAATTTCAGCAGTTGAGTTCTGTGTGAATTCAGGTTTAGATTCAGAAAGTAAATTATAAGTCAATTCAGATTGCAGAGTCAATTTTGAGACGGTTGAGTCAGGTATGACTCCATTAAGTGCAGAAATTGTTGTATGTCAGATGTAAATGAGAACCTCGGAAAATCCAGGCAATTTGTCTACGTGATCCTTCACTCAAATTTCCAATAGGCTATTTAAGTGAAGGTCCTACGTGAAAAATTGATGATTTCTCGAAGTTCTAAATGACGAGTTTGCTCATCCTGAATGAGTCACTTTATTATTATTGCCTTTCTCGCTCGTGCCTATTGGCCGTTGAGTGCCGAAACATTCTCCTCAGCCACGCTCGTACACCCAAACATCACGTGCTACCGCCGTGCTTTCGCCTCTTTCGAAAACATTGCGGTAGGCCGTGGCACGTACGCCAGTGTCCATCTCTTTCTTCCCCACGCGCGCTCCCTCCCTCCTGTCGACACTATCTCTTTCTCCCTTTTTATCTTCCTTTCTCTTTCTGGCGCACTGGCGGACCCGGGGAGCTCAACCGGCACAAACACACAGCCATAGTAAATTACATTATTTATTAAACAATGTTCAGAGATTCGGTTCCTCATTTTTTTTTATATATATATTTAATATCTGCCATATACGGGGCCGAATTCTAATCGAGTATTGAGCAGATAAAGGCATGGAAATAAACCGTCTCAGAGTAACGAATTTTGAAAAGGAAACCGCAGATTAATTAATAACTAATCCCCCCCCCCCCCCCGATACGGTTATTAGGAAATGAATACGCGCTATATGGGTATCCACATAGACGTATATCGAATTTATTAATATTAAATCTTAGGATAAGTTTCTTCTCTCCGAGACCATTTTTATACCTATAGAAATAAGATTAAAATTAAATTTAAATATCCTAAGACCCCGTAATGAAGAAGAACGATTTTTCGAGATGTGTTATATAATTATTTCATTAATAAATTAGTTTAAACAATAAAAATTGATGAAAATCTCGAAAGGTCGTTCTAATAGGTTTAGCCGCATCCTGTTTTCGGGAAATTAGAATTAAAGTAATTTTAGACTAGCTATTAAATTTTCATTAATTTTCATTAACTATAAGTATTTTTAAATGTTAATTAAAACTTTGAATTTTTCTTTCAATTTAGATTAATATGGTCGCCGCGCGCGAAGGTTTCGGGTAGTGGGCTAGGCAGGCTATCCCCGCCGCTTGGCTGCGACTCCGTTGTCGTTTCTCGGCCAATCGGCGGGCCCGCTGCCGCTCCCACCGCGATTGAGACCTCCGTGCCCGAGCTGCCGAGTAGAGAGTAGAGATGAGTGTAGTCAGTCGTTCTACGATTTTTGAGGAGTCAGCAGCGTACGCTCTGCCTCCCCTGTTCACTAAGAAATAAAGCACCATTAACTCAAGTCATCCGCTTCACCTTTACTTACCTTAGCTTTTTTTTTTTTTTTTTTTTTTATCGCGTGAGTTTCTTCCGGGACTTTCTGATTTTACCTTCTCTCATCTTCGAGCCATCATCAAGTAAAAAGAAACAGATCCTGCCGACAGCTCTTCTTAAACACACTTGGATCCAGTCACGAGCAACTCGGGATATCAGTGCTTTGTGTCAACCTTGCCGGGTCGTGCAATTAGTGTTCCTTTTTATTTCATTTTATTTTTATCCGTCTTAGCTTTCGTTCTTCCTTGTTTTTCGGTGATAACAGTGAATAGAGTGCAGTGAAGTGAGGGATTAGTGGACCGTCGGACGTGCAGCCACCGAGCCGTGCGAGAACAACCCGTTAACGCGGGCCCTCGCGCATCGGTGACAGTTGGCACACGCCGCCCCGTCACTCGTGGGGCACAACCCCAGCTTCACTATCTTGTGTCCAGGAGCGTTCCGTTACGTGTACGAGCCGATCCGAGTACCAAAACCTTTGATGTCAGGGGATCTCGAACTCTCGCGCTCTAATCGTCGGACACGCGGACGCCGGGCCCGTCGGGCGATTGTCGCCTCCCTTTCGCCAGCAGCACGTGCCCACCGGGCCGCAGAGAGACGCGAGCGCAGGGCCGCCGAACAACAGGCTCGACGCGCCGCCGAGGAGGAAAGGCTACGTAGAGCCGCCGAAGAGGAACGAGTACGACAGGCCGTCGCAGCAAGACGGGCCGCCGAGGAGCAGGCTGCCCGAGTAGCAGTACCCGCCTACGACCCGGAAGCCCCGGGTCTGTTTCGTGAGGGAGTGTGGAATCTCCTTGAGATCCGATGGGGTAGAGAAGGAACTCGAGACCCCCGCCGACGAAGATCGGCCACCGACCGGACTAAACCCCTGGTCCTGAAAGTGCCCGCTTTCTACCAGGACCCCCGGCACGTTTTTCCGCCGGCCAATTTGACGAGTCACGGACTCGAAAGCAATCCCACGATCTACGTGGATTGTTTTGACTCGCCACCACGTCCTTGGGCCTTACGGGTGACCCCGACGTGCCGCCTACCATCGCCGAGTGAATTCGCTGCCGTTCTGACCCCTCCGTCTTCAGAAGGGCCCCGCATCGCAGAGGAAGCTCGGGCTATATCACCGGCCATTCCAGAGGCCGTCCCTTCTACAAGCCGGGCTATCTCACCGGTCATTCCAGAGGCCGTCCCTTCTACGAGCCGGGCTTTTTCACCGACCATTCCAGAGGCCGCCTCTTCCACGAGTCGAGTCGAATCACCCCGCACCGCGACCCCTTATCCGTTAGGTGATCGTCACATCCGAGCCTGGATCGGATACACTTTTATTATGTGCAGACACCACCCCTGAGACTTTCTCGCCCTCGCTCATCGCGTCGCCGGAATCCTCGTCGCTCCTCCCCGTTAATGCCGACTCTTCCAGGAGAAATTTAAGTAGATATTATTAGAGCCACCCCTTTCGTCACCATCGTGCCCTTCAGGAGCAACTCCGCCTCCTAACTAATAAATAAAACAAAGGGGTCACCACCGGGCGATCTCTCAACAACCCATCCCTACCGGGTTGACTGAGACGTTCGTGGGCCAACCAACCTAGGCTTTCGGGCACCACCTCTCCTTTCCTATCATTATCCCCCCCACCCCAACACAAAAATAAAAACAAATGCCGCACTCGGCGACCACTTTCCTATCTCTCTCGACCGCGCTCTGCTAGACCAAACTAGCCAGGGCCTCGCTTGCGCCCGATTACCGCCACGCCGGGCCCCTCTCTGCCATCCCTCTCCTTCTCTCACCATTGCGAGAGTACCTCGAGCACCTCCCCCTCCTACCACGTACAAGTGTCCTTCCCCTCCTTCCTCTCTCCTCTCCCCGTTGATCGTTCATGTTTATCGTACCCCTTCCATACTCTGGAACCAACCCGGGTAGATAACAAAATGAGGGTCTGATTTGGAACCAAAGAAGTGGCCTCGACCCTGAGATGGCCCTCCTTCATTGGTTTCTCTGATAATGGGCAGATTCGCGAATCTGTCTGACCTGGTCATGTTTGCCGTAATTATGGCAAAATTTGGCCCATTGAGTTTCACACTTTTTTTCAACCGTGATCGCTTCCACCACAATTGGAACAGGGTGGTTCAGCCTTCAGTTGGACCCTCTTTCTTTGAGGAGGACTGTCTCTTGTGGAGTCAGGTTCAGTTGAGGCCTGCGCCAAAACCTTCTCATGATGATTATTTTTGTTTTGATTACCGTCCCCGAATAAGGTTTATCAATTGGGGAGGTTTAGGCATATTCCAATTCAGGGAAGAAGGAAGTTTGAAGATCAGGTCCTAGATTAGGATGCGCCCTGTCCATATATTCTTGCATAGTAATGAGGCGTTGAAACTTGAGAAATAGATGATGCAAGCATGTCAGAAAATCAACGATCCTTTCATTAGGATCCTGATATTCAGTTGAGATTTCTTCTTCAAGACGCTATCAATAATTTGTGTCGCCGTACATCATAAGTAACGAAGTTTTGAAATACTGCCAGGTGGAATGGATGACAATTATAACGAAACTATTGTAAGAGTAATTTATCTAAAATCAAGGGAATCCCCATAAAAAATTCTTCGTCCGTGAGTCCTGAAACCGATCGCCCCTCATCTACCCTAGTTAAGATATTCTCTGCCCATTTCTTCACTATAGTGTCAACCGTTTTATAATGAGACCTTCTATTGGAATATTGGGGTGAAGGTGGCTGACACCTTCCCGAATAATTGGGATGTGTAAAAAGTGAAGAATAATGCAGTAGAGCAATTTCCATGAAGCAATTTTTCATGTTTCTGGCAAAAATGCGGTTTTTTTCTAGTGTGTGGCAAATTCACAGCTCCGATTTTCAATTTTCTGTGTATAGAATGCTTTCGGGAATATCGTACTTTTTCGCAATTGATCGCTGTATCATTCCATTAATAATTGTAAATTCTAATTTAAAATGGAAAATTATTTCCATGCGAAAAGGCAGAATCTGCCAACGATCGGGAGTAATTACACAGTCTAGGAAACGAGAGCCTGAATTCAAGGCAGATTTCGACGCAACGAGACATCTACCACTTGCTGCTTCTTCCGTAAAAGTAGCTGAATCTTCCGGCATCGAGTTCTGAATATCTACTAAAGTAAACGGAATAGGGAAAGCCAGATTCAAGCGTTTTTTACGCTTTTCTAAGTTTGCTGATTTTGTAGTTATTTTCTCTTCTAAGTGTGTCAACGTACCTGTATTATCCCTATATAAATCACTAGAACCGTATAATAATTTTATTCCTGAAATATTTTCGCAAAGAAGTAAACAGCGATGTTTTTTATCTCTTTGCAAAAAAGAAAAAATGGGGAATTTAAATAAGATTAAAGCGGAGTGAAATATCATACGTTGAATATTTTAATGTAATTTTCAGTTACTTGTAACATTTTGACCTTCTTTGGATCACAAACAATGTTATAGTTCAGGTTTACATTTTTTTCCATTATTCAATATTGTGGAGAATTGTGCATGACGTGGCTAGCAAGTACCACTTTAAAATTCTTTGGAATTCGGAAAAAGGGGCCTAATCGAGTTTCACGGATTAATTCTGGGCTCAATTCGAACACCGCGCCGCTTTCCATGTTTATGCCCGCCCGGGCTCCATCGATACTGTATATTCCACGAAGAATTGTATTAGTTTGCATTATTGCAAGGACGTTACCAGTGTATGTTGTTAATACTTTTTGTTCTTCGGTTGGCATGGGCGTCAGGCTCGATGCTCCTTTTGTGCGCAATCTAATTGGTTTATCCGTAGGAAAAGTGTATCTATGAATTTCAAATTGCCGGAACGGATTGACGTGGGGAATAAGTCGAATATTTCCAAGCTGTTTAAGTTCATATCCAAGTATGAGTGAAGAACGATGCCTAGGAGGAGGAGACCTGGGCCTGGCACGACGAGGAGGCTCTGCAGGAGGAGGAGGAATGACCGGATCATGAGGTCTGGCAGGAAAAAGAAACCTTTCAGGAAAATAATCTCTGTGAGGAGTATAAGAAGTTCCGGAGCGAGGAACACCAGGAAGAGCATCGCCGTTAGGTAAATGCTGAAACTCGCAACTCAATTCTGCAACAAGAAACAGAAGATTAAATGCTTCTTTAGGTAGACAATCGTATGTTGGTATATCATGATCTCCTTGTGGCAAAATTTTGATGCCAGCTTGAAGGGATTGAGGGATATTTGACCTAGGAACATAGTTGTCAACTGTCTGTAAAGTTTTTATCCAATTCTGTCAAAAAAAATCTTGTGGTTATGTAATATTTTATATAAGAATTATTACTAGAATAAATTTATTTTAATTCACATATGATTCACGAACCATTCACGACCATTAAATAGAGTCTTTGCCAAGGCTCTTTTTATTATTGCCATCGCCGCAGTGATATTCAACAACCCTGAAAAATTACCCCTAGCACAAATAACAACCCCCTTCTCAGCTGCCTTCAACTAAAACAGTAAAAAACAATTCAAATTAAAAAAAGTAATTCTCGACAACCTCAATACCGCCATCGCCGCAAGAATAATGAAAAAAGCAATGAGAGCTACCTCAAAAGATTTAACGCGCCTCGTCTTAACTACAAAAAAATTCAAAATTTGAAATAATCAGCCTAGCCACCTTTCAAAGAATATTGCGTACCTTCATTACTACAGCATTATTTAACAACCCCAAACAACTACTGGCACATTTAATGAACCCAATCGTAACCGTTTCCAGCTAAAGCAGGTAAAACAATATTTAATTGCAAACAATCACATAGGGGCCTTCTCAAGACTGTAGTAAATATCCCGATTATAACACTAATAATAAACAAAGCTAAAACGACCCCTAGCACATCCAGGGAATTTCCTCTTAGCTGCCTTAAATTAAAATCGACAACAAAATTTTGAGTTGCAAATAATCATACCAGTCTCATTCCCAAGGCTCTTAGCTATACGCCAATTAACAACCCCAAAGCCACCTCTAGCACATTTAGCCAACCAGAGCTTATCTAGCTTAACCTAAAGCAACTGAAACGATTCTTATCTAAATGTAGCTCAACGATTCATCTGCGAAAAACTTGAAAATATATTTTCAACCCCAAAGGTATCTTTAAAAAAACCCTCAAAGTAACAGTCAACTCATTGAACGAAACGCATTTGGGAGGTGGCTAGGGTGATTATTTTCAATTAAACATTTGTTTGGCAGTTTCAGAAGAAGTTAGCTGAGACGGGGTTCGTTATTAAATCTTCTACAGGATTTTTCATGGGTTTTCTTAATATTCTTGCGGCGATGGCAATTTTAACTACAGTCGTGGGGAATACTTTGTGGTGATTATTATTCATTCGCAATTGCTTTGGCTGTTTCAGTTGATGACAGCTGAGGCGGGGTTCGCTAAAGATAGCTTTTGTGGGTTCTTAAATATAAAGTCAGCGATGGCGATATTAACGAGAGTCTTGGGAATGTGTCTAGAAGTGCTTATTTTTTATTTGAACTTTTCTTGGCATTTTTAGATGGATGCATCTGATGCGGTGCTCGGTAAATGTGCTAGGGTTAGTTCTAGCGGGCTGCTGAATATAACTACAGCTATGGGGATACAAACCAGAGTCTTGAGAAAGTGCTTGTGGTGATTATTTTAAATTTGAAATTATTTTGGCGGTTTCAGTCGTTCAGGCGTTTCAGGGTTCGTTTAATGTAGTAGGGGTAGTTCTTGGGGATCGATGAATATTACTGCGGCCATGGTAATAATTACTAGAATCTTAAAAAAGCGCCCATCCACAATCAGGTTTTTTGAAGAAAAAAAAGTAGCCCAAAAATCGCGGATAGTACCCACAATGAGCCCAAAAATAGCCCAAAATTCTGGCTCTATTGATTTTTTAATTTCTCAAATTTTCTGTAGTGGAGATACTGGCAGCAAGCGCCTCCGCAAATCTGCCAAAAGAGCAATTATAAGGAGGCGCTAGCTAACATAGTTATTTCTCTTCTTTTATTCTATAAAAATATCTTATGGAACAGTAGGCTCCGGAAGAAGAAGAAGAGCCTACAAAGAGGGTGCTCAATCAAAAAATAAAATTCCGGTAGGGTTAGCTTTTTCCAAAATTTTAGTTTGAAACATTAGGAATAAGGATCTATATATAAGTGTAAAATATTTACAGGTTTAAAAGATTATTATTAGTTTTAAACTGCTTATATAAAAACTTGTTATGAATAATTAATAGTTCTGTTTTTAATTTGTATTTGTACTATAGCTACCTTGATGATTCGCATGTTCGTTACTCTTGCCAAAATTCGCCAGAAAGTCCCTGGTTTTGGGGGGCATACCTGATGATATTTCTGTGAAAAGACAAACACGATTGCTGAACTTTTAATGTTACAAATGTATTGCAAATAGTAAAAGCGCAATTCTATATTCCATTTTATTTTGCATGAGTCAGTTATAACATAAATTGTGAAACCAACGATTGCCAAGTATGTAATTCTAAAAGATATCTTAATTTCTTTGTTTGCATTATTTAGAAACCTATAATTGTGAAATTTTGAGTTAAAGAACGCGATTGTGTGAGAGTGTCTTCATGTTGACAAGTGATAACTGGAATGTAAATAAAAATATATATTTACACACTTAATCTGTTTTACCTTACTCAAAGTACAATCAAAATTCAAAATCGTTGTTATGAGAGAAAAAAGTGAAGCGAAATTTACAGGGTGATCAGTTTAAAAACATATTTGAATGCCCTCTAAATCCTGGATTTTTTAGTTTTTGTCCTTAAGAGATATTTTTTCTCGCAAACGTAGAAAACTTCCTCTGATGTATAAAGTTTTCATTGAACAAACTTTAAAAGACTAATTAAGATAAGTCAGTCCTAAAATTCTATCTGAGTATTATACCTAAGTAGAAAAAAATTATACTATTGATAATAATAATTTTTTGTTATGATAGAGTTTACATAGTATTTTACATCCATTAATATAAAATAGATAGGTTCCAACGTACTTACTGTAAAAAAGAAAATATAAAAAAGTAATAATGATTTATTCTTTGCTCACCAATGGAACTAAAAATAACATGTAAGGCCAAGACAACAGTATGAGGGATCCTCATTTTGTCAAAATGTGGAAAAAACTGACTAACGCAGAATATTGAAACAGCGTAACTAATTAATATTCTGATGTTTCGTGTATATATTCTGTCCTGAGATATATGTGTTTTCTCCTACCTTAGCATAAATTGCGTATATGGATAATTTTAGGAGTTAGCGCCATGAAATATTTCAATTAGGATCACATAATTCATTTAGTAGAAGGTTAATTCTCGCATGTGTATAATTATTTCACCTTGAGAAACTCAGATCATTTATGTTTGAAGCAAGTTTATGTATTATATTATTTCATTTTGAGAACCTCAGAGAATTTAACATAATTTCTACAGAGTAAATATAAAGTTGCTCTTTAACAAAAATTTTCCAGGCGAGTGTTTAGCGTAATTGAAATTCATGCAAGATCATAGGTTAGATAATGCGTCTTTCTTCGATAATATTAATAATAATTTATCACGTAGATTTCGAAAACTAAAAAAAACGTACTTTTTTCAATTCTATTTAACATTTTTTTTCTCCAAAATGGTTTATCAAAAGAACAAAAGTCACCTATAAAACAATATCATTTTATCATATATTTAACATTTATAAAAACAAAAAAAAACGCTTCTTTCATTGAAATTATGCGAAAACATATTAAAAATGATTTTGAAACTAAATATGGGGCATTATATAACACCTTGTGCGACTGATATTAACAAGTAATAAAAAATATCTGGCTTCACAGTTTTCTAGTGAAAAAAAATTATCTTTTCATCAATTATTTTTGGTGTTAGCTTAATTGTGAAAACTCCAGCGCGAAGTGCAGTAGCGATCAGTATTTATAGTTATTATAAATAAATAACAAATAAGAAAAAATAACCCAGGGGCCAAAATTTTCAATAAAACAATTGAATCCTAAACCATGGCACTACCAAAAGAGATGAATTTTAAATAATACACATGCATTTTCAATCAGCTAGTAGAATTTTTAACCAATAAAGATACATTTTCCACCAAAAGCGAAAGCGAATTCTCAACAAAATAGTTAAATTCTGAGCCAAACGGATGAATTTTTAATTAAGTTATTATTATTGAATAAAAAAAAATAATTTTTAATATAGTAGTTCAACCACAAAAATTAATTTTCAACCAGATAGTTTATTTTTTAACAGAAAAAGATATGATTTGCCAATTAAAAAAGACAAATTTTCAATAAAATAGTTGAATCATCCACCAAAAAAGATTCATTTTCAACCATACAAGTTCAATTTTTAACCATGAAAGATTTTATTAGTCAAAAATGATAAAATATTTTAACCAAATTGTTGAGTTTGGAATAAAAAAGTTAATCTTCATTCAAATAGTTGAATTTTCAACAAAAAAGGTTTTTCTTCGGATAGCTCTTAAAATAAAAGTTTATTAGACTAAAAGAGAGTAATGAGAAACCTTGATGTTTAACCTATACTTTAACAATTCGCAAAACTATGAATTATTAATTGAACTGAGTAGGAACTAAAGACAATGGAATGAATGATCTATTTTTGATATAATGATCTGATTCGGGATTACGTATCAACTTATGATTTCTGATCATGCGGTGTACTTGAAAGGTTAAAAAATAATGAATACTGATACTCGAAATATTTCATGATGAGTGTAGTTGTCACTTTCGTGTGGTTAGACAAAACATTTAGGTTATGACGTCCGCGATAAAAATGTGTGGCTATTTTGTTTAGTCTGACAGATAACGCTGAAAGCATATCAAAATGATTCGAATGGACAGAGATCATTATGATCCCGAGTCACACCATCTAGAATGTAGAGAGCAGAAATTTGGTGTCGCTCCGTGTTATGACTTAAGAATTAGATTGGTTTTCTACAGATTCATGCACCGGCATTTACCGACATTGTAGAAGGGCTATGACCCACTTGTTCCGTACGATTAGTGAACTTGCGGTAAGAATGTGAGAAGCAGGAGCAGGGTATCGCTGCATGTTATGACTCAATAATTAAATTAGTTTTCTATAGATTCGTCCATCGACATTGACCGACATTATGGAAAGTTGTGTGTCACGTGCTCTTGAAGAAAAGATATTGCTTCAAAGTATCTGGAAGGTTCGGTCACGTGTTGCATAATGTGTGGAATGTTAGAGTTAATGCCCGGTAACGTGTGTGTGTACCCATGCATATGCGTATGTGTTGACTATGATATGACTAGAAGAGGAAGAAATTAAGAAGATTCATACATAATGATTATGATACAAAAAATTCGCTGGGAATGCGAGCGTCTGCACGTGCTTCTAACATGATTTGGAGATAAGAGTGCTATGACAATGATACGAACGAATTCTTCAGGTTGTTTTCATTCTTAAGAAGTTTTAATTTGAGTTTCTATGCTAGACTAAACAATACCAAGCCCAGGCAAGCTAGTTGTAAATAAGTTGCGCCAAGTTGAGAAGCGCTGATTTGATAAAGAAGTATTCCTAAGCGGGGTGGTAGTGGGGCAATGCCTAGGCACACTGGTCAGAAAATAAGTTGCGCCAAGTTGAGAAAGAAGTAGTTTTCGGAAGTAGTTCACAACCGATATTCTGTGCGGAGACGAACAACTAACACCGTACGCGAGAGGAACAATCTAATCGTTAAAACAAAGGTTGAACACACACGAACTGAATTTCACGGCGATACAAAATAACTAGCACTTGAGACGCGAAATCATACCTCAGGTGCGAAAATTGTATATGACAGCAGAGCCTCAGTTCACCGACACGGCTAAAGTCCGACCCCCGTTACCAAGTGGTGACGCTGGGCGACGTATCCGATGACGAGTTCCTGGATGTGTGTCCGATGACAAGGTTTGCGAAGGTGGTGCGGGTGCTAATCTGGAAAATTGCACCCGCTCCCATCGAAATCGCGGTAGAAATTCAGCTGTAACCACGTCTCAAGGCCGTAAGATAGGTGGTTACAGTCTGCAACGAACTCAATACGATGATATATATACATGCATATATACGTATATACCCAGTGGGCACCAGGATATCCTAAGGGCGTTCTTAGAACGTCTTTATATGTCCTGGGACATTGACGTATATGTCCCCGAGTCATCCAAAGGACTAATCTACCGAGTTTAGGTAAAATGATAAATAATTCAGAAACTTATTATTAATTTTGTTGCAGACTTACCCTATCATAAATAAATTGTGCAACTTACGTGATCACCGAACTCGTGGAAAATTGCCACAAGAGATCTTAAGTAAAAAATGGTTTTGACCACAACCCTCTTTCCCCTCTGTAAGATAGCATAGAAAAATTCTTGACCTCCCCCCCCCCACCCCCCATCTAAACGACTCAACATAATTGATACGCAGCCCTGTATCAAATTTATG
The DNA here is from genome assembly GCA_932195095.1 of Andricus curvator. Classification (NCBI taxonomy): domain Eukaryota; kingdom Metazoa; phylum Arthropoda; class Insecta; order Hymenoptera; family Cynipidae; genus Andricus; species Andricus curvator. Next base: position 384,152 of record CAKNYM010053026.1, read on the forward strand.
TAAGGTAGACCCGGATAGGAAAATCGTGTCTTTCGCCAATAGCAAACGCGGGAGAAATCCGATGTTTATCCATTATTTCGCATGCATTGAAGAAAGACTCACGATTTTCCTATCCGAGCCTCATCTCAGGAGAGGAAGTATATAAGTTACCATTGTGTGTGCTTCTCCAAAAGTCTTACACTCACTTCAAAATATTTACATTTAGAAAAGCACCTAGATTACATATTTTATACATGCGATCACACACGATACGACTTCACACGCCGTGACGCCGCGCCGCGCTGTCCCGAAATTGCCGTTGAAGAAATAGCGTCTTCTCCATTCTCACCTAACGTTGAGAGCTGAAAGAGAGCGGTCGTTGCCGGTAATGCACGAGGCCGGACAGTGCCGGTTGGCGGGCGAATCAAATGCCTAGATTCAAAGTTTGATACCATTCGTATGGTACATACATTAATTTTTTACTTTTATGAGTAGTACAGTTGAAAGAACGGAAAAAAAATAGAAATCCACGTCATCATTTTAAGTATTCTAAATGGATGAATGAATCAGCTAATTTGTACATTTTCAAAATAATATCACATTCAGGAATTTTAAGTTAAAGACATTAAAAATTGAAAAGATTACAATTTTTTTCAAACTAAACACTTTTTAGAGTAGAAATTTAAATGTCCTTTAATTTCTTGATAGGAATATACGCTTCCGTATGCTGATTGAAAGAAATCCGTAGGCGAAAGAATATTTCTCAAAATTAATTATGTTTCAAGTAAAACTGCCTAAGTTTCTTCTATTGCATCTATTTTGTATTCATTTATTACACTTCACGCGAAAATAATACATAAGATATGTTAAGAACGTCTCAGGGACGTCATAACGACAATGTCCTAAAGACGTCTTTCAAAGACGTCCTAAGGATGGAAAAAGGCCTGACATTGCACATGTTAAGGACATCTCTAGGCCGTCTTTTAGAAGTCTTTAATACGAGCCTAACGAGGACAAGGTCAGGACTTTGCTTAGACGACGTTAAGACGCATTTCTGTAAAGTCTTGAAGACGTTCACAAAAAGATGTCCTCAGGACATCTGCCGGACATGTGTGCCCACTGGGTACGTAGACATACATATCTCGATCAAATTTCAAGGGCGTCAGCCAAGCCCGTTATCACAAAAAAAAGGATCACTAAACCCGGCAAAATTTTAAAAGGAATTTAATTTAACCTAAAACCTAAAAAAAATAAAGCTAGAGGAGCAAGGAATCTCAGGGGCGGTTTTTAAAATCACAACGGCCAACGAAAGTAGATAATTTAAGGGAGTTATAATTTCACACTTTTGGCAAATCAATTTGAACAATTTAATTTTCTCGGAAATAAATACGATTATATGTAAATTCGTGATTTTGCAACCTAAGTCAACCGGGAACTAACTATTACAGTTCTTCTTTATTCATAATGTGCCCCCTAAGGGTTTACATGACTTCCATTTCTTATAACACTTCCTTCTACATGTTTTATAAAATCTTATCCTTACTATTTACAGTTATTTACACCTATTTACAGAAAATCTTATATCTATATCCTTATTTCTATTTTTTGACGATAGCGCAATTTGGGACGTGTTAGCAAACGAGTGAACGAGCGATCGAAAGCGAGAGTGCAAGCGAGAGAGAGAGCGATAACACAACCGCAACTTAATTTACTTATGCACCCTCTAACTCCTTCATCCACTTTTCCCCCAAACCATCCTCCCCTAGAATCTTCACCACATACTCTTGCCAGCTTCCTTTATCTTCCATTCCTCTCCTACATCCTTCCCATACATGCTCCCATGTTTCCTCTTCCCATTCACAGATTCTGCACTTCCTGTTCTCTTTCTTTTCCCAATACATACCTGCCCTTACCTCGTTTCCCAATCTAAATCTTGCTATTCTGGTCCATCTTTTCTCTCCCCATCCCTTTTCTCAATACTTTGGTACTCGTTCCTTTTTTATCATCTTCTATACCTCTAGTCTTCTATACCTCTAGCATTAAAGAAGTCCCTCCTTTCTTCTTCCCATCTCGTTAATTCCATCGCCCTCCCTCTCCTTCCCTCTACCTCCATTAAACACTCTCTCGCTAACTCCCCTCCCTTTCCCTCCCTCAGCTTCTTCTCAAAATTCCAGACCCTCTTTCCCTCTTTCTAAACCCTGTCTGATTCGGTGGCTCTATGTTTTTCTCCACAACTTCTTTTTTTAACCTCTCCGACGGAACAGTCACATATACTTTATACAGTGTTGGCATTAGTGTCACTCCCCTATAATCTTTAACCTCCTCCCCTTTGCCTTTGTTCACTATTGGTATCACTACTCCTTCTTTCCATAACTCTGGCCACCCCTCTCCTCTTCATACTCTATTGCACATTATCCATGCCCATTCCTTTAATTATGTCCCCCCATATTTCTATACTTCATTTGCAATCTCATTTATACCAGGTGCCTTTCCATCTTTCATCATCTCTAATACCTTGTCTATTTCTTCCCTTGTAATGTCCTCCTCCTCATCTGTTTCCCTACTATCTTTTCCTCCTTTCCTAACTTTCCTTTCTACCACTCCTAGTAATTCCATAAAATATTTTTTCCATTCTATTATCTCAATATCCTGGTTTACTCTTTTCCTTCTTCGTCTCTCTCTATTTACCACCTCCCAAACCTCTTCTTCTGTCCTAGCCTTCTCCGCTTCTTCTTCAAACCTTTTATTTTCCTCCTCTTTTTTTTGATCACACAACTCAGTATACTCCTTCTTTTTTCTCCTATATTCTTCTCCACTACTTGTCAATTACCGTTCCCCTCTTTCCTCCTGAACGTGTATATTCCCCTTCCTCATCCCCCTCTATACTTCCGTTTAGGATAAACCATCCCATCTCCGCTAGGCTCTTTAACAACTTCTTTCCCTCCCCATTCAGTATCTTGTCCTTGGATTTTCTTCCTCGCTCTCCATCCCATTCCCTTCCTCCTCTATCTCCTGTTCTCGCATTAAAGTCTCCTCCTATTATAAGCCTACTCTCTTGCTTATTTTCTTCCATCAGTTCTCTCATCTCCTCTGATTTTTCCTGCATATCACCGTTCACATAAACCCCCACTATCTTCCACCTCTCTCCTCCCATATTTATCTCTTCTACTATTAATCCTTCTTTATGTCCTATCAACTCTTTTTTATCCTTCTGTGTTATACATTCGTTCCTTACACCCATCACCATTCCTCCCATTGTTCTGCCTTTTTTATTCTTCCTCTTTGCATTTTGAACCTGCCATTTGTAACCTCTTGGTAATCTTCCTCTTACTCTTTCCCATTTCTTTTCATCTAGCCACGTCTCCATCATTACTACTACATCCCATTGTGTTAAATTTTTCATAAACTCCCTATCCTTTCTTTCTAAGCCTGCTATATTCCAGTAGCATATCTTCCAATCTTCCCTACTTTTGTTCTCGTCTCTTTTTGTTTTCTACTATTTCTTATTTCATTATCTCCCGTTTCTTTCTTTCCTAGTTTCCCGACACCTCATTACTTACTATCCGTTCCTTCTCCTCGTCCCAATTCCACCATACGCCTTCTATCTGTATTCTCCCATACTGCACCCAAGTTCTTCTTCCCTTTTTTCTTTCCTCTTCCGCTATTTTCCTTAACTTATACTGCATGTTCCTTTCTACCCATGTCAAATCATCCTCTATTCTCTCCGAGCTTCCATATAACACCCTCTTCTTTGTCATCACTTCCCTCTTATGTTCCCATTTCTTCAGTTTCACTAGTACCATTCTTTCCCCTCTTCGCTCTTCCCTTCCTACACTTCGCACTTCCTCTATCTCTACCTTAGCATCAATCCTTTTTAGTACTTCTTCCACGCCTTCCATTAGCTCCTTCCCCTCTAATCTTAGACCCTTTATCACTATGTTTCTTTTTCTTTCTTCTCTCTCTTTCTTTTCTAGTCTTTGTTCTATCTTTCTCAACCTTTCCTTCTCCTTATTCCCACTCTCCCCACCTCCAGACTCACGGTTTGAGCTTTCTATTTTTTTTATTCTGCCTTCCAACTCATCTACCTCTTTATTAGGCTCTCCCTTCTTTTCTAGTCTTTGCTCCAACGTCTGCATCCTTTTCTCTAGCTTTTCCCTGACTACTTTCCATTTCCTCATTTCTTTCCTGAGTTCAGCCATTTCCTGCCTAATTTCTTTCCTTATTTCCTCTACCCGTTTCTCCTGCTTTTCTTCATACATCCCCATTACTTCTATCATCATTTCGCGCATTTCTTTCAATCTTTCCTTTTCCAACGGATCTTTAGCCTCAGCTCTGTCTCTATCTGTCCCTTTATTTTTCTCATCCTTTTCTACAAAACTATGTTTTTCCGGCGGCGATCTATACATTTTTTGATTTTTCAAGCTTGACTCTATATCTTCCTTGTCCTCACTTCTTCCCCTCTCTTCCTTTTGATAAATGCCTCAATGGATCCCACGCTCTTCGCCCTCAATCTATCCTTTTCTACTGTTTTCCTATACTTCCCCCTTGCCCTCCTTTCTTTGTTCTCCTCTATCGGCGTACAGAAACCATCGTGTTCTAAATCCCTGCTTTCCTTGCTGGCGCTCGCTCCGCTAGCCATGAATCAAATTCAAACTCTCCCGCCTTCTATCGTTCTCTGTATTTATCGTCGCGTCTACCTGCCTTGCCTTTCTCCTTCTCTATCCTGCCCTGCTGCGAACAACCTGGTCCTCCCACCCTGTCACAAACCTCAAACCCACCTAACCTCAACTTCCACACAAATCTGTCTTTATCCCCAAAAATATCATCACCCCCTTGTCAATCTTTCAATCTCTCAATTAATCCCTCACAAACCAACGCTTCTATACACATCCAAAATCCACTCACCTCAAATTTCACCACAATTATCCGAAAAAATCGGCATCGGAGCAAACACCACACAATTTTTAAGCGAACATCTCAAAATGCTACAAAAATCACAGTTACTACCGTTACGCACTGACTCGACTTTATCGATGATCTAAAATGAAATTCGGTAATCATGGTATAATAATTAAAGCACTATTGAGAGGTCAAGATCGGCAATGGTATGAAATTGATTAGCATTCTAATCTCCATTGCCTTGCTTGCCGAAATACAAAAGAAGTTACCTCGGCCATTGTTTTCTCGTAGCATGTCCAACGTACAAAAATACAAAAAAAGTATCCAATCCAATGTACAAAATAATATATCCAGTCCGATGTACAAAATTCGTAAAATATATCCAATTCAATGTACAAGAAAGCTATTATAAAAAAGGAAGCTATTATACACATACAAGTATAGATGTGAAAAAGACAATAATATTCCTAGTTCAATCCTAAATTTGACAACAGCGCATGGTCACCGAGTTTTACAATTTTTACGAAATTTGATTGACTCGGTAATAGTCTTCTGCAGCGGATGAATTCCATGGTTGATAAGTCCACTTGACGACCAATCAGCCCACGCTCACTAGGTTACCGATCATAAAGTTACATCATAAGGATCGTGACGTTCTATGTCCTTGTAATATGGCGCTCAACTGGGGTGCTTGGTTCGCGTTTAGTAACGCCAGAGTCGTGGTCGATCGAGTGACGTCACGCCTCCGTGACATGGCGTTCGAAGGAAAGCAGAAGATGGCGGCGTCTTGAAAGAACCTGATTGGGCCAGGACTCTGATGGAAGTCGGGAACCATGAAGACTGAAGTTTGTTAAGCTGTAAGTAAATCATGGCTACTTTTTCCAGGTTTCGTTAGTATTCTTGTCGATCCTTTGACGTGACAGAACCCAGCATTGGTAGTCATGAGTTGTTGTCGACGGCATGGGTATCGTGACGTCACGCTTCAGCGACATGGCATACAGAGAGCGATATAAGATGGCGGTCAGGTGCGAGACTAGTAAGGCAGGATGTTTGAGGCCCGCCATTTTTGATTGATTCGGTAACTATGGAGACGTGGGATGGGAGGACTATAGGTTGTTGATCGGTCCTTTACTTTCAGGATGCGTTCAGGACTCCTTCTAAACCTCGGAAGTGACGACTCATCCCTGGTTTCCGTGGTGTTGTTGTCGATCTCGCATTTGACAGGTAGCGATCGTAACCATGTAAACAAATATGTGCATAGGATAAATAAACTAACATACAATTTTAACGAGTGCTCTTGGATTCTGGTGCGACCTTCGCTCTTGGTCACGACTGCATTCTCCGTAGATTCGCCTAATATGGACTTTATTTGAAGTGACAGTTATGTAAAATTTACCCTGTCACAGGTTATATGAAAGATAGTACAAAATATATCCCGGACGAGTTCCAGATAGGTACCGAACACAACCGTAAGTAAGTTGGCGACGACGAAACTGCATACAGCGGTTGCTCCAATGTAGTGATTTACCTCTGCTCTCCAGGGACAAAATCCAGCGAGAAGTAGGGCCCAGGAAAGGGGATAGGCACTCACAAGGAAAACACTTTGTTTTAGTAAGAAACAATAAATTGGTTTTTATTTAAACGAGGTCTACACTTATCGCGCCTCAAATGCGTGGCTCCTTGGTCACGCTTAGTTTCAAACCGTGAAAGACAGGCGAGCGCTTCTCGACCTGTCAAGTTCTAAATTCGAGTACCAACTAACTGCACGGTACGTAGACCTTCGTTTCGCTGCTGCTCTTTTCGCCCGAGAAGAGCGGTCCGGGCCTCGGATTGGCTGATCCTGTGCGACAAGAGGGGACTCGCGTAGTGGGAGATCCCCCGTGTCCACTACCTCGCTGTTCGCGCGACGTGGCTCGATTTCTATCATCTTTCTTCCTTAAAACTAAATGTTGAAATATTAACCTTAAAAATCGCATTCTAATTACATTAAATTTTTGATTGACGTTAAAAATATTGTAAAATGTGGCGAATTGGATTTTTAAATTAAATAATTTTAAATTATTCGGCTAGACCGAAATCCTCATACTATTACCCCAGTAATATGAGTAATATTAAGGAGTTTGAATAAGTGGTAATTTTTTTAGGAAAGTTGATTGAATTGAATTATTAATATCAAGAATTCATATCTGAAGATGACAAAGAAAGAATTTTATGTTATAAAATAAGCGTGCCCTCTTATTTAAAAAGATAATCAAAGTCGGAAGAATCTATAATGTCGAGAAGTGTGAGGTCATTGAAGAGACAGGAGTGAGTGGGAAAGAAGAAAGGTGAATGCAGAAGAGCGAGAAGAAAGAAAAGCAAATGCTTGGGTAGGCGAGAGGAGAGAGTAGAGGGAAAAACTGCTTGAATTGAGCAGTTTTGAAATTATTTGGTTAAAGGAAAAGCGTTTCATTTCAAACCAAGTCCCGAGTTGAGAGTGTAAGAGGGCGCGGAGAGAGAGAGGCAAAGGGGTTCCAGTGGAAAAGCGGCGAGAATTTTGCGAGAAGAGAGTAGAGCGAAAGGCAGACGTGAGATTGAGAGAGATGGAGATAGTCGAGAAGAGTAAAACTGGTTTGGGCCTGAGCAACCTATGTTTGAGGATGGAAAAGGGAGTTCGTGTCAGGCTAAGTTGAGTAGAGGAATATCACGCGGAGCGAGTGAGAGGGAAGAGAAAGGTGTTGGTGGGAGGAAGAAGAAGAGAATTCGGAAGTAAAAGTGGAATTTAGGAAAGTCTTGTGGAGAGAGGATGAGTGAGAAAAGTTTGTTTCTAAAGGCTGGAAAATTCCAGCATGTATATATTATCTCAGCCTATGGACGATATCATAGTCAGGCCTAGTCACTCTCAATATTGTATAACCCGTCATCGTTGTTGAAAGAAGTTCTAATTTAGCGTCGGCAGATTGCTAAATATTTACGGGTTTTCTGGCTAATTCAAGCTAAATAATGCTTCTGTTCGGTACTCTTATTTTTGCGAATTTCCCTGGAAAATTAGCTGGTGCTCAACTTTAAGAAATCGAAGGTAATATTTAACTAATTAATTCTAGCAGTTTCCAAGAAATTAAAATAAATAATTTACGGGTTATAGTGCATACAAATTTTAAAAATTTGAAAAACGAAGCTTCGAGAAAACGCATATTTTCTATTCTTGTACATGTTAGATCCGAGAATTTATTAATTAAACAAATTCGTGGAAATTTACTCAAATTATCAATTTCAGGGTAGTTGAACAATAAATACTTGTATGCAAGTATCGATGATTTTATGGGTCAATTCCCTGCCCTACTCGTGCAGGGCTTTTCTAAATGCCGTTGAGCTTGGGTTGTTGCTGTATTGTTGTGAAATAAAGGTTTGATATATATTTATGCATGGTACATTTTATATTTGTAAAAACACACACACACACACTGATAGGTGTTTTTCCGCGGCACTACTGCCAATAATTTGATGATCCGGCATTTCGATTCCACTCATTTTTAGAAGTTATTGAACTTACATTCTTCGCTACCACTGCCACTTTCTATGTAAAGACTAATAGGTGTTGAAAAATTGGAATGTTCATTGAATTTATTGAATTCGTGTATATAACCACTGTACGATGGGTGGTTGACTCGTTATGTGCGGTTATTATTTAATTTGAGAAATGTTAAATTCCCACCCAACAGTAAATTTCGACATTTTGTTTTTGGAAATGATTACTTTGAAATTGCAGAGTGTTTGTACGATGTCATTGAGAAATTACCACAACTTGAAAATGTAAATGGTTGATGCATACATTAAAGTGTATGATGTGTTATGTATATAGTAATAAAAAATTATTTTAATAAACATAATTCAAACGAAATATGATTTTTTCTTTATTAATATATAATATTTTAGCATGCTAATGAAAAAAATGTTTATTGCACTAGAAATATGCAAGTTCAATTATAGAAAACTTAATATTAAAACAGCATTTTATCTACTGGACTTGTCTATCCAACCATTGTGCGATATATCAAAACCTAGCCATTTTACAAATAACTTGTTCCCACGTTTTTTTAATCCTTCTTCAACAAGATATGTGTCTGGATGCTTAAATTTTGCGAGTTCTTGTTTATAAAAACCACCCACAATGGCCCTCTCTTCATAATCTTTAAGCATATACGATATAGGTACAGTATCATTTACACTTTTCACGTCCTCTGACTCATTATAAACATATTTATACTCATAATATTAATCATCGCTATATTTATACTTTTTTATGGTAGTCGCACAAAATGAGCGTGTTCTACTGCTACTGCCACTGATATTTTTACCAGCTCCGCGAGAAAGTCTAGTGTTTTATGCATCTTCCAATTCAGGAAAAAAAGAATCTCCCGGGCTAGGGGGCAGCCGCTCACCTCTATCTAGATTCGTCGTTCTCTCCACTTCCGTGGCAAGTAGCATTAACTGATTGTTATCAGAAAACTCAAAACGTCGGATAGACCTTGGAAGATTAGGCCTTAGATCACGATGGGCCCTGTTCATTTATTCTTTCATAGTATCAGAGTGTTGAAACTTGAGGAATCGTCCATGCAAGCATGTCAGAAAATCAACGTTCCTTTCATCAGGACACTGGTATCGAGTTGTGACTTGTTCATTAAGACGCTATTAACAATAATTGATGTCGCCGTACATCATTAGGAACGAAGTTTTCATATACTGCCAGATAGGCCAGGCGAGACAATTATAACGAAATTATTGTAAGCGTATCTGAAATCAAGGGAATCTCTATCAAAAATTCTTCTTTCGTGAGTCCTGAAACCAATCGCCTATATTTTACCCTAGTTAAGAAATTCCCTCTCCATTTCTTGACTATAGTGTCAACCGTTTTAGGATTCAACCTATTATTCGAATCTTGGGGGGAAGGGCGGCGAGCCACTCATGAATGATTGGGGTGTGCAAAGAGTGAAGAATAATGCGGTAGAGTTCGGTAAGGCATATCAATAGTGGCCTGCTGGAGAGGGGAATTGAAAATCTGTCGACCGGTGACAAAAGACATAGAAGGCACAAAATTTGCCCCTATACTAGACGGTGCCCCTGAAAACATAAAAACTGAACTATTAGCTGGAAGGAATTTTGTTTTGTGCCAATTCCGGGTGAATGCTTTCTTGAGTTAACTGAATCCTTCGCTTAGTCTGTCAGTTGGCGATATGTAGTGTTCGATACTGCTGTATTATAATTTATTTGACTTTCAACGTGTGGTGAAAACGGCGCGATTTAAGCCAGATTAAAGCGTTATCTACGTTGTTCTCAGTTCACGGATTTTGTAGTTACTGCCTTTTCCCATGGAGCTACAGAAAAGTGGTGCGCACCTTACCCCTATATAAATCACTAAAACCTTATAATAATTTTATTCCAGAAATATTTTCGCAAGGAAGTAAAAAGCGATCTTTCTTATATGTGAGCAAAAGAGGAAAAATGGGGAATTCAAAAAAGATTAAAGGCTTAAAAAGTATTGAACTTTAAATCTTTTAATGTAATTTTCAGTCACTTGTAACATTTTGACCGTTCTTCGGATCACAAGCAATATTATATTTTAGGCTTACATTTTTTCTCATTATTCAATATTGTGGAGAATTGTGCATCACGTCGCTTGAAAGTACCACTTTAAAAATATTTGGAATTTGGTAAAAGGGGCCTAATCGAGTTTCACGTATTAACTCTGGGCTCAATTTGGCAGGGAAAAGAGACCCTACAGGAGAACAATCTCCGTGATGAGGATAAGAACATTTTAATCCGACTTCGAATCACAAACAATATTATATTTTAGGTTTAAATCTATTTGAAATAAAATAATGGTGTGGAGCATTGTAACTTACACGTGGCTTACACGTACCACTTTAAAATTCTTTGGGATTCGGCGACCGTGGCCTAATGGAGTTTCACGGACTAATTCCGGGGTCAATTCAAACACTGCGCCGCTTTCCATGTTTATGCCAACCCGTTTCCCATTGTAATTAAATATTCCACGAAGAGAAGTATAAGTATCCATTATCGCAACGGCATCACCAGTGGATGTTGCTAATACTTTTTGTTCTTTGGTTGGCATGGGCCCAAAGTTATCGCGTCTTATTCGCAATTTAATTGGTTTATCGGCAGGAAAAGTGTATCCTCGAATTTGAAATTGCCGGTGCGGATTGATGTGAGGAATAAGCCGAATCAGTTCAATTTCGTCAAGTTCAAATCCAAGTATGAGTAAAGAACGATGCCTGGGAGGAGGAGACCTGTACCTGGTACGAAGGGAAGGCTGAACAGGAGGAAGAGACCCTTCAGGAGAATGTCTGTCTGGAGAAGCAGAAGTTTCGAAACGAGAAGCACCAGGAATAGGGTCGACTTTAGGTGAATACTCAAACTCTGAACTCAAATCTGCAACAAGAAACAGAAGATTAAATGTTTCTTTAAGAAGACAATCGTATGTTGGTATATCATGAACCCCTTCTGGCAAAATTTGTATGCCAGTTTGAAGGGATTGAGGGAAGTTTTACCTAGGATACTGCTCACAGAGAAACTTCAATTCTTTCTAGAAACTTGACAGCCGCATTGGGAGTTGTGAATATGGTTGTAATTATTATTATGATAGTACTTAACATAGTTGTCAACTGTTTGTAACATTTTTAATTAATGTTGTTCAAAAAAGCTTCTGTTTATGTGATCTTTTATATAATAATTATTACTAGAATTAATTTATGTTCATTCACAAACACATTTCAAGTTACACTACTCATATGAATCAGGCGGTTAACGCAATTAGAAATCCTAAATGGTGTGGTGATTCGAGCATAAGTTTATAAACCTGACGAAAGTTCCAGACATAAATTCATTGCAAACCAATGCAATTCAATTCAGTTTAAAGCAATCCAAATCCACATTCGTCTTTTGTAGTTCATTTAAAAATTTAAAAATGGTAAAAATTAACAAAATGAAAGCATTTTGACAGGTTCGAGTTCTTGAAAGTTTCGACCACTCGAAAAGATTCAACTCTCAAACAGCTCGTGGTAGCTCGGAGCTCTTCTCGGAACTTTCAGGCTATCTGTCCGTGTTTCTGATACAAAGTTTGAGGTAACAATGTCAAATTCGACAATTTGAACCCGAATCGCCCAAATTTGTTAAAATCTAATAAACTGGACGATTTCAATAAGACTTATTACTGGCGGATTTTTGTGGGTTTCTGATCACAAATTTTAGATGAAATGAAAAACATGACATCTTTTATGAAAGTAACCCTAATTTTTGGGAATTTAAGAAACTGGCTCATTCCCTTGAAACTCTGAATTAGAGTTTTTTCTCTAGTTTTTTATAACACATTCAAACTCAAAATTTAAAAACTCCAAAGTTTTTATCCGAAAGGAGCGAATTTTGGAAAAATTGATTAAATTGGTAAATTTTCATGAGACTCAGAACTACAGGTGCTTTTGGCTTTCTGGCTACAAATTTGTGCTCAAAATCCAAATGGCCTAAAGTTTTGGAAAATCAAAATGAAACTCAGAACTAGTGGGTTTCTTCGAAAAGCTGCCTCGTTCTGAGGCTCGTAGAAATCCGTTAATTTATTGAATTTGCCAAACTTATGATTAGAATCCCAAAAATCTCGAATTCTGAATCTCGTGGAAATCTGATAATTCATTAGATTTGCCAAAAATTTAGGCAAATTCCATAACAAAATTTCACATTTTAAAATTTTTATCTTAAATATGTGACCGGAAACCCAATTTTAAAAATATTTTTTGACCTCAGATTTGCAGGTTCGATAAATCGAACCGAAAAAATACACAGAAATACATATAAAGAATTTTAATGTTAAAAGTGAACAGAATCGTAAGACTTACCAGGCTATGACGTGTCCACCTCTTTAACCGAACCGCCATCTTTTCTCAACTCTCTCGTGATACTCATGCAAACAATATTTGATTATTTTCGGACCCGAAAAATTTCTAATCAGAAACCCCAAAACCCCTCCAGTACTGAATTTTTGGAAAATCTCATGCCAATCTACCAATTTATTCAGTTTTACAAAAATTTGCTCGGTTTAGATAAAAAGCTTTCGAGTTTTTAAATTTGGACTATCAATTTGCGCTCAGAATCCTGAAGACTTCCAAGTTATGGGTTTGCTGAAAGTCTTTTTAAGATAACCTTGCTTCCTGATAGTCAAAAGCTACGAGCAACCAGAAGCTATTCGAGGACTCGGTACTGTCTGAGTAGCTTGAAACTGTTCGAGTACTTGAATCCAATTCAGTACTCGAAATCTTTCGGGCTTTCCAGAAATCCCGAAGAGCACACCCCTACTGATAAAACTTATAAAATCTGTATGTGTTCACGAGAAATGATTGAAAATGTTCAAGCAGTACTGCATCAAATTTCAGTTGGCGTGGCCGACCCGTCTAAAAATATTTTGTCCTGGTTATCATCTTAATGACGGCTAATCAAGGCATTTTCAAGACTTGTTGAAGAAATTGGTTAAGTCGGACTTAGGAGATGAAGCTATACTTTATTTTATGTCTTGACACAGGAAAAAGGTTTCTGATGCCTACCTGCCCTTGCGTTAAGTTTCATCATAACCATCGTAAAAGCTAATCTTTATTTATGTTTAAACAATTTTGTATCATACAACTGTGACAAGCCCACGTGCATAGATGATACCCGTCCAACTGTGCGCGTCTCTATGCTCATATTTTCAACTAACAAGTCCACGTTCACGGATGGGATACTTCTAACTGTACATGTCTCAATTAATATGATCAAAATTCAACTGATAAGTCCACGTGCGCAGAAGGTACCCTCCCAAATGTGCACGAATCAATTAATACTCTTAGATTTTTACTTACAATTCCATGCGCATAAAAGGTACCCTCCCGTCATATACCCTCCCTCCATATTCAACAACTCCCAATCACTATATCTATCACATTTACAGAATACCGTCTTAGCCGAGTTTAACTAAAACCGCAAAAAAATTGTATTTAAAAAAATAATAACCGAAACGCTTTGCCAAGAATCTATTCAATGTCGCCATCACCCCAGTGATATTCAACAACCCTGAAGAATTACCCCTAGCGCAATTAACGAACCCCGTCTCAGCTGCCTTTAAATAAAACTCTCCAAAAAATCAAAATTTAAAATAATCAGACTAGCCACCTTTCAAAGACTATCGCATACTATCATATACACAGTATTATTTAACAAACCCAAACAACACCTCCTGGCACATTTTACGAACCCAATCGTAACTATTTTCAGCTGAAACAGGCAAAACAGTATTTAATTGTAAAGAAGCGCACAGGTGCCTTCCCAAAACTCTAGTAAATATCTCGATTACAATAGTAATAATAAAAAAGCCAAAACCACCCCTAGCACATTTAAGGAATCGCCAACCAGAGCTCATCTAGCTAGAATTTTTTAGCAGTTTTAGATAAAGGTAGCTGAGACGGGGTTCGCTATTAAATGTTCTACAGATTTTTTTGTGGGGTATCAAATATTCTTGCGGCGATGGCAATAATAACTACAGCCGTGCGAAATTGTCTGTGGTGATTATTTTTCATTTGAAATTGATTTGGCTGTTTTAGTTGAGGACAGCTAAGACGGGGTCTGTTTAATATATTAGGGGTGGTTTTTTATATTTGTTCAATATCATTGTATGGATGAGGCTATGCACGAGAGTCCCGGGTAGGTGTCCGGGGTGATTACTTTTATTTTGAAACTTTTTTTACGGTTTTAGTTGAAGGTATCTGCGGCGGGACTCAGTATATGTGCTAGGGGTAGTTCTTAGGAGTTTTTTAATATTACTGCGGCGATGGTGATATTAATTAAAGTCTTGGGAAGGTGTCTGGGGTGCTTATTTTCAATTTGAATTTTTCTTGGCTTTTTTAGATGGAGGCAGCTGAGACGGTGTTTGTGTAATGTGCTAAGGGTACTTCTTGGGGATTGCTAAATATTACGGCGGCGATGGCGATATTAACTATAATCTTGGGAAAGTGTTGTGGTGATTATCATTTATTTGCAATATTTTGGGCGGTTTCAGTTGAAGGAAGGTGATACAAATTTCGTTAATTGTGCTAGGGATAGTTTTTGTGGGTTCTCGAATATTACTGGAGCGATGGCGATATTGACTAAAGTCTTCGGAATGTGTCTGGGGTGCTTATCTTTAATTTTAATTTTTCTTGGCATTTTTAGATCAAGTCATCTGATACGGGGCTTGTTAAATATGCTAGGAATAGTTCTTGGGCGTTCTTGAATATTTCTGTAGACACAAGGATATGAATAAGAGTCTTGGGAAGGTGTTTTAAATCATTATTCATAATTGGAATGTTTGATGGCTGTTCTAGTTGAAGATAGATTTCGACCGCGTTCGTTAAATGTGCCAGGGGTAGTTTTTTGTGTTTTTGAGCATTTGTTTGGCTGTTTCAGGTAAAGGCAGCTAAAGCGAGGTTTGTTAAATGTACCTGGGGTTGCTTTTAGAATTGCTGCACATAACTATGGGGATAAGAATATGAATTGTTCTTGG
>CAKNYM010053026.1:409255-424656 GCA_932195095.1 Andricus curvator
CCGAGAAGCCGCCTTGTTCTGCGTCTCGTGGAACTCTGCTAATTTATTGAATGTTCTCAAAATTAGGGCCATGTTGATCAAAAAATTTAAATTTTTCTATTTTGACCTCAAAGTGATTATCAGAATCCAAGAAACCCCTAATTCTGAGTCTTGTGGAAATCCGCCAGTCTTTTTCAATTGTCCACAAATTTGGGCCATATGTTTTAACATTTTTAAGTTTTTAAATTTCGACCTGAAATTTGTGATCAGAAACCCAAAACAACCTTTTAGCTCTGAATCTCATGCCAATCTAGCAATTTATTCAGTTTTCCAAAAATTTCCTCCATTTGGATGAAAACTTTCAAGGCTTTATGGGTTGCCGAGAAAATGTTTTATTTGATTTGGGTTTCGTCTTGATGACGAGCAATCAAAGAATTTTTAAGACTCGTTAAACACATTTGTTGAGTCAGACCATCATAAAAGCTAATTCTTATTTATGTTTGAACAATTTTGTAAATTGATTATACAATATCAATATTAAATCAATCCAGTCTGTTCCACTTATAATAATATATAATAATAATATATAATATAATGTATATATAAGTAAATTATAAATAATATAAATTATATGATAATTTATTATTACTACTACCCATACAGATTTTTTAAGGTTAAGTGGCTTAAATTAAAGACAAGATTTCAAACACTGCGTCGTGTAAATTTCAGATTTTTGCGAGATTATGCTACAAGTTCAAGTCGAGTAACAAAATTTGAAAAATTCTTGAGTTTTGTTTTTAAACATTTCGCATCAAAAATATATCTACCAGAGGTAATTTGAAGCAAAATTTCATAAAGTTTCTAACTCTATAAAAAAAGTCTAGATTTATTTTCGAACAAGTTATCGTAGTTCAACATGAGCAGTGATTTTTAATAGTACTCGCGCTAGACATACCGACAATTTTCGACGGTAGTGTATTTATTTAATAATTATTTTACCATCATTCTATTATAATCACTAAGTTTGTTCCATTAATGAAAATCAAAACGTGAAATTGTTCAGATAATGTCCGTTCGTTCGTCGAAATTGTATCCCGTTAAAACCAAAAATTGGCAAAGCAAAAGGGCATAAGCGGCAAAATTTTAAGTTTCAAAAGCCCATAAGTCCTTAGCTTAATAATAAAAATAAGGGAATAGCCCTAAGCGATTTAGAAGGTTGTACGAACTGCGTATCAATAGGGACACTTTTCGAATTCCATTTTCTATTATACACATTCTGGATTCTCCCGAAAAGAAGTCAGATTAATTTCATACCTATTTCGGACAAACGCAAGTAAATTTTGAAAGGAAATAGCGATTGCGATAGAATGCAGAATAAATCTCACAAATTCTGATTTGCGTATAGGTTAAAAAATACACTTAAAATTGTAGATATATTATATTATTATATTCACCAACAAAATTAAGGATAACCGTCAAGGATAAGGCGAGAGTATGAACGACTCTCATATTTTCCAATTAGACAAAAAATGGCTTAATGTATTGATGAAGAATTTTGAAGAAAAATGTAACTAATGAATATTATAGAGCTTCATTATATTATATAGTGAATATATCCTATAGTCGTTATCTCACAGATAGATGGCAGGCGTCAAGGTTGCCCTTGTAAGATATTTACATTTCATAATACGAAGAAAATTTATTGGGAAAAGATGTCACATTTCTTCCGTTAAGCTGGGACATGCATGCATTTGAACAAAGAAAATATACCTAATCTCTAATAGAAAAAGAAGAATTTTGCAACAAGTGATCATGAATGTTAGCTCAAAGTTGAGTAAAATGGAAACTGAAATGAAATATCTAAAATGAATATAGTTTGATAAAAACGTTGGATAGAATTTAAATTGGGTGTAGTTCCGAATAGTGATTACCTCCGATTCATTTGGCACTACGTATACTTACGTATTTTGATGCGCTGATTACAAATATCGTAGTTAAAATTGGCGCAAATTTGAATTTAACGACGAAAACCATGAAAAACCCATAAAATCATGGTTTTTCTCATTTATTTTCGTAAATAATGGGAATTTCGAAAAATATTTCAAGTACATGTTGTAGAGCATAAAAAAAACTATCTTTTTTGTTCAGAACCTGTTTGTTCTAAACCATTTTTTAACAAGAAAAATAAGATTGTCCAAAAATGAGCCTAGAAATAAAAATTTACTGCAAAATTTACGCATTTACGAAAAGGCGGTCAGTTACGCTCGTTCCCCTTTCCAGGTTTAAGTGTAGGGGGGGGGCTACACATTCACTGACTGTTTACGGAAATGTGTTCGGTCAGGGTCGTCCCCTTTTCCAGGTTTAAGTGTGGGGGGGGGGGGGGCAAAAATTTTAACGAGTTACGAAAATGCGTTCAGTTACGCTCGTCCCCTTTTCCAGGTTAAAGTTGGGAAGAACGAACGAGAAGGAAAGGGAAAGAAGGGACGAGCGTGACCAAACGCATATCTGTAACTGTTTTCTTGTTTTTATTGTTTTTTCAACGCAATCCTCTTTTTCTCGAAAAATAATGGTTTTAGGCGAAAACTGTAAGATACAAAAAAGATGTATTTTTATACTAGCTAGAACTTTTGTTTCAAAAATTTTTCAAAATTCTTCGTATTTACTGAGATAAACGAAAAAATCATGATTTTTATGGGGTTTCTTATGGGTTTTACCATGAAAACGTCCTTGTCACCAATTTTCACTATGATTTTCGTAATCGGCGCATCAAAATACGTAAAGTATGTGAAAATTCAGCACTGTATTGTGAAAGTACTTCTGAGTAAATTATTTTTTAGTTTGCTTTTTAAATGGGTCATATTTTTCTAGCTGAGTTTAAGAACTCCCTTCAACTCATTAGTGCTTTTTTTCTCCAAATCAGTCTAGGTCATGCTCATAGGATTTTCCGTAGATTAGGAATCCGGTTTAACATTTCAAAATGGTTTAGAGAAAGTTTTAAAAATGTGAAAAAATTTTCCTTGTGTATCCTACAAGAAATTTTTGCAACAAGGTTTTTTTTAATGATTTGTTTTTCAAAACAATATATTAGAAAACATTTTTTTTCAGAAGCAGAAAAAGGCATTTTGTATTGTTTGAATGTGGCTTCGAACCTTTTACCAGCGCTTACAAAATCCAAAGAAAATTTATATTTCAATTTAAGAAATTGTCTCATTATTTTTTTTCAGCTTAATGTAAAAGTACCTTTAAAAGAAGTAAAAATTTGTCAAATTTCATATAATGACTTTTCTTCCCTTCCTTAAGTTAAAGAAATGGTTCGTCCGATACTATTTTCTTAATTAAAATAGATATGGTTTGAATAAAGTACTGTTTAAAATTTAGGAAATAATTACTGTCATCTTATTATTTTAAACGAAGAAAATTATTTATTCCAAACCAATGAAATCTTGATAAGAAAACGCGCTTTTGTAACATTTTCAGCTCTATTCAAACAATAAGAGGACAATATTGTGTACCTTGTCGGTAGGCTAAGTGACATAACGTTGGATTATACTATGTCACCTCCACCAACACAAGTTCCTTTTTTGAATGGAAAAACAAACAACAACAAAATGCTGTAAATCAAACTGTTTTTATAAATCAATCTTTTTAGTTTACTAGTTCTTATTCGCGAAAGCGGATATGGGTACAATTTTCGTAATAATAAGATTACAGTTTTATTTTTATTTGTAATAAATGCTTCAGTCATATCAACTAAAATATATGTCTATTTGAGTTATTAATTTTCAAGCCAAGTAATTTAATCATTGAAACAACGATATTATTTGTTCATTTAAATAATATTGTTGTTAAGTATAATAAAATACTTCTCATTTAAAATTATAGTTTGGTTAAAACAAAAAAGGTATATCCTCAATTAAAATTTTTTTAAAGTAACCAAAGAAGTTCTTTGAGAATAAAATGATACCATTGCGTCTCCGAGACCTGGGCGCATTTTTGCGGTATCAATTAAGCTAAGAAGCCCCGGCTTTATATTTTTCTCAAAAATTAACAAACAAAAAAACTTCAAACGTACAGGGATCATTTCGCAATAGAACAAGCCGAAATATAATGGAGATTTTTTCCTCAAACATTGGTAATTTTCCTGTTGAAATTAGTAAAATGTTTTTCCAATATTTGTGGAAAATAACGTTTTAAAGGTAATATTACCATAATTTATGTTAGTTTTTTTATTAAATTAGAAAAAAAACACTCTATGACATTTTAGGAATTTTTCCACTTCTTGAGTAATTTTACCAGTATGAAGTGGAAAATTACCCGAAACATAATAGGGATTTTTTTCTCATTTATTGGTAATTTTTCTGTTCAAGATTGAATAAATGTTCTTACATTATTTTTGGAAGATTAACGTTTTCAGAGGTAAAATTTTCATTATTTATTGTAATTTTCCCATTGACATAGGATATAAAGAATAACAATTATTTCAAATCTGCAGTCATTCTACCATTTGGGAGTAAAAAATAATTACATTCAAATAGTTATTTCAAAAACTTTTCATTGGTTATGTATACCTGAAGTAATGTTACTTCATATGATAAGATGTTAAATTAATTATTATATTATAAGAGATTTCTTTTTTGATGACAAACGTACTCTAATCTTAAAAAAAAACTTGTTTCGTTTGTTTTTTGGGACAATATTTTTTAGATAAATTAGGGCTGAGAGAAATTATTTCGTTCATTTGAGCCTTATTCAAAACTTTAGTATACTTACGTTTCTAGTATCCTGGGTAGGTACGCCACCTGTATCATTAAAAATAATTCTCATTCTGATTTCTGATTGAAAACATTAAAATTATTTTCAAAAATAATTAATATAAAGGTAATATTAAAAATTCTGAAAAGTTGATGAATTATTAACGTAAACTAGCAGATTGTTTCTGCCGTTATTTACTGCTGACGCGTCCAGTGCTGGTTCAAAGATGGTGCGACTATCCATATCCATAATATCCATATACGTTCACTTATTTTTGGAATATTTTTTCATTTAAACTTAACACAAAATTGATAAGTACTATTAATTCATAAGAAAGAACAGTGTAGTCAAGATGGATCAACACATGCCTGAAAATATCTTGAGACGGGCCTGAACCTGGCGTTTTTCATTCCAAATTTCTGACCAAACTTGAGTCAAGGTGCTCGCACAAGAAAATCCGTTGCAGCGCGCTGGATACGTCTCACGGACGTGCCGTCCGCGCACGAACACATAACGCCAACCAATCGCGTGCAACTTGCCGTGCTACTACGGTCAATGGCAGGGCTTACTCAAGTGCGTTGCGAACTAGTGTAAGTAGCGACGTACTTGTATGCGTCACCGCTCGGACCGCAGCAGCACGACAGGTTGCACGCGATTGGTTGGCGTTATGAGTTCGTGCGCGGACGGCACGTCCGTGAGACGTCTCCAGCGCACTGCAACGGAGTTTCTTGTGCGAACACCTTCATGGGGCTACCGGCGCGGCGTATCGAGCCACGCAGGCCGCATGTGATCCCTGGCATCAAGGCGCTGTTCAACGCAGAGATCACGAAAACAAGCCGATGCTTGAATGAAAATTCCCAGCAGTGGCTCTCAAAACTCAGAGTTTCGAAACTCTCCCTTTTTACATTTAATGATGTATATCAATTTGCACCAAAATTGGTATTTAGATACTATGAAGGTCACTGATCACGAATTTGATAGAAAAAATTTGAAATTCATAATGGTGGATAAAAAATGACGTGGACAATTTGAAATTTTCTCAAACTTCAACAAAGATTAATAATTTGGGATTTTTAAAGATTCCGATAACGCATATAACACAAAAAATTCAAAATTACTCAATCATGGAAATTCTAATCGGTGAAATAAATGTAATGTAAAAAATTCAGAAAAATGTTACGATGCTTCAAAAGAAGATAATGAAAAGTCTTATTTTTTCAATGGCAGCGCAAATGACATATGGATATTAAGATATGAGCAAATGAAATTTTTAATAAATGACAATAATATATTCTTCTAATTTTACATATTAATAAAATTAAATCATTAAAATATTAAGATAGTAATATGTAGGTATTAACCTAGAATATAATTTCTTCTAATTCTTCGGCTTCATTAGAATCACTTTCACTGTCATCTTGAGATTCATAAATTTGCTTATCCGGTAATATAAGGAGATCTTGTCTTCTCGCGAGAGGACTTCCTTGTAAACTGCTCTCAATATTTTCTATATTAATATTTGTATTACTGGCTTCCAAGACTTCCTGTGATAACAGACCAATAGGAAGAATAGGCACACTTGCAATAGCAGCTCTGTGGGTTATAAATTTATGGACGTTTGGTGTCCTTTGATATCACCAATAACGTTCCACATAAAATCTGCAATTAAAGAAGACTAATAAAAAACACAAGATAATTGAGCCGGAGGAAGGTTTAAAGTTTCACCTGTGATGTTGGCTGCAACCTTTGGATTGGAGAAGAATTGTCTAGCTGTGTTGCCATTATTAGAGTTTCCCTGTTCCTGTCTTGGCAAAGCCACAAGTCCCATTTGAGATTTGAAAGATTTCTGGATTTCTTCTTTTTCCACTCTTTTAGAACCTTGCTTTCATCATTACCTTCCATTTCAAGTAGACCTATCCTCGTCTTTTCCCATCACCACACTCAAGTCATTTATTTCTGATGACTTAGATTCATAAATATAATATTCCGCACTTGTACTGTCACTTAGTGCGTTACTGACCTGTTTTAGTACATTTTTATGAATGTTAACATCACATTACATTTTGTTTGGAAAAATATTTTCATTTTTTTTTATTTTCAGCTTTCCATTAATCATGTTCAGCATTGGAGAAAGTTCTACTGACATGTTGTTCGAAAGAGAGGGCAGCAGACAGTTTGCCATTTTGTAACACACGTGTCTGTCTTCATTCGCCAAAACATCAGTGGTTACCTGACCCCACTCTATTCGAACTGGCCGACAAAATCGAGTAGAAGGAGGTTGCGTATTTTCCCAGGTCACTGCATGTTTTTATTGGCTGTCAATCTAATAGGCAAAGTGAATGTCTTAACAAAATAAGCAGCACTAAATTCCAGATCACTAAATTTCTGATTGTATCGAGAATGTCCTCCACTACCATAAAAACCGTATTTCACATACAAAATTTAATTTTTTTTATACAAATCCATTCTTAGCATCGTGATCAGCTGTCAGAAGTGAGATAATCCTGCTTGTCGTGTGATATAGTAGGTCTTGTAGTTTCACTAGACAATGCTTTTCATTGATTTAAATGTTTGTTGGCTAACGCTCTTTTGTTGCCTCTACGGCATCATAATACGAAGAAAACAAAACGTGATGATATTGTTTCGATATTCTTCGAATCAGAAGATACTGCTTGTTACCTTAGGATTCTCATTGTCTTGAATCTCCCGGTGACTTAACCCATCTGTGACTTGATTTTTCGAAGAAAAATATACTATTTTGACGATCTTAGGAGCTGCTTCATTACCTTCTGTTCTTAACTTCATAAATGTAACGAAAGCTAGTTGATCAGCGATGTGTATGATCCATCAAATCTTCAGTTTTTCTGCGCTAGGATCTTTTAGTTAACTTTTGAAAAGATTTTTCTGGAAGAATAAAACAGCTGTGAAGATATTTATGTAACACAAGTATGGTTTTGTCGTTTTCCGGGCTTGTTTGGAGCAGCAAAGTAGGTCTTTGTTGGTGATGAGGTACTTTAACGGCCTAGGCCTAGTGCTGAATAATTAAATTTCTATGACCAATTGTCTCAATAATCGCATGAATTGAGGTTCCAAAGAGTTGGGCAGGAAAGGACATTTTCTTTTCCGCTATCACTTAAAACTTCAGTTATCTTATTTTCAATTATTAGTGAATTTTGAATTAATATTTATTCTTAAGTAAAGTAACAGAATTTCCTGAAGGGCGCCAGATAGTTTTTTTTACGGAAAGGTTTCAAAAGGAATGATTCACTTGAGCCTATTTGACCAATTTCTTTTCAGTCAGTGATAATTCAAATAAGACGTTATTCAATTGCTTGATGGCCCTGATAGAGCGACGGGGTAAGGAGTAACGCATAAGGTGAGGTCGAGAAGGAATAACTCCAATTTTTAGAAGAAGTTTTATACTCCGGTAGAAACCAGCAAATAATTCGGTACTGAACATCTGTGACACATATCACAGATATGTCACATCCAAAACGCACCGAATATACGGAACAACACAACGCTCATAACTTTCCAATTTCGAATAGTTTTACCTGTGACAGAGAGCAGCATAGCACAGTGACAAAACTAATTAGTAAAATTAGAGACATCCGCTCTGTTTAAAATCACGAAGAAAACTGAAAGAACATTATTAGAGGTACTACAGTTTAACGACTTTAGGAAATGGAAAGAAAGACACTTTAATTTTTAAAGGGCTTCGGTAGTAAAACTGAATGAAAACATGGGGACCAGTCTCTGGGTCACTCCCCCGCATGGCGATCGTAGCCAGCACGTGTTTTCAGATTTTTTTCCTCTTTACAATAGGCAAATATATTTTTGAAAGGTTTGCTACGTCTGTTCACAAATTAACCGCATTCATATTACCAGTAATATTGCACATTCCCATCACCACACGTTTACGATAGTGACATTCATTCGCAAGAATTTTCGCGTTTGCAAAATCGAAAAAATGATCTTTTTCAATACTATGTCTAGTGAGCATTGTCTGTTTTTTAGGGATCTTATTTATGTCCTTTCTGTGTTCTTTAACCCGTACTCATAACGGACGTTCAGTTTGATCGATATAAACCGCATTCCAATTTTGTCCTTTGCACCAAATGCCATAAACAATATTACTGTTATGCAATTTATTTAATTTATCTTTAGCAGGTCTCAAGACTGATGTAAGGTCTCTCTTGTTTTTAAAAGCCGTCGTAATTTCGTGTTGCCCGAGGTTTCTCGCGATTCGTTCAGATAGTCCTTCAACTTATGGAATGCTAACAAATTACCTAATTTGCGCGTCTTGAGTTATTTCATAAATTCTACGCTGTTCCTTTTTGGCCAAAATATTCAATCGGAGATTGATATTCTCTCTAACAAATTGTTGCGGGTAAAAGCTGAGAGTGTCCTTCACCAGTCGCAAGTTATTTTGATGAAATTGTTTATCGGAGAGGAGAATGGCTCGCTCGACCATATTGAAAACTACCCTTATTCTGTATTTTTTTGGGTGGTGAGAATCAAAATTAAGGCATCTGGAGGACCGCGTTCGTTTAAGAAACCAATTGAAATTTATTTCTTGGTTGTCGTTTCTGTTAGAAAATTTATTGCCCTATCCTGTTCCTTCTCTAAAGTTAATTTAATGTCAAAATCGTTCAAATTGAGAACTTGTAGAACGTTTTCTAATTCGTTTTCTGGGAGAGCTACTAGTATGTCATCGACATAACGAACATACAGAGGTACCTGGAAGCATTTTTTGGTAAAATAACTGTTTGCAGGTCGTCCATAATTATATCGGCTAAAACCGGTGAAAGAGGAGAGTTCATCGGTAGTCCTCTTTTTTGGAAGTACGTTTTTCCCTTGAAATTGAAATCCGTGATATTCAGACATAACCGAAGTCCTTCTTCGAAATCTTCCCACAAAATTTTTGTCTTTTCTATCGGGCGTTGATATACCGGAAAATGTGGCCAAAGTAGCTAGTCCAGGGAAAAATTTCGGCGTGAAAATTGAGAAAAATCAAATGCCAGTTTACGACATGATAGCTAGTGTTGAGTCCAATATCAAAAAAATACCAGAGGCAGGTCAAGATCGCGCTAAACTGAAAATCGCGAATACTATTTGCGGAGTTATGAATTCTGGCTACACAGTAAAATCTGAAATCGTACAGCCCTTGACAGAAATCAAACACGCTGAAAAATTCGCGGAAGAAAACCCTCAAATTATTTTTTTTAAGGCGGACAAAGGTCACACGACCGTCGCGATGAAAAAGGACGATTACGAGGCGAAAGTAAACAAATTGTTGCAGGATTGGGATACTTACGTGCAAAGAAAGAAGGACACAACGAAAAAATTGCGAGCGTAGTCACCAAGTTAATTAAAAAATGGGAATCAGAAGAATATGTGGATAAACTCACCACTAAAAATCTGAACGTATATCATTCAAGAATGTATGGTCTTCCAAAAATCCATAAGACAGGTACCCCGCTTAGGCCGATAATATCATACGTAGGTAGCGCGACTTGCAACTTAGCAACCTCCTTAAAAAATATTATTACTAATAATATCGAAGCTTCTAAATCGATAGTGCTTAACAACTTCGATTTAGCGAAAAAAATTAGGAATTTTAGGATCCCGGAAAATCACATATTCGCATCACTAGATGCTGTTTCTCTTTTCACGAAAGTGCCAAAAGAAAAGGCAGTTGAGGCGGTCCGTAACAGGTGGAATAAAATTCGCGAAAAGACAAAAATTCCGTGGGAAGACTTCTAAGAAAGACTTCGGTTATGTCTAGATATCACGGATTTCAATTTCAAGGAAAAAACGTACTTCCAAAAAAGAGGACTACCAATGGGCTCTCCTCTTTCACCGGTTTTAGCCGATATAGTTATGGACGACCTGGAAACAGTTATTTTACCGAAAATAGGCTTCCAGATAGCTCTGAATGTTCGTTATTTCGATGACATACTGGTAGCTCTCCCAGAAAACGAATTAGACAACGTTCTACAAGTTTTCAATTTAAACGATTTTGACATTAAATTCACTTTAGAGAAGGAACAGAATAGGACAATAAATTTTCTAAATGTCACTTTTCACAGGAACGAAAACCAACAAATGAATTGCAATTGGTTTCGTAGATCAACATGGTCCGGCAGATGCCTTAATTTATTAATTTATATAATTTAATAGGATACTCTCAACTTTTATACGCAACAATTTGTTAGAGAGAATATCAATCTCCGATTTAATATTTTGGCCAAAAAGGAACAGCGTAGAATTTATTAAATAACTCAAAACACGGAAATTAGGTCATTTATTAGCATTCCATATGTTGAAGGACTATCTGAACGAATCGCGAGAATCATCGGGCAACACGACATTACTACGGTTTTTAAAAACAAGAGAGACCTTACATCAGTCTAGAGACCTACCAAAGATAAATTAAATAGATTGCATAACAGCAATATTGTTTATAGCATTTGGTGCAAAGGACAAAATTGTAATGTGGTTTATATCGGTCAAACTGAACGTCCGTTGGGAGTACGGGTTAAAGGACACAGAAGGGACACAAATAAGATCCCTGAAAAACAGACGTGAACGTCTGTTGATGGAAATGTGTCACATTGCTGGTAATATAAATGCGGTAAATTTGAGAACCGACGTAGCAAACCTTTCAAAAATATATTTGCCTAATGTAAAAAGTAAAAAAATTTGAAAACACGTGCTGCCTACGGTCGCCATGCGGGCGAGTGACCTAGAGATCGGGCCCCAGCTTGTCATTCAGTTTTACTACCGAAGCTGTAGTACCTCGAAGAATGTTCTTTCATTTTTCTCCGTGATTTTAAACAGAGTGGATGTCTCTAATTTTACGTCAAAAAACTAACTTCTCATATTATTCAGAAACGTGTTTTTTGAATTTACCCTTATTTTCCTTTGTTTTTTGGAATTATTAGCTTATTTGCCTTTGTTTTTGGAATTATTAACTTCCTGTCAAACTATAAAAATGTGTGCTTCTGTTCTACGTGCTTGTGAAGTTTGTGAATAAATTGTTTGTGCGATTACGGATTGTTTTACTTCACCCGCAATCATCTCAGCTTCGGCAACGAAACAAGAAGAACACACAGAGAGGAAGCTGATAGAGCGGCGGAGGAAGAAATAGAGAGGGAGAGAGAGAGAGAAAGGAATTGCACGACATAGAAAACACTATGTTCATGCATGATTTCTATTATTTTGATCTTATTGGTTTTTTAAAAACCGTATTTTTAATTAAATATCTGGCACTGAGGAGGGCCCCCATCCATGACCGAAACGTTTGCCAGTTTAACTTTTATGAAATGTACGTTTTGTAATCAAATATATTCATAAGACCCTAATGCCAATAAGAAAATTCTTCACAACAACAGTGCGCTTAATTTGTGCACATAACTGATATCCTCAGAAGGTCTGCTTCTTCCACCTTAACCTGACCGTTTAGGACCACGCCCTGATTAAAAGAGGCTACCAGATGGCAGAGTGGGCGGGGATCACTTTGCAGTGCAAAGAGGTCCGCGTCATTCACTGTGATATGGGGTACGGTTGGCAGCAGAGAGGTATATTTACAGAACGTTGGAAGTAGCGAAATGCGCCGAGATTTAAAATTATCTAAAAAATTCGGCTACGCCCGTGGGCCAGACACTGGCCTGAGTTTAGTTTGACCCGATTCGTTTGGCCATGCACCGGGTGTACAAAATACGTCTTCACCGTGAAAGTATGGTTTTATAAGTACACCGCTGGGAAAAGGTGTGTTGTTTTACACATATATTTGGTCAAGATATTTGGCTTGGTCAAGAACCGTCAGTTAGCCTTGGGGAGACCGGGAGTTTATTTTAGCGCCAGCCATAAGGTAAGAAATACAAAAGAAACTTACTCATGACCTCTCCGTAGCTCCAAGGTCTCTCTTTATACCAGATATCTGTGAGACGATGAGAGTTTCAAAGTGGGAATAGGAAGGACCAAGAAGTCAGGATAACACTGTTCTACACTGATTTTGCGACACGAATAAACGCATTGACAATGGAGAATCTAATTTTTATGAGATGTCAGTTATGTTTTATTTTAAAAGCTGTATATTTTTAAATACAGTCACTGATTTGGTAGAAGGTATTAGAGATATAAGAGCATATTCTGTTCGAATTGTTGTCTTGAGAATTTTTATTTTATAACTGTACAAGAAAATTTAAATAATATAAAAATATTTTACTTTATTTTAACCTCGTTCGTTAGTGACATTTACAAAAAAAATTTGTTTTTTATGATACTCAGATTTGTTTTTGATAATGAACTAACAGCTCAAGATTTAGCTTGTATTATATTAGGGGACATTTGAGCACCTCTGAGCAAAAGGAAGACTTCGCAGAGTCGAGAGGAAAAACTAGACAATTATCGTTGCGCTGTCTTACTCTTCAGGCATTCTGCGTAACAGTTTCTCTTTCTAACGGTACTTGTCTCGTTTTTCCTCACGGCTCTGCGGAGTCTTTCTTTTGCTCTGACGTGCTCATTTAACAAATTGGTTAGATTCCTATACGATGATCATCATATCTTTTAATCAACTTTCAGAATAATTAAATATTATTAATATACTTTTTATTACCTTATTCAGTTAAAGATGTTTTATAGGTCCCTTTTGTGCATTTAGTTTTATTTTTACTAACGGCTTCAATTATACACAATGCATTTTGATAAAACTAATTTTCTTATAATTTGTTACATACAAAAATTATTTTTAACACAATATAACGAGTAGAAATGTATCGAATATTTCAAAGAACGAAATGAGCCGCCGTATACTGAGATTGGATAATAACTATGATATGTGATGGGGTTTCCAAGTGAGCTTTAAATGATAAGGTTTGAGGTTTCAAATTATGAAGTTTTCAAAAAACAACAAATGTCGTATGATTATTGCTAGAGAATAATATTTTGCTAAAAACAAACTTTCTCTGAAAATATATTGCTGCTTTTTTGAAAATGCACTGAAATTTGATTAAATCGATTACAGCTTGAGTCCTTGTCGAAAAATTCGACTGAAGACTGACGTCCAGATGTCAGTTCTAAGTCAAGTCGAATTATTTTGCATATCACTACATTAGTAGTAATTAGTAAATATTACATTAGCGAATTCAATGGCATAACGGTTTCGAAAGATTTGGTCGGTATTCATCTACCGGAGTGTTTTATTATTGATTTAAACATTCTGTTAGTTTGTCTTTAAAAAATCATGGGTAAATCTTGAAGATATTGCTTTCTGACTATTTCTTTCATGTACATAAATTAACCAATACATAAATAACAATAAAATTTAACAAAAACAGTGTATAATGTACAAAACTTTGTGCACGATTTTTAACATGCAAATTTACCCTGTAGACTTTACAATTTCTATTTCATTGAAACGTATTAAAAGAATTTAAATATGCAACGGCCATACCACGCTGGAAACACCAGTTCCCGTTAGATCACTGAAGTTAAGCAGTGTTGGGCGCGGTTAGTACTTGGATGGGTGACCGTCTGATACTACTGCGTTGCTGTTGGCGGTGGTGGGTGTGGTGAGCCCACACTTGTAGTTATTTACTACAAGTAACTATCCACCTAGAAACACTACCCGAATCGGGTAGTGTCACGCTTACCCCTTGAGGCTCGCCGAAAGGGAAATGGCTTAATGGTATATATAAATATGTAGAGTTTAGCATGAACACTTTGAAGCGTACAGTTTGACATTTTTGCAACTATTCCCAAATTAAAATTTTATTTAATATACGTCTTCCTGTATATTTTCGAAAATTATTACTTCTGTAATGTGCCTATTGCCATATTCACGGTATAAAAGGCGTAGATTAAAATTTAATATTTTGCGATGTGTATGTAAGATGAACAAGAGTTTACATCTGGAAATAATTATGAAGCTTTGGTCAGCCAAAACTTAATTTTGGACAAATCATTAATTTCAAAGTCGGTTATTTTGACCCTTCAATACCCTTTCATTTGGTGACCATACATGTTTTACTGGTACATACCTGTATCTTCTATTCTACTTCTTCTAAGTTACTATTCGACGTAAGCTACTACGAAATCTTGTATAGATGGTGTTAGTGCGCTCAAATCCGGAAAGCAGATGGTTTGATCGAATATTAGACGGCAGGAAAACGTTCAAAGTTCACCTTGCCGAGGAGCGCGCGCGATTCGAATGAAAAACGACTTTCGTGCGCCTGAAGCGAAAACGAATATGTCAGTTATTAAGTACTGGGAAATAAATCTGCGAAATGGAGGGTAATCTTGGAGTTATAAACAAAATTTACTTATGCTTAAAATCAACTATTCCATTTATGATGTTAAAGTGAATGCTCCGTGAATGTGACTGCTTCTAATTCATATTCTTGCACACGATATATAAAAACATTGAAGGATTAAGTTGTGATCTGGCGAGATCCGGCGCTGTCTTTAATTGTTTTATGTGCGAAAAGTAATCGGAATAAAATCGCGTGATCAGGGCTTCCACTTCTTTCCACCTTTTCTTGCAAGAAGACTTGTATCTACTTCTCGTAGCATATATAGAGTGTATTTTCGTGATCAGCGACCTCAAATACCCCGCCATAATTAATTTGAGCAAAAAACACCAAATTTTCATTAATAAGTCCGCC
>CAKNYM010053026.1:424666-466972 GCA_932195095.1 Andricus curvator
CCCCCCCCCCCCTTAGCTACGGCCATGACTATACGCTACTAAATATGGACAGACCGAACCATAGAACGCCATTAGATAAACAGTCGAACTGGATACTCAAATCTGCAAGAAGAAATAGATGATTCAATTTATTTTACAGTAGATATCATATATTGGCATATCATGAACCCCTACTGGCAAAATGTGGGACAGATTTGTAGGACCTGACGTGTTCAAGTAAAGTTTCTAAAAAGTAGGCACTCAATACGGTATGATAAGATCGTTAGAATTTCGTATGAAAGTTTAAAAGCTTGAATAAATGGTGAAGAATAATAATTTTTCAGTTTTTAAGTTTTCGTATAGCGTAATTATACAAGGAAATGTATCAATAATGGTTGTGAATGCAAAAAAAGTGAATTGTAATTGAGATGTCATGATTCTCATTCCATTTTTGATCACACACATTCTGGATTCTCCCGGAATATATTCAGATTTAATTCGTATCATATAAAGCAATCAAACTGAAAAAAGGGGTCAGGTTTGCAGAAAATTTCGAATCTGAATTTTTTTATAATAATTTATGAAAACAATGATAATTTCACAAATTTTGACAACTTACCGTTGCAATAATATTTAGTGTCTGGTAATAATGTTAGAAAACTTGCATAAGGACGTAGCTAGAAAAAATTTTCGCGGGGAGAGGGGATATGCAGCAGGAAAAAATTTTTAGCTAAGCGAGGGTGGAACGCCGCCCTCAGCTCGACCTGACCCATCAATGTCACGGGGTAGAGCAGCAACCAAGAATGCGCAAACAGCAGTCTATCGTCGATTTTCGTTTTGTTCACTTCACTTCTCTTAAAAAGTTAAAAGACATTTTTGTAACTTAGAATCTTTCGATTCTGACGTGTTCGCGATTAAACAACCGTTCAATAGATTACTGTTATTGCATGACTCTTAGTTCAACAATTCTATAAAACTTTAAATGAATAACGTCATTTCTCAATTTCAATCATGTTTGTGTTTTATTTCGCTATCTTATACAAATTTCAGGAGGTCGTTTCAACGACCGTTGGCAGCAGCGATACCGAGTGAAAGCAACTTATCATCATCACCATCGTTGGTTTTAAATATTCGCGCTTATGTCGACCATTTTGGTTAAGGTGCCGACGTGACAATGTCGATGAGATTGTTAATTTCAATTCAGGCTGGAAAAAAGAAAACTATACCAGTGCAAATGCGGGCCATTGACATGTGCAGGTAAAATCTCATATGTTTGTGGTAAGTAATTCATAATGACTTTAAAAATCTTTAAGCCCTAAAAATCTTCTTTTCTTAGTATATATTTTTTAACAAGTTTATTTTAATTGACCTTGGAAAGCGTGGAGGGGTTTGTTCGTTGCATTAAAATTCAACTCATTCCTCGCCTCCTTCAAAGGTCACCCTATTACGGCCTTCTGGCCGATAGAGAACCACTGGAAGGCATAAATTTGTCGAACATGCCATATCTCAAATTGTCCATCAGGAAAATTTGAGAAATGGTCTACGTGACAAATTGCCACTTCAAGTGTTTACATCGACGAGTTTGCAAACACCCTTCGATGACTCATGCCTGTCATCGCCACTTTCTCCTTTCACACGGGCCCTTAGTTTCAGTAAATTCACGTAGCCGGCGCGTGACAACAGGTTGGCCAGATTCGCGCTCTCTTTCTAACACATGCGCACAATCCTCTGTCCTTTCTTTCCCTCTCTCCTCTTCGCCCTTGTCTCATGACTCTGGTTAACCAGGGAGCTCAACCGGCAGCGACGAGTTTCAACGGAATAATTTTAAAAACACATTTAACCTGTAAAAATCGTAGTAAAAAAACTTGAAATAAAAATAAGAAAATAAAACAGATCTTTAAGATTTGCATTAAATAATAACAAGAGGGCCAGATTGTGAAAGGACAAAGGCACTTAAAATATGTTTAAAGCACGCATCTTTCCTTTGATTATTGCTTCATATCGGGACTTTTGATAATTCAATTAAATTACTAATAATTTAACTCAACTATTCAAGGTTAAACGTAAAATGAGAAAATTAAGAACCATTCGTTCGATATTAATTGTGAGTTAGTTATCAATAAATATTATTACGACTATTCAGGGTGTCAGATTTGATACTTTTAAATTAATATTTTTATGTAAATAATTATCTAGAAACATTAAACCCTGAAAATTCGTCCTATTAGACATAGCTTCATTCCGCTTGCGGGGAAATGAAGTTCATACCACTCTGTTTAACATATTTGAGAATCTCTCATTCTCAACAATATATACTATTTTTGATAACAAATTAAAGATATAATAATTTAGTGCTAAAATGGCCCGAGCGCTCGAGGTTGGAATAGTGGGTACGGAACACGGTATCTTCTCCGCTCCGTTGCGAACCCATTGCCGGGTTCGGGCCAATCAGCAGGCTAATAGCAGCCGCTCTCTCTCTTCCACCGAGAGCCCTCGCGCCGAGCTGCCTGCGTGCAGCCAGCGACTTGGACAGCAGTCGTTTACGAATATTGGTCAGTAGCAGCCAGGCCGTGGTCACTAATATAGGCAACCGTGACTGCACATATTCTGGTCCTGTTTTGCGGGCTCGTTAGATGGCTCTGTAGGTCTTCCCCCGCTACACGTCGCTGTGGGGTCCACGTTTCATCTATCTCTCTTACTCCTTCATTGTCTACCGAACGTCAACACATGTCCGAATTTACAGTATCTAGCCTGCAAAGAAGTGTTTGAGAGCCGGTATATAATTTGTTGTCATAATTTTCAACCGGATGATTAGCGTTGCAGTACGCAGCAACAAAAACTAAGAGAGGGAGCAGTATTATCTACGAACTTTCATTCATAAAAATGAATACACATTTTAAATAAAAACTGCTCTCAAACATACTTCTATTATCTTGGCTTTTTCCTTCAAACGCGTTTTTATGGAAAAATCAATAGAAAAACAAACAGAAATACATAAATGATTATTCCAGTAATTATTTATGTATTTCTATTTGTTTTTCTATTGATTTTTTCAATTTATTAAGTTTTTTAATTAGGTTATCTACCAATCATCTGCATATAACCTCAACCATCTATTATCTTATCTTGAAAACCTGCGGGCTCGTTTGATGGCGCCACGGTCGAATATACGCGACCACTCCTAAAGCATTGAGTTACCACGGCCTGGTAGCAGCAGCAACCTCTCTGCTCTCCTGAATATAAAGTAAGAAGTTCTCTGAAAGCATCCAGTCTACAGTTTTTATGCTTTTCAGTGACAGGCGTCCTTCATCATTTTCCTTCCGTGGATTCGGGAGTCTCGGGACTCATAATCACTCGCGAAATAGAATCCAAAGTAAAACCAAATAAGTTTCTGCCGAGTTATTTTCTTGATATTTGTTTCGGTTTTCTTCAATTAAAATTGTGCCATTTATATTTTTTAGGCGATTTCGCATTATCTTCTGGAGCGCGCTTCAATTTCATTTATCTCCACCATCAATAATTCCGCGTGCAGGCTGTTTACATATTATCGCGTTTCGTTTGTTTTGAAAAACTAACTTCTTGTAGTAAACCTAGCGCACGTGATTAGGCTAAGGCCAACGTTCCCATGCTCTAGGTACCGCGAAGCGTTTTCTTGGAGATTCTTAGCATACCTAGCGCATGTGGTCAGACAGCGGCCAACGTTCCCATGCTCTAGGTTCCGTCGGTTGCGTAGCGCTCATCGTGAAAAGTAATTTAAGATGAAGTAGATAGATACGAACCTTCATATGCCGAGAGGAGGAGTAAAGCGTTGTCGTCCCGGCCGCAACGCACGTACTAACCAGCGGCACTATATTACTATATTACTGGCACCCGAGCTTGTACCGGCACCAGCAGCCGAACCGGAACCGCCCGCGCCCGAGCGACTTGCACCGATTTCGGAACTTCCAGCACCCATTCCACCTTTTGAGTGGGTGCTGCGGGAGGTAATCCCAGGAAGAAGTACTTCCGATTTGCGATCTCAGAAACCGGGTCACGTACTCACCTCGCCGCGGAGCCTGCGACTCTCCTGATTTTTCGGGGAAACCTGCACCATTTTTCCATCGCCACGTGTCGCTTCCGTAAGGAGTTTTGATCCGGATCACGCTCAACCTTTCGCAGCGTCTACCCCTCAACATGCGGGATACGACTCATCGCCAGAAGAAGTACCGCAACCTCCGGGACTAGCCGTACCACCGTCGCAGGAACTGCCACCTCCTGCCGGGCTTTTCGCGCCATCGACACCGGCCTCATCGGTTCCCGCAGTCACTCTCGTGTCGGGATCTAACCTAAAAATTCAATCTTATCATTTTACAAAGAAAGTATTAAAACTATGAATTTTTTCGCCATAAACCCATATTTCTATTTAAAGAAATGACTAAACGTACACAGTGAAATAATATCTTCTTATAATATTGCTTGAATAAAATAAGGAAATCGATTTTGAGGTTAGAATTTGATTTCAACACCGATAAAGAACAATTTTTTAATCTAATTTTCTAAAACTTCTTTTTTGCGTAATCTTGTATACATTTTTCCTTACATATTATGGTATATATTCCTTTACTTGTATTGAAACAATTTCAGATACACGGGGAAAGATGCTGGAGAAAATGTCCTCAAAGAGGGTGCAAGTCGTCCCGAATAGATTCATGTCCTCTGCTTCCGAAACGGAAGAAAAGAAGTCGCAGTCTTCACCGCGTATACCAATAAAGGGCAATACAAAAAAATACGACAAAATATTAACTGCAAAATAATCTATTTTTCTGGTTTTATTTATTTTATTGCGATATTACGAAAATTACACTATTTGGTCACTTTATGGTTAGGCAACAACGTGATCGTTCCGTTCACCCGGTCCGCAGGGGAAACTAGAACTTTCAATGAATACATAAGTATTAGTCTTAAATGATTTCTTCACTTATATGTTCATTCGAATTCACAAAACTACTGAATTTTTTTATTTGGCAATTAAAGTGATCATTAAACAAAACGATTTATATTTTCAGATGACGTTTTTAGTTTAGACGTCTTAATGAAGTCGCTACTGATACTTTTGTATGCACTGAAAGGTTTGAACTAGAAGGCCAGAAGATATTTATGATGACATTTGAGGCCAAATTTACCTTCTAGACGTTTCAATGCATACATAAGTATTCACATGCTTTTTTCGCTTATTTTATTTATTTTAATTCAGAAAACTATTACATTTTTTTATTTTGCATTTATAATTATCATTAAAGGAACTGATTTAACTTACCTGTTGAGATGACGTTCTTAGTTCAGATGACTTAATGAAGTCGTTACTGATACTTTTGTTTGCACTGGGAGGTCTGAACTAGAAGGCTAGAAAATATACGTGATGACATTTGAAGCCAAATTTACCCTATAAACCTCTCAATCCATACAGAAGTATTAGTCTTACGCGACATGCTTGCTAAATCAGATGTATATGCTGGCAATGCAGCGGATCGGATATTATTAGGAAAACAGTTTCACAGGTCAGTCCGTGGATTTACCTTGTGTTTCGAAACTCTTCTTCATTTTCTCGTGGAAAATTTTGTTAAGTGGGTCATTGTAACTTACCATGTTGATACTTTAAATAATGTACTGACCTGCGTGCCTGTTGCGCAAAACGTCTAGTTTACTTTTGCTAATACGAAAAAAGAGCTTGAATGCGGATGGCAAAGCATTATTAAAGTTTTAATACCATTATTGACGGTTAAGTACTAGGAGAACTGTAAAATCGCATTGCAAATTTTATTAAATCAGAAGCTTGGCTTAAAATCACTCATCACTTAAATTCTCAAATAGCCATGCTACCATACTTTTTTGCATGTATTAAGCCAAACTTCTCTAGATGGTCTTTCCTTTATGTTCTTGAAATCGGGATTGTTCGGAGGTAGAGTTCTGGGCACTAAGATTCACGTTCGGTGTACCCACAGCAGAGTCACCGTAGATTCCGAGTCACGAGGGTCAACCTGGAAGCGTGAAAGTGTCTGGGAATACGCAAAAATTCTAATATTGGAAAGATAAACCAACGTGACATCAGAGGCTGGCCTTGGAGTTAGTATGTCCATGCTAGGATAAGAAAGGTTTGATACCTAATGCCAACAAAGTAGAGACTCAAACATTCAAATTTAAATATTTCAATATCTCTTAATTTCGTTAAATTTTCATGGATTGTGAAGCGACATGTCAAACATAACGGACAAATAGAGCGCGTGTGCGTGGTACCGTGGGTTTTCCACCATCTAAGTTGTAAGCCAATAAGCAGCATGCGAATATTTATGCTTGTTTCGTAACGCAGCTTTAACAATTCCATAACATTTAGTGACTTCAAATAAATATCAATAACAGTAGGCTTGCAATTAATAGCTTTTCTAATTTTAAAGGCGAAGTCTTAGAATAAAGTTTGGCACAATATTAATTTTCATGACTTCACACATGTCAGAACGAAAATGTTTACGAACACACTAGCTGCTCTTGGGGTGGAAATCTCTGCACGGGACTAGTTGATTGGCATGGCTGGCGGAAATTACAAGGTCACTAGGCCAATCACGGTATGAACCCGGTCTGACTGCATAGGTTTTTCCATCTCTTTCAGCTTTGCCTCTTTTCGCAATCACAAACGGCCTCCTGGAAGATAGCGCCAGAATGGTAATTTGTGGTAATCATGAACAAAAAAAAAGTATCGATGCGAATGAGAATTCAAATTTCAATTAATTTCTTGAGTCCTTGGAGAGTAAGTGGTGCGG
Source organism: Andricus curvator (assembly GCA_932195095.1). Taxonomy (NCBI): domain Eukaryota; kingdom Metazoa; phylum Arthropoda; class Insecta; order Hymenoptera; family Cynipidae; genus Andricus; species Andricus curvator. Next base: position 431,440 of record CAKNYM010053026.1, read on the forward strand.
CTTCTATTCTGTGCGTTGCAACAAGAGAAAACCCTAGACTGAGTCAGCCGGTGCCGGTGGAGCATTTTATGTGACGAGGAGGTACAAATCTACTGCCTCACAGTTCATGGGCTGCATTTCTTGTCGTCAAGGTACCCACTCAAGGGACTTTCCTGGAGAAGACGCGTTTTATATATCTAGTGCATGGTTTGCATGTCGTGTCCTCGAGAAATATAGTTCAAGGACCCTAAGGAAATTCTAATGAAGAATGCAGGGGTTGCTTGTCGTGTCATTGAGAAAACCTGAGGTCCTCCTAAAATTATACTTCCTGGCCAGGAGAACCGAGAAACCTCGAGCAACCGACAGGAGGGAGCCTGCATTATTCCTGAACTAGACTCTGTTTCCCCGAAGGTATGGTTTATGTACCTGGTACATGAGTAGGATGTCTACTTCTCGAGGAAGATAATTATCTAGCAGTGATGTGCATGAGTTAAATTGACCCGAGTATAATCCAATTCGACTCAGCTGGAAATTGAGCCGCAAAAATCTGAATTGACTTAGCGCGTGAGCCATGAGTTGAATTTTTCGACACCAAAACAAGCCGTTATCCATTCGAAAAATCTGAGTCGACTCAGGGCGTGAGTCGAGTTTTCCAAAGTGACTCAAGCTGTGATCGAAACGAAAAAATCCCAATCCACTCAACGCGTGAATCATTAGTCGAATTTTACGAAAGTGACTCAAGTCTAGATTGAGTTGAATTTTTCTTAATCGACTACAGTTAGAATTAAGTAGAGCTTTATTTATACTTTTATATCAAAGCACTTCGCTGGACGTGATGCAACGAAATTGAGTTTTCAAAAGCTTGTAAACTAACTGACGTCTGAAAATCTTTTCTCGAACTTAAAAGGAGTCGCTGCTTTTGGACCTTCTTTTTGTGACCAGTCTCTTTGAATTTCGAATCGGGTTTTCCACCCTCGAGTCGGCTTGAGTTTAGAGCTTAAGCTGACCGAAACATTTAATTTTGCTCCCATAAAAAATCATCACTCTCGTTCGGGATGTTGAATCTAATCGGCTTTGCTGTAAAGTCTTTATTCTGTTCAAGTTTTAATGTAGAACCTTCTTACCGTATTTTCAGATATGTTCCAGAAATGATTATACGCCTATAATAATTTTTCTACTGAAATATTGTTGGGAGGGAATAAAAAGCTCTTTTTTTAACTATTTCCGAAAAAGAGAGAGTGGAAATTTGAAAAAATTGAAATCTCGTATCACAAACAATACTATATTTTAGGTTTACATTTTTTTTAAATAAATCATTGCTGTGAAGAATTTTGGTTCACACGTGGTCTAAATATTCCGCATCAAAAATCTTTTCGATTCGGCGACTTTTTCCCAATGGCGATTCTCGGGCTAATTCTGGGGACAACATGGACATCGCGCCACTTTCCATGTTTATGGCCACCCGCTCTCCATGCTGGCTATAAATTCCACGAAGAACGTTATAAGATCCCAATATTGCAATTACATCTCCAGTGGATGTTGTTAATACTTTGTGTTCTTCGGTCGGTACGGGCAATAACTTACTGTTTCCTACTCGCAATTTAATTTGTTTATCAGCAGGAAACGTGTAACTTCGAATTTCAAATCGCCGGTTCTGATTGTTGTGGGGAATAAGTCGAAGATGCCCAAGCTGTCTAAATTCGTATCCAAATATGAGTGAAGAACGACGCCTGGCAGAAGGAGACCTAGACCTGGCACGAAGAGGAGACTCTGAATGAGAAGAACTGGACCTGACAAGAAGCTGAGGCTCTGCAGGAGGAAGAGACCTTTCAGGAAAACGAAGACTGTCGGAAGAATGAGAAGTTTCGGAGCGAGAAATACCGGGGATAGGGTCGCCATTAGGTAAGCAGTCAAACTGTGAACTCAACTCTGCAACAAGAAACGGATGATTCAATTTTTCTTACAGTAGAGGTATTCAAATAAGATTTTTAAAAAGTAGACAGTCAGCACGGTATGATAAGAACGTTATATTTTGATATAAAAGTTCTTAAGCTTCAATGGTGTTCCATTAAAAACTGTGTATGTACAATAAATAAATGGTAAGGAGTAATTATTCAGTCTTCAAGGATTTTTAAAGTGTAATTATACGAAGAAATGTATGAACATTGCTTGTGAATGCCAAAAAAAACCAACTGCATTGTAATTAAAAGTGTTATGTTTTTAATCCCTGCTTCAATAAGTAACTTCATATTATAACGCAGTATATTTTAGTAAGATTTACAATTATGTTTATGCGTATATTTTGTTTTCTTATAGAATTATAGCTCAACGATATTTTGTATTTTTGGATAAATGAATTATTAATGTATAAGAGTGTAATTGTTTTTTAAAGTTTACATTTTGAACTGACGTTTGAAACTCTTAATAACTAATTGCAACAATAATATTTCAGCAAGATAGTTTTCTTTGATAATCTTCTTTCAAATTTTTTTCTTTATTCTGCTAAAGATTTTGCATGAATCTCGGTAAGAAAGTTAAGTAGGCAAAAGGATCAGTAAAAGACATAAAAATCAAAAATATTTCTGGCATTCCAGTAAACAGTAGTTATGCACTTTGCCCGACAGCGCTCGGGCTAACTGCCGAACGACCGAACCATCCTAGGTTTGTCTGCACTCTGGACTTTGCCCACAAGATACCAATTTTCACGTTCTGATGTCTTCTGATATGTTCGCATATCATCACTTTAATAAAGATTTTCTACCAAAATGCGATAACATGTTCAATTAAGAGATAAAACTCCAGATAAATGTTCAGATAACAGATGAAAGCTAAGACAAATATTCAGATACCAGATCTATTTCATATTTCTAATAACTTGAGAGTTACCCTAATAAAGATATGTAAAAATTGTAACTACCCCCTTTTTGAATTAATTTTTTAGAATGAATTGGGAACTGCTCAGTTTGTTCGACCCTCTGAAAATATGACGTTCCCGACTGCCATATTTGCACATGTCTAGTTAGGATGTGTTTTAAGTTATACTTGCACAGTCAAGAGTGTGCAATCTGTGAACATGCACAAATGGAACGTGCTGAGTTATTGCATTGCAAAGATGTCTGGTACTATATATGACTAGTATGACTTTGAACACTTTTCGAGTTTAATTTTTTATCACACACATTCTGGATTCTCCCGAAATAAATTCAGATTGAATTCGTTCTTATTTCGGACAAACTACAACAACGTTAGGAAGAAAATAGCAATCGGGATAAATTGCAGATTAAATCACACAACTATAGATGTATTACATTTATTATTATATTTACCAATAGAATTGAGTAGAACAGTGAAGAATAAGGCCAGAGTATAAAAAATCCTCATCTTTTGAGAATAGGGAAAAAATAATTAATATTTGAATCAAGAATTTAATCAACACTGTGACTAACGAATATGATAGTGCTTCGTTAGTTTGTATAATGCTTATAGTTTATAGTCGTTATCTCATGAAATAGAGGCGTCAATTTTGTCCATCTGTGATCTGTGATCTGTGATAACACTAGGTATTAAGAGCTTATTGAAACAATTATTTGACAGTATAAAACCTCATATTCTAATCATTTAAAATTGTTTTGAAAATCGTTTAATTTTTTATAGTAATGACCTAGAGGGATGCATTTTTTTAAATTGTAGATGAGAACCTAGAGAATATAGGAAAATTACGGATAAGGTGATTTAGATTATTGATTACCACGAGGGCTCAGATGAGACACGTTACGTGATTAACTTTTTCGAATAGATTTTCTCCTGCTGATTCAAAACCTGGCCTGTAACTTGAGCTAGGACATTCTGGTTCTGAGAAAAAGGCGATTCAATGTCCTTCTCGATTTTTCTGAGGACTGAACTATTTTCAACGATTCTGATTTTATTATTCATGGTATTTTAAGGTTCTTGGGATCGATTATTTCAAATCCGAGGTCAAAATGTAAAAATTGAAAAGGGCGGATTCAATATGGTGGATGCAATATGACTGAGAATTGTTATTTCGGGGCTTTTGGAGTCGCTGATTTTAAATCCGAGGTCAAAATTCAAAAAGGCGGATTCAATATGGCGGATAAAATCTGCACAAACAACACCTATGTAATTCAAAATTGCTACCACGGGCTTTTTCGAATCATTGATTTCAAATATAGTAAGTATAAATATCAAAAACGTTACGAAAGTTGATGAATAGACCATTATTCCCTATAAATCTGTACTTTGACACAATCTTAAATAATCATAGCAGGTATTTGTATAAACATGATTCAATGTATTAAATAGAACATACTTTAAAATACAGAATGATTTACAGATCGTCATAACTATCAGAACTGGTTGCATCACAGACAGAACTAAAGTCGGTCCAAATGTCGAGGCCCCTTACTTTTTTTATTGCAACTCACACCAAAAAAAATCTCTGAAATGTCTAATAAAAAGCATCTGAAAGCTTGAAAGAAGTCTTCCGAATGCGATATGTTTAGCAAACGCCTCAAAAAACAGGGGTTTTCTGCCTCCTTTTTCAAGGGTCCACCTTGACCTGTTTCCAGAAGAAGGGCGACGTTAGGAAAAATCTTAAATATTCACAGATATTCTTTAAACATTGCTGAATGCAGTGCATTTCACAAAATGCTGAAATATTCAGTACTTGAATTTTTACGGTGATTTATTTACAAAAACTTTATCTTGAGAACGAATGAAGACAGGAAGCCGTTTGATGGCTCCAAATTTGCAGTTTTTTTATGCGATTTCAGTGCAATAATTAAATTTATGATAAAATCATTCTTAAGCAAGAGATATTATTTTGAATAGTGGGCATGTCGCCAGCACAGCGGGAGAAGTGGCAGCAATGAAAGTACCCTTTCTATGACAATAGTAATTCCAGAAGCAAGCCAAATGCCCGAAAATGATGTGGTTGAACGAAGCAGGACTTATTTCAAAAATATTTTCATAACTTCTAAATATCTTTTTACATAATTTGAATGTTTCCTGTAAATTGAAAGTAATTTCCTTTAAATTTTCTAGATTATATTTCGATATTTACAAGTTTTATTTTGAAATGTAGAAAAATTTATAATGAAAATCCCAACTCTTGGTTATTCAATGATCTTCCTTCCTTAATTTATAATAAAGTATAAGAGAGCCCTCTTATTTAAAAAGATAATCAAAGTTGGAAGAATCTATAATGTAGAAGACAGTGAGATAGTTTAAGAGAAAGGAGTGAATGAGAAAGAAGAAAGATGAAAGCAGAAGAACGAAAAGAGAGAAAAGCGAATGCCTGGATAGGAGGGAGTAGAAGGAAAGACTGCTTGAATTTAGCATGCAGAAATTGGTTGGTTGGAGGAAAAGCGGACTCGTGTTAAGCCAAGTTGGCAGAGTTGAGAGTGTAGAGGACGTGGGGAGAGAGAGGCATAGGGGGTGCCAGTGAAAAAGTGGAAAGAAGAGAGTAGAGTGAAAGGCTGCGTGGGAGAGAGAGAGAGAGAGAGAAGGAGATAGTTGAGAAGAGCAAAACTGGTTTGGGCCTCATATGTTTCTTTAGATGCCAAAGAAGCGACTTGCTTCTGACGCGGAAATGATTGGAGCCCTTTATAGATTTCAAGATCACTTCCATGATAATAGTATACCTAGATATTCGAATTGTATATAGAAAGATATCTGTACACATTTAAACAACTGATGTTTACCAAATGTAGTTTATACTCGTGTACAAGAAAATAGACAAACATTATGGAAAAGTTTACAAAAAAATAAAGGGTGATAATATGCAAGAGAATGATGAACATGAACGAATAGAAGAGAGTGAGGTTGAAGTATCTAGTCCAATCAGTTATTCTTCACATGAAGGTCGTAATGACAGAGAGGACCAAGAGTTCTATTTTGTACTACGTTATGAAGTATGGTCAACGATAAAACCGAAAAAATCTGTGCTTTATAAAGGACGCTCTTATTATATGTATACTTGAACCACATACGTGGGAAGATATTTTTAACATGGAGTTCAAGCGTTCTTCCTATCTACCATGCGTGTATACATTTAGAACAGCAAAAGTGTTCATCGACATTTTATGGTTACGCTGATAAAGAACCCGAGGCAGAACAAGATTTGGTTATCCATGTCAATAAAATAGATAAAACTGGGATATCTCACAAATACTTCAAGTTGCCTTCACAGCGTAGATCAGCAGATTAAATCACGAAACCAGTAACCACAAAATACAGTTGATGTCGAAAAATTGATAAAAAGCCACAAGAGAATTTTGCCCAAGGAGCTGCAGACTCGTCGAATGACATAGAACCAGTTCAGATTATACGACACATGAAGCGTAATCCTCCCCATGCTGGCAGTATTCAAGACATTGGTTCAGATAAATTCCTTGTTGATTTAGAACACAATCTTAAATCTTCTCCTTCAAACAATATTGCAGAAAAGCCAAAAATTGCACCAGCATCAGTCTTCACATTACGCAAAACTTGGTCAATGAACTAAATATCAAAACGACCGACGAACATATTGAGTCAGACAACATTGGGTTTTATGAAATTAGTATTAATATCAATAGTGCAATAATTTTCGTTAATCAAATGTTATCTGAAAAACTTATTAGGTTATTAGGGTCGATTCCTTAGGGCTGGTGGGTGGTGGCAAGGGGACCCTTTTAATTCTTCGACGGCCCGACGTTCCCTTTCTTCAGCGGAAAGCTTGACGTGCAGTTTAGTTTTGGAAAAGTTTTTGTAGTTTCAGTATCATTTGTATTCAATATTATACGTCAATACGCGATGGCACCTCTAAGTGCAGTGTGGTTTTACTTTGAAAAAATTAGTGATAATAAGGTGCGATGTTCTAAGTGTCTAGCAGTCTAAGATGGTTCGATCTCGGTACCTGATGATGAAATCCTTGAAACCGACGAAGCATGTGAAGCTGATAAGGCCACTCCTTCGTGCCATGTTATGCTGCTGCGTTCAATTTGAAAGAAAGATTGCTAACAGAACTCGAAAAAAGGTTTAGCAACCTCGAAAATCAGAAGCTTGCTGCTATGACCACCCTATTGGATCCCCGATTCAAGAAGATATCCTTCCGGAGTGCTCTGTCCGTGTTCGACGCTGTTCAAGCTATCGGTAATAATTTAAGTTTAGGGTCTTCTAATTAATTCATCCTTCATTTATGCACATGTTAACTGATTTTTTTTTATTTCAGGAAATTAAGTAAAATCGAAAATCAGGGCGGAATCGAATGGTTTGAATGCCGTGGTAGAAGCAACAGTGACAAAAGCATCTGTAGCTCCTACAAAATTGAGTGACATTTGGGTGCGCTTCGCCAATATAACACATGAAAAACAGCATGCTACCAACAATGATAATATAGCAGGATTCAAATTGAAGATCACCCAGTACCGAACCAGACCTTCCAATCCTGGGAACACCGGTTCCTTCCGAAAGGGTTTTCTCAAAGACGGGACTCATCATGATGAAGCTACGAACCAGGCTCTTGGGGAAGCCTCTCAATCAGTTATTATTCCTTTCATCAGTTTCCAAGGCGTTACGGTTTGACAGATAATCCAATACTACAGTTTTGCTCATCTATGTGAATAAAAACTTAAATATAACGTTCAGATATCAAGGAGAGCCGCAATCAACTTCAACTTGAACTTCTTACTCAACGCCAGTTCTTTGCAAAATTGAATTCTCTGATGTTGCCCGAATATTTTATGTAAAAAATGAAAATTATGTGTACGCTGTAATACATAAAATATGTATCAAATAAGTTCATCTAAACTTTTGTGTACAACGAAAACTTGGTCTTGTATAAAGGTTTTTGTAGTGTAAATGGAAGAATTTTGTCCATAAGGTTATTGAAAATTCTTACTGGACAAAAAATCTCTGCACGGTTCAGTTATCTGATGTTGTCCAGATATGAAAACTGCGTCTTCACACCGTGGTATGTATATATATATATATATATATATATATATATATATATATATAACTTAGACAAAAAAACACTAAATTTTATAATGAAATGGTTAAAAATACAATTGTTTCGCTGTGTCAATTCATTTTTACCGGTCTTTGAACATTGAAGTTTTATTTATTATTATATTATTCTTGAGTTTGTTATTATTTTTTTCTTTATTAATTATTTAGTTAATTATTAATTTATTTACTTATTGGTATTTTCGTTTATTATTTATAATTATTATTCATTAATTTGAATAAGTGCGGGCTTTTCGGCACATGCACATTAAGCAGGGACTTGAGTCTCGGACTCGAAGCTTCGATTACTTGGTCGAGAAATAGACGCGAGTCCACTATTCGATTCTCACTGATCACTCCCATCCCCACTGACTTGAGCTTGTCGCTCTCGGCTCACGATTGCCTGCCGCGGAGCTCTCTGTAGTAGTGGGAGCGGCGGCAGGCCCACCGATTGGCTGAGAGATCGGCAACGAAGTCGGAACCAAGCGGTGGGGACTGCCACACAGGCCCTACTACCTCAACCTACGAGTGGATGCAGAGCACTTGGCTCCCGTACGTTGCCCCCCCCCCATCGACGCACAGCTCTTCCATGGTTCATTCCAATCGTTCCAATTCCAGGATACTTCGGTCATTCAAAATACATTAATGGCAATATAAAAAAGCCCGAAAAATATAACAAATGTTTGAGAAATCAATGATACAATCAAGAATATTTCCTCTTCCAAAAATGCCTTAATTAATAGTAATTTAATCGTGACACGTAGAAGTATAAGTAAATATTTTTGCTGAAGATAGCACTACACGCACGCGCGGTTCACGTCCCTGGACGTTCACAATATTAAGAACAAGCTATTTGAAAATGCATAATGGCAAATTTTCGAATATTAAGAGTTCTAACATTTTTTGAAACGAAATCTTTTAAAATTCTTTGTATTTTAAAAAAATGAAGAAAAAAATAAGAATAATACAAAAGTCCTCCAATAATGCGTATTAGAGAAAATAATGGTAAGCATTTCAATTTTGAATTCCTTTTCATTTTAGCACTTGAACTGCTAAAGAGAAAAATTATATTTTTTTTAAATTTGATTAATGAACTAGAAAATAAATAACTATTTTTTAAATAAAAACTTCGAACCTTCCAAATAACAATTATTGCATAATAAAACCCATGCAGATTTAATATATCTTTTTTCTTCTGATAGAAAATCGATAGCTTCGAGGCACTTATTCATTTGTTAAAGAAAACTTATGTCTTTCTAGTAATGTTTAACAAATTTCTATTTTTTTAAATAATATTTAGAAATTCTAAAAATAAACAACAATCAATTTTTTAAATAATCACATAATGTTTTTAACCAAATTTATTACTCCAAACAATGACCAGCTGTTACATTTTATTTAGAAAATACGGTTATTTTTTATGTGATTTAGAAAAAAAAATGTTTAAAGAAGTGAAATTTATTTGAACAATTAAAAATTGTTTAAAAAGTCACAAGGGATGTTTAAATTGTCCGTATCAAGATTCCCTTTTAACGAATAACTCGACACTTTTGTTTTTAGAAAGATGTTATCTTATTGTAAAAATATTTTATATTATCAATAAAATAGAAATAAAATACTAATTTAAGCTGCATATTTTCATAAATATCCGATTTTTCTGGTAAAAAATAAATTTGTTACGATTTTTCAAATAATAAATTAGAAACTAATATGCGTTGCCTTTATCAAATATATTTTTAAAATCAAGACTCATTTTTACCAATTGTCTTGACACTTTTGTTTTTAGAAAGATGTTATAATATTGTAAAAATATTCGATGCAAATTTGAAATATATGGATTTAAAAAATCCGAAGAATTTTAAGAGATTTCGTTTCAAAATTTTTTAGAACTTTCAATATTCAGAAACTTGTCATTGTGGATTTTCAAAGAGTTTGTTTTTGATATTTTAAAATAAACAGTTGAATTTGGAACGAAAAAATTGGTTTTGTACTCAAAAAAAGACGAATTTTCACAAAATATAAAAAATTTCAACTAAATCTAAATTTTCTACTAAATGTTTGAATTTTAGAACTCAAAGTACGAATTTTTCACAAAACAGTGGAATTCTCAACAAATCATTTAAATTTGTAACGAAATATTTACATTTTCAGTTAAAAAAAATGTATCTTTAACAAAAAAAGCAAAAGAATTTTGAACTAAAATTATGAATCAACTAAAAAGCTGAGCTTTTAATAAAGATAGTTCAAATTTGAACAAAGGACCTTAATTTTCAAACTAAAAAGATAAATTTACACAATAAATGTGATAGATGACATTTCAACAAAAAAAAGAAGATTGTAATTAGAAATTAAACACAGCTGCATTTATCCAACAAAAACAATTTTTCAACTAAGTAATTAAATTTTCTGTTCAATTGTTGAATTTTAGAACTAAAAATATGAATTTTCTACAGAACTGTTAAATTTTCAACTAGAAAATTAATTTACTACCAAAAAATATTAGATTTTAACCAGAAGGTTGCAATTTTTACTACAAAAGGTGAAATTTTTACAGATGATATTTCAAACCAAAAAGATAAATGTTCGACAAAATAGTTGCATTTTTAATTTAGAAAAATCCTTAGACAAGAAAAATAAATTTCAATACATTTGTGGAATTTGCAAGTCAAAAAGACGAATTTTCACAAAACAGTTGAATTTCCAACCAAAAAGTATGACTTTTTAACAAAATTGTTGAATTTTCAAGAAAATAATTTAATTTTGAACGAAATAATACAATTTTTAATCGAAAATACTATTTATACTGGCTATTTATACTTCTATTTTTGGTCAGTAATAAATTAAGTTTTATTTTAACAGATATAACGGAATTCGATAGATTTTAAACGATTCTAAAGGATTAAAGTTATTTTTTTAAAATCCAAAGAATTTAAAAAGATTTCTTTCCAAAATGCATTTTCAAATAGCTTGTTATTAATATTGTAAACGTCCAGGGCCTTAAGCCGCGCGTGCCTGTAGTGCTATCTTGAGCAAAAATATTGAATTATACTTCTAAGTGTCATGATTAAATTACTATCAATTAAGGAGTTTTTAGAAGATGAAATATTCTTGATTGAAATTCAAATATAGGGGAGGATATTTAATTATTACCTTAATAGGAACGTAAGTTCTATTATTTGGGTCTTACGATCAAATTGAATAAAAAGACTAGGATTATTCCGAGTCAACATTTTAATTATAAAAAGGTTACAATCTTGCAACGTTTCGATCTCATTCTGTCGGTCATCCTCAGGCAAATTATACCTAATAAACATTTTATAACATTTTTTTAGCTAATTAAAAAAATCACAATATCGTAGAACAAACTATAAATAAAATTCAATGTACCTCAAAAAAACAATTTTGGATTCCAAATTGTGGTCTGATCAAAAAAAGGAAACGGTTACCGAATTTTAATTGGAAAACCCACAAAAAACAAAAGAGGCTCCCAATAAATAAAAATTTACATTTTTACGTTTTAAGAGTGAACAACAATAGTGAAACGACAGACGAAGTAATAGTGACAGGAAAAAAGTCGAGAGTTATATTAGAAATATAGTATAAAGTTTCGCATATAGGGTTGTTTTCTTTCGCTAAAATCTTCATATTATCGAAATTACAATTAAAAAGGTGGTCTAAATTCCAAGAGTGTTGTGACAAGCCTGTGTAACAATGTAAATTTTATTACAACCTTTGCATTTTATTAAATAAGCTACGTTTGATAAATTTTCAATTTTTTCTGAATCTTTCTTATTTATAATGCAATTTTCCAATTCATGATTATTTCTAAAGTATACATTAATATTAAATTTTTTCGGGCACTTTTTGATATCTCTGATAAGTCTTGTGGGTATGGTAACGGAACACGTAGATCAGTTTTTCTGTAATTATCTAACAATTTATTATGTGGACTGGAACTATTGTAAATTTGGTTGAATCGCTCCTTAATAAAACTTTCTATTAAAGATAGTGGATAATTATTTTGCTGCGATGTAATTATTATTTGATTAACATCTTTCCTAAACGTAAAATCACTTAGTTTTATACATTTATCTAATAACCCCTTAATTAATCCAACTTCTTGGTTAAATTGATGGTGGGAGTTATGATTCAAATACTGCCCTGACCATGAAGAATTGTTGTACCAATTGGTAATTAAAGCTCCATTTCCTGTTTTTATAATCGACATATCTGAATAATTTAAGGTGTTATTATTTTCCAATTAAAATGTAACTTGTAAAGATTCTTTGATACTATTAAATAAGCGATATCCCTACGGACGGGATCGCTCAAGGTAAGTGGGAGATGAGACACCAGTTGGGGAGATGAAAAAGATGGCCGTTTAATGGAGGAAAACCAAAATGGCGGTTTAATGTAGGTAAACCAAGACCGCGGCGTAATGGAGGTAAATCAAGATGTGCGGTTGAATGGTGCGTCCAATAGTTCTCTAGACGAAGGCTCGAAGTCGACTGTCGAGTATGACTGGCCGGCGCTCTTTTATGTGGAGAGCGCGCGGCTTCTCCCACCCCGCGGAAGTAGAGTCGAGAGTAGGAAACTCAGTTCGAAATTCTTTCCCACTCCGTCGAATTTTAGACGCGCGACCCAATCACATCATTCTTTCCTGCGTGGTTGTGGATGCTGCCTGCTTTGCCCGTTTGCTCCGGCTCTCTCAGCGTTACATATAATTTCTTAATACTAAAAAAATCAAAAAGAAAAAAAAAAACGAAATATTATAACAGAATAATATCACGGATTATAGCATATATAGAGGATAACCATAATTACATAGAACATGATATTGCGTGGAATAAAAATGGTGTCAACTGTAGAAATGTAATTTATATGATATATTATAACCTATATCAAATAAATCATTACTAGTAATATATTGCGCGAATAATAGTCGTAGATAATAATTATTTGAATAACTCGTATCCTTGTCACTACAAAAGTAACCTTACTATTATATAATACGTTTGGTGTCATGAGATCACGTTTTTAGTTTTTTTTTTAATGTAATTAATATTTTACATCGACAACAATCAAAAATGAAATACAAACTGTAACAAATTATGAAACAAAATGTAAAACACATGATGAACACCTTTTCAATTACTTAAGACTCACTTAAGTTATGAATGAACTTCGCTTTTGAAAGTCAAATTTTTGCATTGCATTCGATCTTACTGACATTTTTTCTTTTGATATTAAGTTTGAACATGAAATACTGTAATTGAATCAACATAAAATTTTAAGTATTCATAGTAGAATTTGGGTTTGAAAAATGCGAAGCGACTGTGAAATTTGAATTAAACTTGGAAAAAACTCTGAGAAAGTAAAACAGATTTACTTGAATACAGAAAATGGAAACTGTACTTTTCCACCAAAGAAGATAAACTTTTAATCAAACATGGAATAGTTGAATTTTCAGCTAAAAAATTTAGTTTCAACCAAAAAAAAAAAACGAATTTTCCACAAAATAGTTGAATTCTGAAACAAAGATCTGAATTCTCAACGAAGAATGTAATAGCTGATACTTCAACCAAAACCGACTTTTATTTTAAATCCAAAACAGGTGAAGTCAACCAAAAAAGATGAATTTTCAACAAAGTAGTTGATTTTTCAACCAAATCGGATACTTTTTTAGAAGAATTGTTTCACTTTCAATCAAGTAGATTAATTTTTAAACAAATTGTGGAATTTTCGATCAAAAAAATAAATTTTGAAAGTTTTTAACATGAAAGTTGAAGTGTTAATTAAAAATGATAGATTTTTAACCGAAAATGAAATAGTAACATTCTCAATTAAAAAAATTAATAGTTTTCAAACAAAAAATTTAACAAAGTAGTTCTATTTTCAACCAAAGAGATGAATTTTCAACTAAAAGGTTGCATCTCCCGCCAAAAAAAAATTTTTAACAAAGTAATTCAAGTTTCAACCAAGTAGTTGAATTTTCAAGTAAGAATCTTAACTTTTCACCTAAAAACACAAAATTTCCACAAAATGGATGCATTTTCAACTAAGAAAGACAAATTTTCGACAAAAATGAAATAGTTAAATTTTCAGATAAAAAAAGTAATATTATATTAAGAATTAGTCAATCTGACTATCAAACATCCACCAAATAGAGTTGTCACACAGGAACATCAATCTCTCAGTACGGGACACTAGATAGCGCCTCATTCGTCCTGTTCCAGAAAAACGTTGAGTCTTATGTGTAAAAACTCTTAAAATAATAAAATAGCGGTTCTTAACTTATTATTATGGCTTTTGGTGTTAATAGTGAGATGTAGTGTTTTTTCATGAATCTTTTGACCAGTTGAATATGGGTCGTTACAAGGGCAGGTCGTGTATAGTGCCCTTTTGTAATTCGGGATACAAATCCTTCACATATTATTAAAGAATAATTAAAATAGAAGTCAAATTAAAAATTAAAAAAAAATTGTTACACACATAAATTAACAGAACAGAAAATGTCAGTGTTTTGTCTTTATACGAAAGTAATGTAAGAGTTTATTGTTATAAGCAATTTTATATAACCTAAACAAGAATTATTTATTAAATTATAAAAACTAATTCTTAATTGCTTCAAAAAATGTATGTTGGAAAACATACGTTGTTTTTTAGAGAAAATTAGGCTATAATTATGTATGTTTCCAATTTGCAAAAAAAGATTTCTACGAAGTTCTATTCGAATGTTGTGCTTTGTTTTTCAAAAACTCCGAATTCTTTATAATCCTCAATAATTTTTGACCTAATTGAGATATTTATCGTTTTCTTCTTGTTTTGATAGCGTTTATTATCTTATTTTGAAATCCACAGAAAAATATAAAAAAGGTTTAATATTAATAAAATGTCGGTTTTTCTAAATATATGAAAAGTCGATTTTTCAAAAAAACCCACACTTACATTTTTTGCCAATTTTTTGTTGAATTTTTACTTTCATAAGTAAGATATCTTGTGAGTTTTATCAGGGCTAAATAACTTTTGTCGACAGGAGAATTTTTTTTTAATGATAAAATCTAATTTTTGAATTTATCTCGCAAACAACGACAGATATGAAAAAATGTTGAGATAAAACTTTGTACGTCTAAAAAAGTTATATGCAAATAACCCCTGCTCTTTTGCGATATTTTTGCAGAAACTTTTCAAAAAGATTGCGAAGAATAAAAAGCTGGGATTTTCCAGAAAATATTTTTTTCATGTTCTCAAAATTTTATGAAATGAATCAAAGATTTTCTGGAAAACGGCACTTTTCATTCTTCCCAATATTTAAACAAAGTTTCTGCTAATAGAAGAAAGACATCATATCAGCTTTATGCGGGCAAAACCATTCTTGAAGGTGGGATAATTATTTTTTTCCTAAAAATTTAATTGTTGAATTATTCTCGCAAATGATGCAAAATATCGTAAAAGAGCAAGGGGCTATTTGCATATAATTTTTTTAGACGTACAAAGTTTTATCTCAAAATTTTTTCATACCTGTCGTTGTTTACAAGAAAAATTAGAAAATTTGATTATATACAAACAATTCTGCTGGCGACAAAAGTTATTTAGCCCGCACAAAACCCACAAAATATCTTTATTATGAAACTAAACATTCAACAAAAAATTGGCAGAAAATATAAGTGTGGATTTTTTTTAAAGCAGCTTTTCATATTTTGTAGAAGAGCCACCGCCATTTTATTAATTTATAAGCTTTTTTATATTTTTCGATGGGTTTCAAAGTAAGGCAATAAACGCTATCAAAATCCAAAAGAAAACGATGAATATCTCGATTAGGTTATTATTAGTTTATTATTAATTATAATATTAGGATTTGTTATTTGTTGCAGGTGGGTTTAAAGAGACCTTATTTAGTCCCAGGTGTAGGATAGTACTAATATTTTATGTTATTTAGTTGTGCATTTTAGAAAAATATACTGAATTTGTTGATTTTGCGAATATGTACTTATTCGTTTAATTCATTCATCCCCCCCCCCCCTCTTTTTCAACGTACCTTTTGTAAAAGAAAGTTTATTTTATTCCTTGATAACAAAATATGATACAATAAATATGTGTTTGAATTATAGCAATATTTCTACACAAAAATTTTAATTAGCTTAAAAAGGCATATTTAGTTTCTTATCTCCAATTTTCTTGATGGGTCAGGCTCAAAAACGGGATTTTCATCGAATAGGGGGGAATGCAGGCAAAATCAGTTCTTAAAATTGAAAGATTCTAAAATCAATGGTGAGCGAAGTCTTGAACTACTGTGCAGCTTCGAGAATCGCGAAGATTGAATCACGGGTTTTCAAAAATCAAATAATAAGGTGATCAAAATAAATTGTTTTGAATTGTAAAATTTATATAAAATTAGACGGCGTCACATGATTACTGTAGCCATTTTTTAACAGTAAGTAATTATAATAATTTGTATAATTGCTGTATAATCAACCAACTGTAAAATGGTATTTGCGAAATTGATTTTTTAATGTTTCCATGTATGTTGTTGTTTTCAGACTAAATGTTATGCAAAGTGCATGGAAAATATATCTCCTGCTGATTGTCTATAGTCACGGACGGTACTTTTGGCGCGAGTAAACATAAACGATTCTAATTTTAAATTTACCATAATGCATGTTTTATAAACATTATTGTGGGTGGACAATTATTAGAAGCGTAATTACAACTGGAGTGGAGCGTGACGAAAATTACGTGAAATAACAGTATATGCAGTCAGGCTAAGTAGTCACTGGCACGCATGTGCTGACCCAAGCCACGTGGTAAAAGTAGGGAATGGTCAGACATCGTACAACTCTACTTAAATACATTATAGCTGAAACTTGTATTACGAAATATTTATTGAATAATTAAAATGATTCTAAATCTAATTAGATAACTATTAATAATGCCAATTCAACTTAAAATGAATTTTGGAATTAAATAATATAGGGTCTTCTCAATTTGCATAAATTTTTAAAAACTAGGAATGGAAAAAGCTTCGTTGAATTTTTTGCGATAAAAAGCTTTTCAAATTATTTCAATATTTAAGCGAAAATTCAGGTTACTGGATAACTATTTCCAATTCCCAAAATGGAATAGTAAATAAAACGTTTAAAGAACTTGAAGATATATAATCCTATATTTCTGCTTTAAACGGAAATATATAAGGGTTCTATAAGAAGATCGAATATTTTTTCATTGTAGGATTTTGAAAAAAATAAAGATGTTATGGGTGTACTTTCAAGTTTAAAATTACTTAATCTTGAACTTTAATTATAAAGTCGACAAAAAAGGCAAAAGTCGTAATTTCCATTAAATTTTCGCTTACCAAAGCTCACTCTATTCCTTAAAATGTTCTGAAAAAATTCTATTTATCATGTTTTCATTCAATATTGATCAGGAAATTGTCCAATTCAAAACATATTTTGATGGGATTATGATAAGTTTATAATCCCATATATTATGTTAGTGATTTTCGCTAGAAACTAGCATTACAAAAAGAACTTTATTTTAAATAATAAGGTTTCGAAGACGTCTGTTAGGTAATATTATTGTTTTTCGTCGTAACTTACCAGTATTTTTCATACCAGAAAACTAGATTTCAAAGAATTTTCATTACTTTTCATTAAATTCAGTATATTTTGATGTGTGTTACCTGAAAATTGTATTTTCAAAGAAAAATCATTAGATTTAAATTTAATCATATATTGACTTTTAGATTCATAAACCATTAAATTTAAAAGAACGTTCATAACTTCTTAACAATTTCAGGTTACGTTCTACATCGAAAATTATTTTTTTGACGGAAATTGATATTTTTGTAATGAAAATCTGATTTCAAAGAAGATTCACAACATTTTCAAAATTTTAGGTTATGTTGGGATTTTAAAACGAAAATCTATATTTTTAGTGAAAAATTATTAGATTTCGAAGGTTTGAAACTTTCGTACAATTCTACGTTGAGCCAGCAGTTTTTTCCGGAAATTTCGATATAGTTTTCAAAGAAGATTAACAATTTTGGAACAATTTAAGGATGTATCCCAGCTCAACATAACCTTAAACTTGATCAGCAAGTCAAAAATCAACTAAAGATGTAGTGCCATCAATTCCTTTGAATTATATAAGAAAAGTGTAATCGTCGTGCATCAATAAATAGTTCCGGTCACCATTATTTATTTAAAAATAGTTTTCAATTAATTTAATTTAAAAATTTTAATTTTGCAATAATTTTAGGTTATGATAACTTTTTCACCGAAAATCGGATATATTAAACAAAAAAATTAAGTTTTGAAGAAGATTCAAAATCTCGAACAATTTTTTTGTTATGTTATGCTAGTATTTTGTACCGGAAACATAATTTTAAACAAAAATCATTTTACTTTAAAAACTAAACTTACAATCTTGAAGAGTGTTAGATTATGTTAGTGTTTTATATCAGAAATGGTTTTGATGAAAAAGCAATTTTCTCTAAAAAAAATATTGCTGCCTCTTTCTAAGTGCACAATGCACTGAAATTGATTTCAGTCACATTCTTCCTGATTTTCTAAACCGTTTTTCAGTTTGAGGTTATGTCAATGTGTCATTCCCAAAAAAACAATTTTTAACGTGCAGAGTTCAGTTTGCCACGTGCACGATTGTTGAGTTTACAGGGTGCGTCAGCTAAATCCGGACAGATTACAATTCAAATTTCCCGCCAGATGTGACTGTTTCGGTTGAAAATGGCTTAGTGCTCCCAGTAAAAAATAGTAAACTCAAAATATCCACGATTTTAAGGTAGAATGCAAAGTATAATCGTAGAGCAGCCATTATAGAAAATAGTAGCGTTGGGCGGCCAGCAAAAGAAATAAGGAGGTTCTTTGGTTACCCGAGATAAACAGTTTATGGTGTTGTAGCAAAATATACCAGTTCCGAGGAGTCCAAAGACGGTTCTGGTATGCCGGCAAGAAAAATTCACTCAAGAAAACGCACCTCGAGGTTCCCAGCAGTCTTTGTAAGGGCTCAAATGCTGATCTCTGAGGATTCAGGGAGATCTGTGCAAAAATTTGCATCCACTTAACATGTGAGTAAACCAAATAATACCTCGAATTACTGATGAGGACTCAAAGTACAAATTACACACAAAAAAGGTTCGAAAAATGCTTTCCGAGGCTGCTAGGATTAAGCGAGTTGAAATATTTGCTGATGACCTTGAAAAATGAACCCTTAGGTCTAAAGGGTTCTGGCCTCCCAACAGCCGAGATTTAAATCCACTGGACTATGACGTTGGAAGCGCGGTCGAAAGGGTCACTAAAAAATTTCGAGATCCCAATGTGACGTCATTAAGAACCTCTGTTGAGTCAGCATTTGCAGAAATGGAGAGGTCAGCGTTACAGCGTGCTTACGCACGCTTCAGACCACGAATCGAGGTCGTAGTTTAAGCTGATAAAGGATACATCGAACAAAGTTTGTTAGTGGCGATCAGAAAAATGCTGTGTATGAAGGTTTTTTGTGACTTTCCATTTACATTCAAAAAATGCTGGTTAAAACAAATTGTTTAATTTGTACGGATTTAGCTGGCGCACCCTGTACTATTGATGCAGTCCTAGTTGTCGAGCATCGGCCCTCGAGCCGGCAGCCAAGGGTTCTTCCCTCAATAGAAGATTACATAAATGATTCTGAGTCTATAATAATTTTCCCCCCGAAATGTTTTCGGAAGGAAATGAACAGAATCTTTTTTATCTGTTTTCGAGAAAGAGAAACTTGGAAATTAAAAAAAAATGAAGCCTCGAATCACAAGCAATATTATATTTTAGGTTCACATTTTTTTAAAAGAATGATGGCTGCGAAGAATTGTGGTTTACACGGCTCCTAAATATACCACATCAAAAGCCTTTGGGATTCTGCGACTATTTCCTAAGGGCGTTTCGTTACATAATTCTGGGGACAATATGGACATCGCGCCGCTTCCCATGTTTATGCCTACCCGATCTCCATGTTGATTATATATTCCACGAAGAGTTGTATTACCTTCGAACATTGCAACAACATCACCAGTGGCTGTTGTTAATACTTTGCATTCTTCAGTTGTTATGGCAACTAAGTTACGATGCTCTATTCGCAATTTAATTTGTTTATCGGCAGGAAAAGTGTATCTTCGAATTTCGAAACGTCGGCGTGGATTTTTGTGGGGAATAAGTCGAATATATTCAAGTTTTTCAAGTTTATATCCCAGTATGTGTGGAGAATTATGCCTGAGAGAAGGAGACCTGGACCTGGCACGCAGAGGAGGCTTCCTAGGAGAAGAACTAGACCTGGCACGATGAAGAGGCTCTGCATGAGAAGAACTGGACCCGGCAACAAGCTGAGGCACTGCATGAGGTACAAACCTTTCAGGAGAATAATTTCTATCCAGAGAATAAGAAGTTCTGGAACGAGAAATACCGGGGATAGGGTCGCCATTAGGTAAGCAGTCAAACTGTGAACTGAACTCTGCAACAAGAAACAGATGATTCAATTTTTCTTCAAGTAATGAATAATATTTTGGTATATCATGAACCACTTGTAACGAAATGAGAGACAAGTTTGTAGACACTGAGGTATTTAAATAATGATTTCAAAAAGTAGGCCTTCTGAGCGGTATGGAGAAATGTATCAATAATGCTTGTAATTGTAGAAGAAAACCACATTGTAATTGAAAATGGCATGGTTCTAATTCTTGCTGCAATAAGTAACTTCAAATTGTAAGGCGATATATTTTAGTAAGATTTGAAATTATGTTTACGTATGTAGTTTATTTGCTTATAGAATTATAGCTGTAATTTTGTGATGAATTTGGAATTGCTCAATTTTTCGGCCACTCTGAATAGATCACATCCCCAAGCAACGTATATTCACGGAGACATTGTGGATACTCCCAAGATAAATTCAGATATAGAAATTGGGATAAATTGCAGATTAAATCACTCAAATTCTGATCTGAATAAGGTAAAGGTACCTATCATGAGACAAATTTTGAGGGGTTTTGAGATTTTCATTAATTGTGGAACGATAGTAGAACATATTTTCAAAATATTTAGGTTAATGAATGGGCTGATCTTTTCTGAATGAGAAACACCTACTAGAAGTTTAATTTAGTCTAAGCCAAATTATTATATTTATAAAAAACCGAAGCGATCTATATGTACCTATTATGAAACAACTTATGGGCTCTTGTACCGGTGTTCCATAATACATGTCCCTATTATGGAACGGCAAAGAAATGTGTTTTTTAATATTTATATGGCTTATTTTATATTATTTTTCATATTATATCGAACTAAATAGTACCCTGAACTTTTATTTCAATATTTCATAGAGATAAATAAATCGAATACAAGTTTTTGTTAAAATTGACAAACCTAACCTATGAAGAGTAGATTTCGTGAACGAAGTGCGATTAAATTTTATTTTTGTTCACAAATGTTTGTTATAGGGAATGAATTTTTATTTACATGGATGAAAAAGAAGAAAAAACTATGATGGATGAAGTAAAAACTTAAGAAACTTGGTCAAACTGAAGTGTAAATGAGATATTAGGCTAATAAGTACCCTTTTCGTTTTTTTATTGTACTTTCACTTTATAAATGATTAAATAGTAATATGCAATTTATTTAAAATGATAGAATTTCGAATCTTAACGAGATCAACATAGAAATTAGAAGAACATCAACGTTGTGGACGATATCATACCGAATAATTCAAACGGATTCTTTTTTAATTTCTTTTTGCAGTTCTTTAATTTTATCTTGCAGTGTCTTCTTTTCTTCAGCTAGTTTTTTTTCGGTTTTCGCAAAAGTTTTTTCTTTGCAGCCTTCTGTTCTTTGAGTTCCTGTTTCTGCTCTTTTTCGAGTTGAGCTTTCCACCAAGCGTCAGAAGTTCCAGCAGCTGGTAGCTTTGATTTACCGGTTTGTTCTACCTTAACTCTTTTCTTCTTAGGTAAATATTTCGTCGGTAAGGTGAAAACGACAGCGAAACATTGCTTCAGAGTTTTATTAATGCTACCTGCTGATGAAAAGAAATGATTAATACTTGTATCATACTGCAAGATAGCAGATGATCTTATCTAAACTTGATTTATGTACTAACCTTTTTGATTACTATTTTCCTCTCGATTTTCCTTGTCCACTCTGAAACTGGGATTTCCTTCAATATTACGCGTATCGTGATCTTCTCGATCGTCTGCAAGAACCATACTTTGCTGCTGATTTTCTCTGAAAGCTTGACGAGTACTATCACTCAAACTATCGCCGAAGCTGGTCTCTGAAAAAAGTAACATAAACATGAAGAATTATATCATTATAGCATATTAATTTGGATGAATTTTCTTCCAAAGCTGCTTCACTACTTTCAAAGTCCATGTTGAAACTGGATTTTTCAACAAATCCATTATCAATTGCAGTTGCAGGATGAGTGAGATTCGTGTTTTCAGAGGAACTCTCCTCTAGTATTTCCTCATGCAACGAGTTATTGTCGTCCATGAGTTCCAAAATAATGTTTTCTTCAGAAATGTTTTCTACCGCAAGTGGATTAAACAGGATAGGCTCAATGATGTTCGTGATCGTTGTTCCTACTGCGTTATCTTGAAAAACTTCTAATAATATTATCTCGTTATTTTCTGGCGAAACACTTCCGCAGGCAGATTCAAGAGGCAACAATTCTAAAGGCTTGTCTGAGGCTTTAAACGGGATTAGACAGACGTGAGTATCTAGCGTTTCAATAGTCTTGATTTTAGGCTTCTTTTTAGAAGCATCAACTAGATTAGGGAAAAATATGTTGGGAAAAATTCATGATTTCAGTAAAAAAAAGCGATCAAATTTGTTTAAAAAATTAGGAAATAATTGTAAAAATTCATAAAACATGATAAAAATGCAAAAAAAATCGGAATAAGTAATAGGAATTGAGCCTGAAAATAGTTGCTCAAGTATGTCGATGTAAAAAATAAAATCAGTTAAAAAGAAATATAATAACAAAAAATATTTCAAGTTGAATAATACCCAGACAAGCTTTCTTAATCTCGAGCCAATATTCGAACAATCCTCTCTTCTCAACGCAGCCAGTCCACAGTCTCTTTGCCTCGGAATTTTTGAAATCTTGCAATAATTCAAAAGGTAGATTGCTTTCAAAAGTTTCCACATGCCGTTTCTTATCTTCGCTGATGGCATTTGAAACTAAGGTCTCTTCAACTTGATTTTCCAGAACTTTGGAAGCTTCCAGCAAAGACTTTCTCTTTTTTCTGTGGAGAACATCGTAATCGACCGCGTCAGGATCAAACGGAAATAAAACACAAGCTCTGAATCCATTCTGAATTGTCCTCTTCTTTTCCACAAAATGTTCCAGTGCCATTTTCAATACAACAGGGAACTGTTCCTTTCTCAATCTCATCACGTTATTCTGAATTTTCCACTTGCATACAATTCTTCTCCAAACATCCTTGAATGGGTGGAAAAAGGCGATATCGAGAGGCTGCAAGATGTGAGTGCAGTTTGGATAAAGAACAATGATCTCGATGTTATGGGCTCTAAAAAATGTAACTAGTGGGATCGTTATGTGCGAAGAATGATTATCCGTGTATATAAATACTGGAAATTCTATTCCCTTTTCTAAAAGCCACGGGTAGAATACATTGGTAATGTACTCGTAAAATGTTTCAGTTGTCATCCACCCTGTTTCGGAAATGCCGATACCCCAACCAGCTGGAAAATTCTCAACAACTTTCTTTGGAAGCCCCTCTTTGTATGCATACATCACCATAGGAGGTGCTTCTGTACCGTCAGCACTGTACATAAATAAAGCTGTTAAACTTTCTTTCTCATTCGCGTCAACCACTTTATAAACAGACCGAGCCCCTTTTTCTGCAAGAACTTTTTCAGGCTTTGGACGCAATAGGACATTTGTTTCGTCACAATCAAAAATCCTTGACGGCTCTATGTTTCGAAGATTCTTGCTGTCTAAGTAAGACCCTGTCTCACTAAACTATCCTCTTAAATCTTCTTCAGTGACAGCAGCTCGTACAAGTGTTAAATGTTGTGCTGTTCTAACAGACAAGTTAGGGTGACGTCTCTGAAAACCCTCATACCAATGACGACCTGGTCTGCCGTCTTTAAATGGAGTTAGCAATTCCTTCTTCTTCGTCCTTGGATAAAACAGTGGGAGGTCCACTTTTGCAATTTTTCTTGTTGGGATTATTCTTCTTTCTACAGAACGTACCTGCAGGGACACCATACGTATCGGCTGCTTTCCTGAGAGAAACTCCTTGACTAACTGCTTCTAGAGCCTTCTGCACTGCTTCAGAGGAATACTCTTTTCTCTTTAATTTTATTTTATTTCACTTTTTCGTCCTGCTTTTCACCAATTTTTTCACTTTATTTACAACTTTCGCAGCTTTAGCATTTCTGATAGGTTTTTCCGCTCTACATGTTCCATGCTGAAACAACTCTCCTGTAATAAAAAATTTAAAAATAAAAACCAAATTTAATCCACTCCGCTTATGCAAACAACACTTCTTAGCTTAGGTCTTTGACACTTTATGGGTTAGGACTTTTAATTTCAATGCAAACTTTTATTCCACTTATTTGTCTGGTATGTAATATTGAAATGTAAGTTCACTATAATGTCTAGTTTATGATAAAAACCAAAATAACATCAAATATGCCATATTAATATAATAAAAAACACATTTTATTACATACGTACCTCTGTTCCATAAATAGGAGCAAGCACTGAAAACGTGTCCGTCGATATGCAATACTTATGTTTCTCTGTTTCATAAATACGGACCGTGTTAGAAAATGTGTACGTATTATGAAACAACTAATTAACAACAAAAGTTGTATTCAAATACAGAAAAAGTGCTGTGATCTCAAATCTAGGACTCTTAAGCTGTCATTTAATCTATTACACAAGTGAAACAATCGAATTTTGTGAATACACGAGATAAAACAAATTATAGGTTTCAAGCCTTCTGACTCGAAAAAATGGCTGTCAATTTTCCCGAGTTTGGAGGTTTGATAATCAAACATTATTTTTTAATGTTTAACACTTTAGCACGATATTTTTTTTGTATATAGAAGAAAAGCCTAACTTTCAAACTTATTAATATAATATTATGTTCTTCAAAATATACTTTTAAATTATTTATAATTTGGATTATTTGTCAAACTGTTTCATAATTGGGACATGTTTCATGATAGGTACCTTTACCTTATAGGTTAATAAAATATGCTCAAAATTATAGATATATTACACATATTGTTATATTTACCAATAGAGTTGAGAATAACAGCCAAGAAGAAGGCCAGAGTATGAAGCATCCTCATCTTTTTAAATTAGGGGAAAAAATAATTAATATATGAATCAAGTATTTAGGTAACGATGTGACGAAAAAAAATTGCAGGGCGTCATTGGGTTATATAATACGTATACCTGATAGCTGTTATCTTACAGATTGGGTGCTTTAAGTTTATCGCTCTGAGATATTTGCATTTCGCTGGAGTCAGTTTCAAGAAAGCAAAATTAGTTACGAAATTCGTTAAAGGTTGCATCACAATTTATTTTATATATAATATACACTACCATCAGAAATTGTCGGTACGACCAGCGCACAGTGGGAAAATTGACGTAAAACATGGCAATTTGTTCTATTTTATGTTCCCGGTGCTCGTCAATAATAGGAAAATTATTGTTAATCGCCCACGTTTCATATACTTACATTTAAGTATTCGAGCATGATACAATAAACAAACAAATTTATAAACAAATCGTTATTTTCGACGTCAGCTTTTTTAATTAGCAACCTTATGATAATTTCAGAAAAATTCATAATTTTTTCATAAATTTTATGATTTTTTAAAGAATTGCATTGTTCGGGCATCTGCCGATGGATAAACTATTTTTTTTCAATGTCAGTCCTTTTAATTGAGAATTCGATGATAATTTTGTCAATACTCATACTTAGTAATAAATTGTTTGTATTCTTCAAATATAATAAACAAATGCATTATTCGGGCATTTTTTGACGGACAAATTCGCTTCTTTCGATGTCAGTCCTTTCAGCTGCAAGCTTCATGATAATTTGAGCAAAATTCATAATTCGTTGATTAATTAGTTATGTTTTCAACAACAAAAATAGAGTTAAAATGTGCATAGACAAAAGTGGAAGGAAAAGGTAATTCTATTCGATCCTGAAGCTGCGACATTATTAAAAGAATGAAAGTAATAAGAAACTAAAACTGAAAGGACTAAGATTGAAAAAACAAACTTTTTTTTCGACGAATTTCCGAATAGTGCATTTCTGATTAAATTTGTTAAAAAATCATAAGATTTATGAACTAATTATCAATGTTGCTGAAATTATCGTCAAGTTCCCAATTGAACGGACTGTCATCGAAAGTATGAATTTTCCCGTTGGCAGATGCCCAAATTTGTTTATTAAATTTGTGCAAAAAACATGAAATATATCAACTAATTATGAAATATAGCTAAATTATCATGATTTTTCCAACTGAAAGAACTGGCATTGAAAGAACCGAACTTTTCCGTCGAGCCATGCCCGAATAATACATTTGTTTATTATATTTGTCTGAAAAATCATGAAATTTATCAACAAATTATGAATTTCGCTGAAATTTTCATGGGGTTCCTTATTTAAAAAAAAACTCATACACCCATACATCCAAATTTCTTCCCATATAATTTAAAATTTATTTTTTTTAATTATTGAAAATTATAGAAAACGAACTTTCAACAAATAATTTGTTTCTAAAATGTTGTCTTGTTTATAGTGTCATGATGTAATATCTTCATCTGATGTAAATCTATGAAACGTTGGCGATTACAACAATTTTTATATTATTGACGAGCACCGGGAACGTTAAATACAAAAAATTGCGATTTTGTTCATCATATTTGTTTATTTATAAAAAATTTAAAAACTGAATAAAAAATCATGCTCGACAACTTTATTTGAAATTTTATCAGTTTTTTGTTAAATTTACTTTCGTCCCAATGGGGTTGTTGCATATTTTAAAATAATTTTTTTTCCTAGTAAGATTAAAAGAATTCCAAAAAAATAATGTAACTACGGAAGGAAAGTTTTTTAAAATCAAGTTTAAATATTTTTTTAATGTTTAAAAAGTATATTTTTCGAATTTTTGCGGGAAGTACTTTGCAAGAAGTACTTCATTCTGATTAGCGCGGTTGTCCGGTTGGTGATGGAATATAATATGGCCGCTAGCGACTGAATGGGTAAACAGTAGATAAACATAACCTATTGTAAAAGATATTCAAATTGAGGTTATCTTTGGAAACATTTCATTCTCACGCACTTGAATGATATTATTCATTACTATCTTTTTTAAGGTTTTATAATTTAAGCAAAATTGTATTGCTTTTCGACAATTATAAGTAAATAAATATCTCTGTTAGAAATTGTAAATTGAATTTTCGCCAGCTGTCTGCTAGATACTTCGTTAGTCAATAGATCATTATTCTGATTGGTTACGCGCTTTTTGGGAAGTGACGTTTCAAGGTCACAGAGCTTTTGAATATGGATTTCAATACTTTTTTTAACATTTTTTTTCTCCACAATGAAGTTTTCAAAAAAATTTTTAAATGCATCAAAATGTTCAGAATGTTATGCAGTATTTAAAAAATATATTACCTAAAATTCATGCAACGACCCCATTGGTTAATATCTGTGGGCTGTACGATATTTTGAACCAAAAGTAATATTTTCCCCACTGTGCAGCGCGAGTACTACTAAAAATTACTGCTGACTTTAAAACGTGATTACTTATTCAATAAAAGAGTCAGAAATTTTTTCAAAGAAGCGTTTGAAAGGTTTTTAAATTCCGTATCGAATGACCTGTGCCAGAGATATTTTTGACCTCTTGAAGATAATAGAGCACGTGAAAAGTTTTGAAAAAATTTAGGAATTCTCGAATTTTGTAAATCGACTTCAACTTGTGGAATGACCGAGGAACGTCATAAAAATTGAAGTTTATATCACACAGTTTCTGTAGTCTTTCTCAAATTTAAGCGAATAAAAGTTTTAAAAAATCTTCAAGGGTTTTTGAGATGCAACTGAAAATGGCAATGGAAAAAAGCTAGGCTCGCTTCTTAAGCGACCAACAAAAATCCTTTGACTTTAAAAATTAAACTGTTAAAGTATTAAATTGTTCTTTTAAACCAAAAATTAAACGGTTTGATCATCTACATATTGTTCAAAAATATTATTAACTAATTCTGAATTTCATTTTCAGTGGCTCTGAACATAGCATGTCAGGCTTCCGAGCTGGAGGCCTGGGGTTCGATCCCTGTGCCAAGACCAACGGAAAGTTTTCCACATACTTCGGCCGGAGCTTTGGTGGTTCGGAACCCACCTCAAGACATAACTCTACTCATAAGAGGCTAGTTACATTTCAAGGAAGGGAATCCATCTCAACGAGGAAAATTGCTTCGAGGTCACTTGCCGATTTCGAGTAATAAACACACACACATATGCATATCTATATAAAACAACATGATAGTGCGCTAAATTTGTTTATCTAACTAATGACCTCAGCAGGTCGTCAAGGCCGGATGGCAGAGTGGGTGAGGCTGACTTTGTAGTGCAAAGAGGTTCACCTCATACTGTGCGATGGGGTACGCCTAGCACCTAAGAGGTATACTTTGAGAACTGAAGTTAAGATACCGGTTTTCATCAATTATCAAAAATGTTATCCTGGTTTTTCTTTCATATTATTTTAGATGAGAGATACTACGAAATTCACAAATGTGTTTACCTTCAAATTTCTTTAAAACTGTTTGTATGGTAGCAATTACTTGCTTGTGCTCGCAACCTAACAGCATAATAATTATTTTGGTACCCGAGACTGAACCGTCAACAACTTATTCACCTCGTAACGAATAACACTTTCAATGAAAACACGTATGATAGATTTTCGATGTAAATTAAGAGAATTATTTATTTTGGAGTCTTGAGGTCGAAGGTTTTACTAATCACAGTAACCAGTAAGAAAATATTGAAAGGAATTGAATTCTTTAAATAATTATTACTGTCAGCGGACAAAATTCTCATCGTCATGCTAAAAACACATTTTTCAATTTTTCAACTTAAAAATAGCACGTAAGTTGTAAAAACGCTAATTATAAAACTAGTTTTTATAATTGCTACTTATAAAAAAATACTATAGAACTTTTGCTTTAAAACCCAGTCACCTTTTCCCATTATTCATTTCGTGCTGGTATTCACCTCGTACTGGTTTCCCCTTTAGATTTCGCAAACCTATTTTAGTATTAATGCAATTCTATAATTTCCATTGCATCAAAGTTGATTGTTTGCCGCAATGAATTCTGATTGATCAACCGAAGCTTCCTTTTATGTGCAATTACAATGCCATAAAACAGACTATGGAATAATATCCTATTATTCCTGGAAATTGAACTCTCTATTACAAATACATCATTCAGCAGCAAAAGCAGGCTGTATTATTCAATGTGCATTGCACGCAAAAAGATCGCACCTGATATGTCGAACATCTATTCGGCATTCTGCATTCACAACACAGGGTGACCTATTTTAATCTATAAATCCAAATATCTTCTAAACTACCCCATCTACATAAAAAACGGTTCATACAAAGGTTGACCAGGACATAGGGGGCCATTTAACTGTACTATTTATTTTGACCTTGAGGTCAATTTTCAAGGTCAAGACGATTTTTACATTCTCATTCTAATGAGAAGGTATTGGTTTTATGTAAAATTTGACATAGTCGGTTTTCATTAAATGTCCACGTTTTGAGACCTCCTGAGTCAGAAAAAACGATTTTTACGAAGGTGTCTGTCTGTCTGTCTGTAGTCTGTCTGTCTGTCTGTCTGTAGCCACGATAACTTTCGAAAAAATGATCAGATTTGATTGAGCTTTGGCACACTTTTTTATGGCCGAAAAATAGAGAACGAGTTCGTTAACCAGCTATTTTGGATGAAAATCCAAAAAGTGAGCACATTTTGAAAATTTTTGAGAATACTTTTTTGGAAGATTTGAAAATTCTATGTACGGTTATTAGTAGTACGTAAAATGACGAACAAAATATTCTTATGACTTTTCGTGATAAAAAAAAAATTACTGGAGTTATAGCATTTTCAAAATTCCAAAAAACAAACGAAAATGAACATTTTAAGCCGAAAAACGCACGATATGAAAAAAAGTCAAGAGGAGAAAAACGTTGATTCCTGAACACCCTATAATATTTTCATGACAACTTTTTGAATTTTTCGAAAAATAAAAAATTCAAATTTTGATCGCACAAAAAATTAATGAAAAACAAAAAAGCCATTTTGCTGTAAAACTATGCAAGATACCAGAAAAGATCATCTCACCAAAATTGTGCACCTAAAAAAGATCTACAAATTTCTTATCATTCACTTTTTGATATGACGCGTAGTTTTTGTTTTATTCGTAAAAAACAGCATTGAAAATAGAAAAATCAAATTTTCAGACGAATATTACCAGCTACGAAAAAATGACCGAAACAAAATTTGTTCATCCATGGAAGAGGTACAAATTTATTGTGACTCATGTTTCGATAGGATGTGTGGTTTTTGTTTTATTCGTGAAAATAACATTGACAGTAAAAAAAATCAAAGTTTTGAAAAAACAATGCAAGGTACGAAAACATATAAATGAACAAAAATTGTGCATTCAAAAAAGACTTACTCACCCGTAATCAATTTTTGTGGTAAGAATATATTCAAAATGAAAAAATTAACTTTTTTGATAAACGGCACAAGCTAAAATAAAATGTTAACTAATAAAATTTGTCGCCTCAATTATATCATTACTTTTCATTTGAAATCAAATACAAATTTAGTAATTTGTATATGAAGAACAGATAACACGAAGCACAAAGTGCGCGCTCAGTGTATTTACCAAATAGCACGCCGTAAGTGCGCTCCAACTTTTTTGTTTCTATCATACGGTTCAAATGATTTTCAAATCAAATATCGAGCGCGAAGCGCGAGTGTCTGGATGAGAATGTGTTCCTTAAGGTCGATAGAACCTTGAGTAAATAAAGTTCCTTTTCAGTCTAAAATAAAAGCAAATTTAACAATCACTTAATATGTAGAGGTTTTGATAATTTTATAATATTTGCAAACAAACTTTTTCTTTTCATCGAAGTCGAACACGAAGTTAAAAAATCTAGAGGAGCCTAGCGTAAAGCGCGATGCAAATACGCCCGAGCGCGTAGCGCGAGGTGAATACATAATCGAGCGCGAAGCGCGAGATAAATATATGATCGAGCGCGAAGCGCGAGATCCAACAGTCGCGCGCCCTAGGCGCGCTCAAACTTGCGAGCGAAGCGAGCCGCGCGCGAAGCGCGCCATGAGAATGTGCCCGCGAAGCGGGCAGATTTTTTAAAGTGGAAACACCTATTTTTGACAGAAGATTTGAATACATTTTTTTGACCTTGGAGAGGTCAAAAATCAAGGTCAAATGTCCAAAAAATGATCAGATGTCCTTTTTCTGAATGTACGTGGTTTTCCGGGTGAAGCAAACGTTTAAGATGCTTTAAAAAAGTCGATAAAATGTAAAAGTGTGAACCACCTTGACCACCTTGTCAGCCTCGACCTTCAGGTCAATTTTGAAGGTCATTTAAAGGTCGAGACGATTTTTTAAAATAAAAATCTCTATTTTAGACTGCGGACTCGTAATGAACGGGCAATTGTACGTGAAAATTGGTATTTTAAAATCTTTCATTTTGACCTGTAGAAGGTCATATCAAGGTCAATTGTTTAAAAAGCGCTTAGAAGCTTTTTTTTCAATTTACTGGTTTTCTGAGCAATCTCAACGTTGAAGGTGCTTTTAAAGAGTACAAGATAAAGGGCATCTGATCGTTTTTTGGACATTTAACCTTGATTTTTTACCTTTCTAAGGTCACAAAAACAAGATTTACATAGTACATTTTTGACGTACAATTTCCCGCTCTATTCAAATCTGCAGTCAAAAATGAGGGTTTCCATTTAAAGCAATCGTCTTGACCTTGAAATGACCTTGAAAAAGGTAAAAAAAAGTTACATTCAAATGGCCCCCTATGTCCTGGCGATCTTTTATATGAACCGTTTTTATAATAATAATGGAAAACAAAAAATTCCATTTTGCTGTAAAACTATGCAAGATACAAAAAAAGATAAGAAAACCAAAATTGTGCACCCAAAAAAGATCTACAAATTTGTTGTTAATAATTTGTTTAAAGAAAATGTAGTTTTTATTTTATTCGTAAAAATTAACAATAAAAATAAAAAAAATTAAATTGTTGGATAAACGACACCAGTTACGAAAAAAATAATAATGCAAAAGTTTTTCACCCAAGAAAGAACTACAAATTCGCTATTAATAATTTTTTTATAGGTGCGTATTTTTTGTTTTATTTGCAAAAAACAACATTAAAAATAAAAAAAATTAAATCCAAATATTTTTTGTCAAAAGTTCATTCTATTTAATTGAAAAGTCTAGAATTATATTTTTGGTTCGGAATTCATTTCGCATGGTTAAAAATTCTACTATTTTGTTGAGAATTATTTTTGATTAGTTGAAAACTCACCTATTTGCTCGAAAATTCATGTATGTTGTTGAAATTTCTTTAAAAATCGAAAATTCAAATTTTGATCGCACAAAAAATAATCAAAAATGAAAAATTACATTTTGCGGTCAAACTATGCAAGGTACGGAGAAAAATGAATCAAAAAGAATTTCCACCCAAAAAGAATCTCCAAATTTTTTATTAACCATTTTTTGATAGGATGCGTAGTTTTTGTTTTATTCGTAAAAAACAACATTAAAAATTAAAAAATTAAATTTTTGGACAAACGATACAAGCTATTAAAAATATGAATAGACAAAAGTTGCTTGTCCGAAGAAGAGAACTTTTTCAAAAATGTTCATGAATAATTTTTTGATATGATTCGTAGTTTTTGTTTTAATCGTAAAAGATAACATTCAAAATAAAAAAATTAAATTCTTTAAAAAACGAAACAAGGTGCGAAAAAAAATGTATCGACAAAAGTTGTTCACCCAAAAAGGATCTAAAAACTTGTTATCTGTAAGTTTTAGATACGACGAGTAGATTTTCTTTTAATGGTAAAAAATAATATTAAAAAAAAAGTAAATTTTTGGAAAAACGACACAAGAGACGAAAGAAATGAAAAGGCAAAAGTTGTTCAACCGAAAAATATCTACAAATATGTTATAAACTATTGTTATAAAAATATATTGAAAATAAAAATGTATATAAAAAGGGAACAAGTTGCAATAAAATGTTTAATAACAATTTTTTTTAATACGATGCGCACTATTTTTTCAATTATGAAAACAAGACAATGAAAATACTTTTGTTTTGATACCAATGCGTATGATGAATTATAATAAGATACATTTATTGAAATGATACATTTTGCGGGGCAGCTGAGAATTAAAATTAGTGCAAAATAAGGAGCAAATATTAAAGTAATCATCAAAAATAAAATTTGTACGTTATTTTGCAATATCTGAAAAGTTTGCATTTTTGACAAAATCGAGTGCGAAGCACGAGATACGTGATGAGAATGTGTTCGTGAAAGCCGAAGGAGCTTTAACAAAAGAGAATTCACAATCACCAAATTACAGTTGTCGATGTTTTTACCTCTAATTTTAAAGGGCGTGCGCACAAAAATGGGGGAAATACAGAGACATTATCGAGCGCGAATATAAATATATTATCGAGCGCGAAGCGCGAAAGCCAAGAGGTGCGCGCTCTAGGCGCGTTATTTGTTCTTGTTGAAGATTCATCATTTTAGTTGAAAATTTCTGTATCTTGTGGAAAATGTATCTTTTTTAGTTGAAAATCAAACTTCTTGATCAAAAATTTATCTTCCTGGTTGAAAATTCTGGTTGAGTGTCGAACACTTATCTTAAAAATGTATTAACTTCGTTTTTGAAGATATATCATTTTAGTTGACAATTCACTTTTTCTGGATGAAAATTCAACTACTTCGTTGAAAGTTGAACTACTTTGTGAAAAATTCATTTTTGTTGTGGTTAAAGATTCATAATTTTTGTTGACAATTTAACTAGTTGATTGTAAATTAAAATTTTTTATTAAAAATTTAATTTTTCGGGTATGAAATTCAACTGCCTTGTGGAAAATTCCCTTCTTGGCTTGAAATTTCAACAATTTGGTAGAAAACTCATGTGTTTCGTTAAAAATTCGTTTTTTTTTGGGTATACAATTTTATTATTTTGTTGCAAATTCAACTATGTTATTAAAGTCATCATTTTTTGTGGAAAATTCAACTGGTTTAATGGAAAATCTTCCGTTTGGATTGCAATTTCATCTTTTATAATAGAAAATTCATCCTATTTGGTTGAAAGTGATTTTTTTTTAAATTGAACCTCCTTCTGAAAACTTCGTCTTTTTAGCTTTACTGATTGAAAAAATAGTCACTGACTTCGTATACAATATATTCAAATGAGTTTACACGTATGTAAATGAAATTTAATATGAATGTGTATATTGAATTTAATATAGTGTATTATTTTAATATGAAATACCTACGAATCATATTTCTTAGCATCACGAAAATATTATTTCACAATATTTAGTTTTATTTGAACCAGAGATATATTTTGTTGATCTGAAGAAATTAATGTTTTGTCTGTATTTTTTTTAGTCAAATAAATATTACGTACATTCAATTAAATGATTTCCTTGACTAAAAAAGTCTAGATTCGTTGAAATCTGATTAATAAATTGGTAGTCAAAGAAATAATTATTTAATTCGATAGACTATTGAATTATTCATTTATTTCAACAATATACATTCATTTTAACAAAATAATTATTATTTTGTTAAATTTGTTGGAAGAATTTTTTCTTTTAATGTATGTATATACAAATATTTCTTCCAATCAAAAAAAAATTCACTTATATATATATGTTAGCCTCCGAACCCGAAAACGCCCAATGGGCGTTTAAACCGCACGCACCTAGGTGTGGGCATTCTCAAATGCACCCACTTAGGTGGGGCAAAACTGAAACGTCCCGAACCCGTTCTAATTGTCTTTAGATACAGAGAACGCGTTTTGGAGAATATAAAAATTTCTTCTTGTGATAAAAAACTAGTATGTTTGTTGAGGCACATTCTGAAGCACACAATCCTGGTAAAAGCCAAGGATGAAAAAAAAGTTATCATATACTAGATAAATAATGTTAAAAAGTGATAAAGACAATTTAATCACTGTTGTTATTGTTATTGGTATGTCAACATTTGCTCAACATTTTTAATAAATATTAGGTACATAACTATTCATCATTTTTATTTTATTTAGATTTTTTAAGATAACATTTCTTAAACAAATAGTCAATGTAATAATAGTAAAATTATTCCAAATTACCAGAGAATATGAATTTTCAACGAAAAACTTAATTTTCAACAAATAATTTGAATTTTCAACAAAATATTTAGATTT
>CAKNYM010053026.1:471972-555000 GCA_932195095.1 Andricus curvator
GTATCACACTATATGATACAGTATAATACAATATCACACTATATGCTAAAATATTATACAATATAATACAATATAATATAATATGATACAATATGATACAATACGAAACAATATCATACAATATGATACAATATAATACAATATGATGCAGTATGACACCATATGATACAGTATGACACCATATGATACAGTACAATAATATAAAAACAAAAATAACAAAATACAGTATGATGCAATATGATACAATACGATACATTATAATCCAATATAATATGATAACTATGATACAGTACGAAACAATATCATGCAATATGATACAGTACCATACCCTGTGATACAATATCATATAATATGATGAACTTTGATACAGTATCATGCAATATGATACAATATGGTGCTGTATAATACAATAGGATATATTATCACACTATGTGATACAATACGATACGATATGATACGGTATGATACTATATGGTACATTATCACACTATATGATACAATATGAAACAATATGATACTATATGATACAGTTTTATACAATATAATACAATGCAATACAATATAATACAATATGATACAATATGATATAATATGATACAATATGTTACAATACGAAACAGTATCATGCAATATGATACAGTACCGTATACTGTGATACAATATGATATAATATGATGGACTATGATACAGTATCATACAATATGATACAATATGATTTACTATACTACTATATGATACAATATGATATCACATCATGTAATATGATGCAATATGATGTAATGTGATATAATATGATACAATATCATACGATATGATACAATATTATACACCATGATACAAAATGATACAATGCTATACAATATGATACAATATCATATAATATGATGGAATATGATACAGTATGATACAAAATGATGTCATGGATACAATATTATACAGTAAAATAAAATATGATACAGTATGATACAATAAGATTCAATTCGAAACAATATGATACACTAGAATACAGTACGATGCGATATACAGTATGTCGTACCAAGTTACACTGTGATACACTATGATGATGTACGATGATACTATATGGTACACTATGATACACAACTGTACATTATGATACGCTGTGATAGGCTATGATACTCTATGATAAAATATAAGACAGTATAACATAATATAATACAGTTTTATATGATATGATTGATTTTACATCTATGTGCTGTTTTTAAAATGATGAATTTTCTTTTTCTAAACATAAAACCTTCTCACTGAGATATGAATCGTGTTGAAAAAATCTTGTATAAAGACGTCGGCAACGGTTGCGCTCCCTTACGAAAAATTTCAAAGTTAATGCATCAGTGTTTCACTTCTGCCGTGGGGCCTCACTGCCACACACTATTTTTTTCCTAAGAAATAAATTATATTTAGAGGTGTTGCAAGTCCCGTGAAGATTAACACGTATTTCCCATAAGAAAAAAAGACATTTTTGTCAATTTAATTCAGAATCGCCAATATTATGTGAATCGGGTTGAAACTCAAAATTTCTCTTCACAATTAGCCATAGAATACGAATGAAATATTACCCCCACAAGTCTATTTTATGGGGTTTCAAGAAAACCCCATAAGTGAAAAAATAGGCTTCGCGAGTTTTTGGACGAATTTTCAACAAAATAGTTGCATTTTCAAGTAAAAATATAGGTTTTCAACCCAAATAATGAAACAGTTACATTTTCAGTTTTAAACATTAATTTTGAAGAACAAAGGATTTGAATTCTTAACAAAAATGATGATTTAAAAAAATAGAAGATTAATTTTTTACTCAAAAAGATGAATTCTCAATGAAATACATGAACTTTGCACAAAACAGTTGAATTTTTCACCCGCCACTATGCATTTTTAACCATAGAGTTGATTTTCTGCTGAGTATTCAATTTTTCAAATAAATAGTTAAATTTTTACTCGAATACATTTTCTAACAATATAGTGGAATTTTCAACCAAGAAATAGTTAAATTTTAAACTAAAAAAAAGTTAGGTATTAAACCAAAAATGATATAATTACATTTTCAGCTGAACAAATTAATTTTGAACAACAACAAAAAAAACAAATATTCAACCAGTAAAATTAAACTAACAAAATAGTTGGATGTTGAACCAGATATTTGAATTTTTAATTAAAAAATATAAGTTTTTAACCACAAATAGACTAGTAACAATTTCATTTTACAAAATAAATTTATAACACAAAATAAGTTTTTTACTAAGTAGTTAATTTTTCCAACAAATATTTTTTTAATTCTTAACAAAAAAGTTGAATTTTTGACTAAGAAAGATAAACTTTTTCAACTAAAAAAGATAAGCTTTCATCAGAAACGGAATACTTACATCTATGAATTCTCAACAAAAAAGTTGATTTTCTACCAAGAAGTTAATTTTTCAAGTAAATAGTTCAATTTTTACCCAAATAGTTCAATTATCCGGGAGATTACGTAGATTCAAATAAATAATACATAGATACAAGCCGTGAATCTGATACTCACTTGAATAGACAAACAATTCCAGCCATTTATTTTCCATTAGGCATGATATATAAACGCATTTTATAATTAGGAGCAATTGGCCAACTAAATTTCGTAATAATTGAGAAGATAGTCTCGGGAATTTCTTAGAAAAATTGAAAAAGATGTAAAAGAGATTAAAAAATAAATGATAGTGACATTTTGGAAAATGTGGACGCGTTATTGTTCGAAGATGCCAAAAATTCGTGATCGATATATACAAATTCTTGGAGAACGATATCAGATTTTTTCAAAGATTTTAAAAACGCCTATATTGATGAAAGATTCTCAAAAAAAATGAAACAAACAATTAAATTTTCTAATGCAAAAAAGACACAAGACATTCACTCATACCTGACAGAAATTAGGCAATTATTTACAAAGTTATATCCTAGAAAAAGTCGCGAATGGGACTTGCGTACAACCTATGAAAACCTTAAATTGAATATAAAATGTGTACGAAGCGGAATGATTTTGAAACGTTTTGGCTAGCCACATAAAAATTCGAGGGCAAGTTTTACAAATAAGAAAACCAAAAATTGAGGATAAAAACGAACAAAAACGTAATAATGGTAACATGGATAACAATAATTCTTGTTTCAGGATTCGTAAAAATAGAAAAAACACTGTTTAGAACTTGAAAATATGTACTTGTTTCTTTGGTTTGTTAAAAACACCATAACAAAATTAAAAAAACAAAAAACTTTTTTTCTCAAGAATATAATAGTATATTGTATTACAAGTGCGGAAAGTAGGCAGTTCTACACGAGTGTGAGGATTGCTATACCAGCCAGAGGCGAATCGAAGGGGAGTTGTAGGCAAGTCAGAGGCCAGCTGTAAAGGAGCTGACCACGAGCCCGAAACAACCCGAAGATGAGCCGATAGCAAGTATAGTAGAACGGGCGAGGCAACCAAGACGCCACATTTTGGCGTGCAGAGCACTTGTTCGAACTGATATCAAAAATTGTATGGTGTGGTTAGAAAGCCTGATTCTTTGGCTACAAAATTGCCTGGTGGCATTTTGACGTCGCTCGCCCATTAGAGTTTCTACAACTGTTTTCCAGAGGCGCTATGTTTTTGCTCAACTGTAAAAACATGGGACGAGGCAGCCAATCATTTCAGCAGTTGTTAGGCGGCATACAAAGTTTAAATACACAGACATATGATAATGTATTAGTTCTTCATCAGGTCCAAGATGGTATATAAAAATAAAAAACAAAATTAAACGTCTTTTCTAAAAAATGTAATGGAACTCAAAAGAAAAACAAAACAAAAAAATTGGGAAAAATCGGGAAAATTAATATGTCATCTTCGTTGCTGCTGTCCGAGGTTTCATAAGGAGTTTATACCTTCTTCGGGCGGCCTCGTCGAGGGCCGCCACAAGCAAATCGCTTTTCCGCCTTTTCGGCATAATCTGCCGTTTGTTGGCTACCTCGCTCCACATGTGCTTTTTTCCATAAAAAATTCACACAAAAAACTATTTTGAATATCGAAAAACCAACCATTCCATCGCGTTAAGGACAAAATTCTACTGCGGAAAATACTTACTTAACTTTTTTTACACAACTAATACACGAAGGATAAACAAACGTATATCACAAAAATGTTCCTTCTGCTAGTAGGTTTTCACAAATGACGCTGCTTTTTACAAACTGCGACAGGTATGACACTCAACTTTCGGCAAATACAGCGGACTAACCTAACCGACCTTACATTATAAAGGCGCTCGATTTCAATTAACGCTGTGGGAATAAGAAGAAATTGGCTGCCTCGCCCAACTGGCTGCCTCGCCCCGTTCTACTCTACTGTTAACTTCACAAGAGGTACAATCGCCTACTTTCAGCACCTGTTGATAAAAAAAATCTTTCTGAAAGAATAAATAAAAATATTCCTATGCTGAATAATTTACGAATTTTCAAGGTATGTAATCCTTGAAATGATATTTTTTGTAACGAAGTTAGGGAATTTTCGATTAGAGAAACAATAAATAAATTGAAAGCATCCAAAGCTCTTTGAACGATATCCAACAATTTCCGGAAATTTAGGGAAAATTGATAAATTAACGTAAATTTTATGTATCCAATAATTTCCAAAATTTTCGGTAATTTATGGTAACTCATCTGTAATTTATGGCAATCTAACAGTCATTTATGGTAACTCATCACTTCGAGTTCACTATTCACTATTCACAATCAGTCCGTCAAGCGTCAACTCATAATAGTGATGCCGCCGAGCTATAGTTTTCGATACTCAGACGATACCGATACGATACTCACCTTCCAGTCTCGGATTTGTATCGCTCGGTTTTGTATCGTATCGGGAAAATATCGAAAAGTTCCGTCTCGTATCGGTATCGTATCGGAATTCCTACAACTCTACAGTTTGCACTGCTGAAGAAATTCTAAAGCACTCAGTGAAATCTGTTTGATTTAAACAAACTCAAACTCATTTCAATTCAATTTTTAAATTAAATCTTTTACATGGACAGATTATAGTTTATTAACTTTGAACGAAAGTTTTTATTGAAATAAATCCTCTTACTATTTATTTGTTGATCAAGAGGCGCAAAGCTATCCCTCAACTTCTATTTTACGTAAATCTACAATCATATGACCAAATAATACTACTAATCGTATTTTATATACCTTTTATTTTGCCGAAATACCGTTTGATTTCTGATTCATTGATAGTTTCGAAAAAAATTATTAATATGAATGATAATAATAATAATAATTTCTCTGAAAATATTAGTAAATTAGCTTATTTATTTATCTTATAATTGGTGGAAGCTTAAGAGTTATTTCGAAGTTTTAAAATGATTCAAGAATAATTTAAAACTTAAAAAGATTTCAATCAAATTTAAACAAAAAGTGAATTTTTGAAGAGAGCGAACAAAACATTTAGGAGCCTTTCAAGCGTTTTGAAAAGCTGTAAGAAAATAAAAAATTTCTTTAGTTTCCTAGAAAAATTTAAAACAATCATAATTTTTTTAAATTAATTTGCGAAAAAGAAATTTTTGAACATTTCAGAAGTCTTGCAAACTTGGTACAAAAAGAATCTTGAAGTATTTAAGCTAATGTTTTTGATTTTGCAGATTTTCTTTCAATTTCAGGAGAAATTCGAAATATTTAAAAAGATATTTAGAATTTTTCGAAGTTTAAAAAAAAATTATAGAACATTCATAATTTGAAGGGAATAAACAAAAATTTTTAATCAAATGTCGATTTTTTTACATTTCGAAAAATGTAGGAAAACTTAAAATGATTTATTTTTATTTTGACTAATTAATCATCCAAGATTTATAAAAGTGTTGAAAAATTCAAGTTCATGTTCAAGTTAGTTTAAAAGACTTATAGGAATTTCAAAAAAAAGGCGTTTTTTGAAAGATTTCAAGAGAATGAAACATTTTCTTAAGTTCCTAGCTAAATTTAAAATGATTCTTTTTTCTTAAAATAATTTGACGAGAATATTTAAAATGATTTTGAAATAATTGAAAACATCCACAAACTTGTCACAAAAAAGACCTGGAAGATTCTAAGGTAATGTTTTTAATTTTTCAGATTTTTTTTTAAAGGAAAAATTCGAATTTTTTTGAA
This sequence comes from Andricus curvator, assembly GCA_932195095.1. Classification (NCBI taxonomy): domain Eukaryota; kingdom Metazoa; phylum Arthropoda; class Insecta; order Hymenoptera; family Cynipidae; genus Andricus; species Andricus curvator. Next base: position 478,120 of record CAKNYM010053026.1, read on the forward strand.
AGATATTTAGAATGTTTCGACGTTTTAAAAATATGTTGAAGACCAATAAATTGTGGAAGAAAATGAAAAAAGATTGAAAAAGAATTCTAAAATGTGGAAGATTTGTGGAAATGTGGAAGTGCAATTTTTGTAATTTTAAAAGTTTTTCACAATTCGTTAGAAAAATTCGAGAGGAATTTTAGAATTTTTAAAGAAATTAAAAATATTTTTAAACTTGAAAACTTCTCTGAAAAAATATAAATATTTCCTAATTTCTTCCAAACTTCTAAATGTCCTGAAGATTGAAAGGTCAATCTGACGCCAATTATTGTTCCTCAGATTTTGTAACATCCTATAAAATAACGAAATTTTCGTTCATTTGAGGCTTCAGAACTTTAAGTTACAAGAAAAGGTTCATTGGAATTCAGGTAGTTGAAACTTGTCGCCGTTCCCCTTCTACTGTTGTTCCGTAGGAAACCACCATCTGGCTGTCTAGTCTCAAAATCCCGAGACGATCCGAGCGATATATCGGTTCTCCGAAACCAAAACGATACGAGACAAAACCGAGACTGGAGTCTCTGAAACCGATACCGATACGAGAAAAAACCGAGATTTTCCGATATGATATCGAGACAGTCTCGTATCGAACGGTATCACTAACTCATAATGAAGTCAGCTCATGATTCCAGCAGTCCAGAAAGTAAGTCTGATTCCAAATGCGCAAGCGCAACAGCTGGAAAAAGTAATCTTACATTTCATGCGTGCGTTACAAAAACGATACTAAATTAGAAAACCTGAATAGACTCAAACGACTTGTGGGAGCTCTATAGCTCAGGCCTGGATTATTACTGTTGGGGCAAAAATAACAATGCAAACAAACTTAAAACTCAAAACTTGCTCAATTAACCCTCGATAAACTGACTCGCTAGATCTTAAGACTTTTGCTTTTCAGAAAAATGGAGATGCCAAAGTGCAAACTATGCCAGAACCACATCTTTGAGAACACACAGGCTATGCATGCTGAAAACTGCTCAGCCAGGAAATGGCTGAAGCTGAGAAGGCAAGGAGGCCCAGAACGAGATATAACCTACCGCCCACATCGCCATGTGCGAAAAATGATAAGGAAAACTATCAGAATAACAACACAATCCAACCATGAAGCAGAACCTTAGGAGGACGATACAACTGACAACCAAACTGAAGGATCAGTAGAAGAAGAGCTGGCGCGGTCAACTGGACTGGATACCACCGCGAAAACCAAATACGAAAGAACAAAAAAACTGGGACTTGGAGGAAAAGACTTACAAACTGAGCATGGCATTCGAAAGACTAGAATATATACATAGCTTCAAACTCCAGAAGAACTTTCAACAAAAATTGGAGAATCTTAAGAAGGATGAATTAGAGCGAACCAACAGAAGAAAGGCGCAGGAAGAACAGGAAAGAGGACTATCATGGGAAAGCACCCGCAAAAGGAGAGAAGAAGCAGAAAAACCACGAAGGAATAGTAAGGAGTGGTATCACCCTATGTGTTTGGTGAGCCGAGGTGGGACGAGCAACGTCCAAGCATTCGTTAATGCTTGCCACGAATGACAACTTAAAAGCCAGATAAACACAAGTTCGAAACTTCCAACGCGTGTTGACATCGTTGACATGGCAACGTCCAGTGCGCATGTGCACGATCTGGCTTTTAATTTTTCATTCGTGGCAAGCGTTGACGAATTCTTGGACGTCGCTCGTCCCACTCCCCACTTACAGGGATACTACTCCCTACTATTCCTTCATGATAAAAACAAAGGAAAGAAGAGGAAAACAGGAGGGAAATAGAGAGACTAGAAGAAGAAAGAGAAATCATGGAAGAATGGCATATTTTTAAACAAAAGAAAAACGACGAAGTATTGAGGTTCATCTTGGAACAGCAAATGAAAAGCAAGATGAAGAAGGACTAAATACATGCTCCAATTTTTCTTGATCTCTCACCTCTTATATATTTTTTTAATCTTATTGAAGTATAGCCATACAAAAAAAAATCAAAATACTTGTGTACTCTGCAATTTAAGACCCTATTGTAAGACTTTCAATTGGCCTGCTTAACCAAATAAATAATAATATTCTTAAAAACAACGGCTATCCAGCTTGATGAAATAAACAGTTTCTCATAATAAATTTCTGTGTTGACTCAATTACAACTGCAAATGACATTTTTTCTATTTTTTTATAAATTTTACAGGAATCAGTAAACGATGGAGGAGAACTGGAACAGAAAAATTATTGAGAGCACTGTGACTTTTGAAAATAACCTTAGGGAGAATACAGAAAATATTAACTGCTAATTTTGTAGCAAACTTTTACTTAAGACAATTTACATGATACATGACTCCTTCCGTAACAACAGACCATTCAAATCACCCAGCTTGCGATTTTTTAAAAATAGTTGGTACCCAAAAACCCCCAAAAACAAAGTATTAGTTTTTCGTATCAAAACTTTATGTGAATTTTTTTTTTAATTTAATTTTTTTTGTGAAGTAGACGTTTCTTTTAAAATATGCATTAAAAATGGCAATTCACAACCAATTAGTTGACCTGAATGATTTTTTATTAAAAAATAAAAATTCTAGATGATTTCTTCTTGAAACAACGCATTTTTTAGCAACAATTCACGGAGAAATATGTCAATTTTGTTAAAAAAATCATTTGTTTCTAACGCCCTCAATTAAAAACGGTGTATCCTACAAAAAAAACTGCAAGAAGCAGAAAAGTTTGATTTTTGCTCGTTGAAGCTAAAAATGATTTTATGAAAGTTTTTCGTTAATAATGAATGAAATTTTGAAAAAAAATTTTCAAGCAAAAAATGACCAGGATTTCGAAAAAAAATACCAACATATTTGTAATCAGGATTTTTTAAAACTTTTGAACAAAAAGTTTCTCGGGGACCTATTAACGATGCAGAAGTTAATGGCAACTGGATTATTCGAAAAAATATTTCCTTGGCAATTATGGTCTAGAGTTTATTATGTGATGATCGGTGTGGACTTACACTCAACGGTCCCAAGTTCGATTCCTGTTGGAGATGGTTTTTTAATCAAATTCTTCGGTTTTAGGTTCATCAAGATATGAACATATGTGAATAGTTTAAACCATTGTTTAAATAAAAACTGACCAGGATTTCGAAAAAAATATCAAGATATTTGTAATCAGAGTTTTTTATGACCTTTTGAACAAAAGGTATCTCGGGAACCTATTAGTACATACAGAAATTAATGGCGACTTGATTATTTGACGATTCCTTGGAAATTGTGGTCTAGAATTTATTATTTGGTAATTGCTGCAGACTTTACACTCAACGGTCCCAAGTTCGATTCCTGTTGGATGTGTTTTTTTCATCCAATTTTTCTGTTTTAGGTTCATCAAGATTTTAACATACACTACCTTCGGAAGTTGTCGGTACGATCAGCAGAATTACTATTAAAAATCAGTGCTGACTTTCAAACGTGATTACTTGTTCAAAAATAGAGTGAGCAATTTTTTTCAAAACCCGTTAGAAATCTCATGAAATTGCGCGCCATTTGAGCCGAAATAGAAGTATTTTTGACCTTTTGGAGATAATATACTACGTCAGAAGTTTACAAAAAAATCAAGAATTTCTCGAATTTTGTACCTCGACTAAAACTTTTGACATGACCTAGGAAAGTTGAAGCAAAAATCTCAAGATCATACCAATAAGTCTTTAATGTCTTATGTTTAATTCAATCCGATAAAACCTAAGAAATCTTCACGATTTCTCGAGATATGATTACAAATGTCCAAGCGCATCTTCGTCGAATTTCAGTCGCTTTAGCAGCGAATCTGGCCGTCCGCGGTGCTCGCCGACTGAGACTCGGCGCAGACACGCTTGGACATTTATTGTCATATCTTGGGAACCCCTAAATATTTTTGAAGTTTTATTTGCCTAATTTGAAGAAGAGATTTCACAGATTATGTCCTGTCAATTTCAATTGTTTCCCTTAAGTATCCTGAATCACAGCACGAGTAGAAGTTAAGAAACAAAATGTAAGAAATTTTCGGCGAACACCGCTCTCGCGGTCGATCGCAGTAATCGCAGGCTGAAACTTGACATTTGAGGCTTGGACAGTTTCAGTCGTAACTCGAAAGCCCGTACATTTTTTGTAGGTTTTATTGGCTTAAATTGAAGATAATACTTCAGGGAATAAGTGGTATGAATGTAAGATTTTTTCTGGAACTTTCCTAGGTCATGCCATAAGTTGAAGTCAAGGTACAAAATTCAAGAAATTCTTGAATTTTTGTTTGAAACTTTTCACGTAGTATATGCTCTCCAAAAGGTAAAAAATACTTCTATTTGGGCTCAATTGAAGCGTAATTTGAAAAGATTTCTAACGGGTTTTTAGAAAAGTTCCTCGCTTTATTTTTGAACGAGTTTTAAATTAACATTTTTAATTAACATTTCTAAGTCAGCAGTGATTTTTAATAGTACTTTCGCTGATCGTACCGACAATTTCCGACGGTAGTGTATGTGAATTGTTTAACCAATTCTTTAAACAAAAACTGGCCAGGATTTCGAAAAAAATACCGAGATATTCGTAATCAGGGTTTTTTATGACCTTTTGAACAAAAGGTATCTCGGGGACCTATTAGTGCATACAGAAGTTCATGGCAAGTAGATTATTTGAAGAAATATTTTTTTGGCAATTATGGTCTAGAGTTTATTATGTGATGATCGGTGTGGACTTACACTCAACGGTCCCAAGTTCGATTCCTGTTGGAGATGTTTTTTTAATCAAATTCTTCGGTTTTAGGTTCATGAAGATTTGAACACATGTGAATTGTTTAAACTAAGTATCTATAATGATAAAAATGTTACTTATAATTTAAGCTGAAAGAATACAGTTGTTGATGTAGGAAAATATATATTACAACTGAAGTACGAACTACTTTTGTGCACTCGTGCTTGGTGTAAACCAAAGTTTTTTCAAATGATTAGGACTTCCACTTAATTCAACCAAATGAAATTCACTTGGTACTTAAGTAACCTGTTTTCAGGTTATGGTTGAAAATTTAACTGTTTTTGGTTGAATTTTAGTATTTTGTTGTTATTGCAGATTCAACCATTGCGTTGAAAATGCATCGTTGTAAGTTAGAACTTTGAGTATATGGTTAAATATTCAACTATTACGTTAAAAATTTAATAATTCTTTAACAAATTCAAATATTTGTTAAAGCCACTTTTTTTGGGTTAAAAGTTCAATTAACTTACTTCAATTTCTGAAATTTACGATAATCACCACGACAATGCTAAAATCCCTTATATCTTGTGAAAACCGCAGAAATAAAACAAAATCCGGTAAAACAACTTGAAATCTATAATATCTTTCGAAATCATAACTGAATACTTTAAAATGCCATTAATTATTTTGAAATTTGTGATATATCTTGAACTTCCTTTAAAAATCTTGCAATCTCTGAAATCTCTCGAAATCTTTCGAAATATTTTGCAATTTTGTGATAAAAAAATAATTCATAACTTTATGCATCTTTTTTTGGTGACCAACTATTATATTTTTTTTTTCGTTTCTTGTGTCGTTTTTTCCAAAAATTTTAATTATTTTTTATGTTTTTTTACGATTAAAACAGAAACTACGCTTCCTATCAAAAAATGAAATGCAACAGATAGATCTATTTGAGGTGAACAACTACTTTTTTTCGTATCTTATATCGTTTTTCCAAAACTTTAATTAAATAATTTTTAATGTTATTTTTGACGATCAAAACAAAAACTACGCATTCCATTAAAAAATAATTCATAAAAAACGTTTCGTCCCTAAATACGTATGTATGTATCTAGTTGAGGAATACTTCTCCATCAATTAGTTTATTTTTAGTTTTAGTGGAAGGTTCTAATGATTCCCCTAAGGCTTGACATTTTTATTTTACCTCTGCCTTATTCCTTTAAATACCCAAACACACACTTGCTCGCTGGTGGGGGACCTACAATTTATGGTGGGTTCCGAACCACCAAGAACAATTCACTTAGACTTAAAATTTCTTTAATTGAATGGTAAATACTTCAAATGCAGAAGAATTCTGATGGCTTCATTTTGTAGTTAAACATTTAATACGTAAATTGAAGAATTTTTTCAGGTTTCAATTTTTTATTTATAGTGACCTGAAAAATTTTTTGTTAACTGGAAAACACAAAAAATTTGTTTTTGTTTACAGAGTTTTTTAATTATTTATTGGTAGAGTCGCAATACACTATTTTTTTCGCATTTATTACTTGTTGAAAGTTTTTAAGTTCTACAAAACCTCTTTTTATCACCTTTTGATGTAAACTAAAACTAAAATCAATCGATGCGGGATGAGAAAGATGATGAGAGATAAATGATTACAATGATTAGATTTACTTATTTGATTTACAAATTGTCGATATGAGCTAGGAAAATCGATTGAATCTCCTAGGAAAGGCAGCTTGTGGCCTACATTTTCGGGAGATAAAGGTTCCTCCTGTAATAACTTGGAACTCATCAATTTGAATAGTTATGTTGTATTTAGGAATTTTTACTGAGGTACTTGCTGTTGAATATCGTCCAGAAGTGATTTTATAATATCCTTTATTAGCTGGAGGAACGTGCGAATGGCTATTAGAAGCCCTTGAAGAGATGGCAACAGTTTAGTAAGGTGTTCAGTAGGCGGGTAGTTCTTCGTTGTTATCAGCCAGGTGATTTCCTCCTGAAGCAAAATCTGTCTCATAGATTCGTGTTCATAACGAAGTAGGGGACCAAGTGTGAATTTAGATCCTTGATTTTCCGTGGAATTCATCGAATTTTAAGAGAGTGTCTCCTAAACTGAACCAGCAAAATTGTCACTGGTTGAATCACTATTTTGAGTTATCCCAGGTGAACCAGTGATTTTACGGTTCTGACTCGGCGAATCAGTGAGTGACTCTATTAAGACAGTTACTGGAATATACCAGTGACGGCCGAGGATAGATTCAACCAGTCATCATACCAGTGATGTAGCGCTTCACGTGGCCAATACGTAAACCTCCAGTCGTCTGGTAATTGCCTGTCGCCGGTCGGGTCTTTATTTTTCTCGAGTGAAGTGTGCTTTTTAAAATATAATTTTGCAAAGTTCAGCACAAAAGTGATGAATTATAAGTGATATACCTAAGTAGCTGACGTACGACAACCCGTGCGACCAGATTACTACTGGTTTTGAGGAATCAGTGAACCTCTCTGATAAAACCAATGGTGGAATTCCACTGAGTGAATCAGTGAAATCTCACTGTTTCTTAGTGCTACATTTCTGGCTGTTTCAACCAGTGAGATTTCACTGGTTCATTTTAAGAGAGGAACGGCACGGTGACATAAGACACTGAGGTACGACGACTGAACTAATTGATTATTTCAGAAGGTCACGACGATCAGACATCAGAAATTTGTACGAACAAATTTCAATTAATGACAGAATAATTTGAGGAGAGATCAGTGATTAAATGAAGAAATTTAATTGCAGGGTAAAATAAAATATATTAATCAAAATTCCTTCAAAATAGAAACAACCTAGAAATAAGAATGCACGTAACAATCAAAATCAAGAATAGTAATACAATTCAATATTTCACTCTAAAATCATCCATTAACTCTAAACTTTTAAATTCCATATAATCAGAAACATGTAAATAAATTTGGAAAGCAATAGTATACAACAAAATATTTTGTTACTATCGGCAATTCGTTGGTTTAGATTGGTCATAAGGATGGTATATGCCTCGATAAGTAGAGCAAAACTGTTGAGGTGTGGCATGACGCTGCGATTTAAATTTGAGATGTCCGGCAGGAAGTAAGAAAATCTTTCCCGATTTTCAGGAACTTTGACAGGCCGTCGTCAAAGTTTTCAGGTTCCACCATCCTTCAACTTTAGAGATAATAATAATCGATATAAATTATCATAAAGGAAATCATATTTCAAAATAACGCCACGCTGAAACAGAGTTTAATTCCACTCGTTTACGATCCATTTCTCTTACGCTGGACTTGTCACGTTTACATTGTTTTATCGTTTTAATCAATTTATATAAATAATTTTAGGTCAGATGATTGGTTGCTCACTTAAATTGTGGCATTCACACACATTTATTTGAAAATGAGCCAAACTTTGGCACACGTTGAAAATTTAAGATATAAATTAAAGTACACAGGACCACAAAAAATTAGTGGAGGGTTCCTTAAACCAGACCAAATGAATTATACGTTTTTTGGGTCGCTGAAATCAAATCCGAAACCTGCTTTACCTCATCCCGTCAGCGTTTTTTTCTAACCTCAAAAAAACAGCTTTAAACTATAAAACCCAACAATATCAACCCTTAAGTCATATAACCCTATACCTTCAAAGCTCAATAACCTTGAGATCGATATGAACTATAACCCTAAAACCCATAACCACGAAATTGAAAACCTCAAACTCATAAATCTCAAATCCCAACAAACTACAAACCCAAAATGCAGCAAAAAAACGAAAAAACTTACACGCAAAATTCAAACCTCCCTCTCGGAGAGTTTTAGCTTTATAATTCCATACGTCCATCACTTCGTAACCTCAACGCCCATAAGCTCCATAACCCTGAAATCCCATAGCACTTAAGGCAAGATCATAGTTCCAGCCACTTAAGGCAAGATCAGAGTTCTAGCCACTTAGGGCAAGATTAGAGTTCCAGCCACTTAAGGTAAGATCAGAGTTCTAGCCACTTAAGGCAAGATCTAGTGGCGGTCCACCCACATAAGGCAAAATCAGCCAGTTGCAGCCACTTAAGGCAAGATCTTAGCTCTCCAGCCACTTGAGGCAAGAACTATGGTAAATTCAGCCATTTAAGGCAAGTTCTAGTGGTGATCCAGCCACTTAAGGCAAGATCTAGTGGTGATTCAGGCACTTAAGGCAAGATCTAGTGTTGGTCCACCCACTTGAGGCAAGATCAGTCAGTTTCAGCCACTTAAGGCAAGATCTTAGCTCTCCAGCCACTTGAGGCAAGAGCTATTGTAAATTCAGCCACTTAAGGCAAAATCTAGTGGTGATCCAGCCACTTAAGGCAAGATCTAGCGGTGATCCAACCACTAAAGGCAAGATCTAGTGGAGATCCAACAACTTAAGGCAAGATTTAGTGGTGATCCAACCATTTAAGGCAAGATCTAGTGGTGATCCAGCCACTCAAGGTAAGAGTTATTGTAAATCCAACCACTTAAGACAAGATCTAGTGGTGATACAGCCACTTAAGGAAAGATGAGAGTTCTAGCCACTTAAAGCAAGATCTAGTGGTGGTTCACCCACTTAAGGCAAGATCAGGTAGTTGCAGCCACTTAAGGCAAGATCTTAGCTCTCCAGCCACTTGAGGGAAGAGCTATTGTAAATTAAGCCACTGAAGGCAAAATCTAGTGGCGATCCAGCCACTTAAGGCAAGATCTGGTGGTGATCCAACAACTTAAGGCAAGAGTTAGTGGCGATCCAGCCGTTTCAGGCAAGATCTAGTGGTGATCCATCCACTTGAGGCAAGATCAGTCAGTTCCAGCCACTTGAGGCAAGATCTTAGCTCTCCAGCCACTCAAGGCAAGAGTTATTGTAAATCCAACCACTTAAGGCAAGATCTATTGGTGATACAGCCACTTGAGGCAAGATGAGAGTTTTAGCCACTTTATGCAAGATCTAGTGGTGATACAGCCACTTGAGGCAAGATGAGAGTTCTAGCCACTTAATGCAAGATCTAGTGGTGATTCAGCCACTTAAGGCAAGATCTAGTGGTGATCTAGCCACTTAAGGTAAGATCTAGTGCAGATCATTGCATTGAGTGGCTGGATATTCAATAGATTTCGCCTCAAGTGGCTGGACCACCACTAGATCCTGCCTTAAGCGGCTAGAACTCTCATCTTCCCTGAAGTGACTTATGAGTTTTGAGGTTTAAAATTTTGAAGTTATGGGTTTTAGGGTTATAGGCTATATCAATCTCAAGGTTATTGAGCTTTAAAGGTATAGGGTTATATGACTTAAAGGTTGATGTTCTTCCGGATTCGGTTTCAGCGACCCAAAAAACATCTAATCTACTTGGTCTGGTTTAAGGACCCCTCCACTCATTTTTTGTGGTCCTGTGTTATTTATGTGCAGTTATTCTACTGATTGAGGCCCTGCTTTATTGGATTGGAAATCTTTACATCAGCGGAACACTGGAAAAGTTATAAAAAAATTGCATGTGTTAAATAAAGAATATTTCTTTTGATGACATCAAAAACTAGCAGTTCATCAAGCTATAATATCGACATGACATCTAGCAATATTAAAATTTTGAATGTCCAGTATTTTCAGTGCATCCAGTAAGGGCGTTGGCCGCTTCCGCGTTCTAGCTCTCCAAAAAAAGTAAGTGCATTATGATGTGGCATTCGTATGGCCAACGGCCATACCACGCTGAAAAACCCAGTTCTCGTCAGATCACTGAAGTTAAGCAGCGTTGGACGCGGTTAGTACTTGGATGGGTGACCATTCAAGAATACTGACATGAGTGCTGTTGGCACATCGTGGGTGTGGTGAGCCCACACTTGTAGTTATTTATAACTACAAGAAAAACCTAGAAACACTACCCGAATCGGGTAGTGTCCCGCCTACCCTGAAAGGGAAATGGTTTAATGGTATATATATATATATATATATTCGTACATAAATGCACGTTTTTCCAGGAATGGATATTAGCTCATTAGTAGCCTCAAGAAATGACGTAAAAGTAATATCTTCTCGTAATGGTACATAAGAGCTGTATTCCTCAATTACAGGATGATGAACATCAGGTAGAATATCGAGTTTTGCTATTAAACCAGTGTCATTATGATTTCGTACATAAACGTTCTGCAGTGAATTACTTTCCTGATTTGGCGATGTTACCCAGTTAGGAGGCGCACCGTGACCGAATGGCCCGCAGGGTTCGAGAACGCCATAGAGAACAAAACCAACGCGCGTTTGTATATAGACGTCACTATAAGGAGAAACAGCATATTGAATATTCTCGCGTGATGAACAAGCATGATGATCACGTCTAGCAGTTTCTCTCACTGGGAGCCCGGCACCTAATTTTGTAAGAAAAAGAAAGATTTATTGAGTTCTTATGCGTTGGAAAACATATGTTAGGTGATTGCTAAAAATTGGGCAGTCCAAGACTCGTCCTGACAAATGCCACATGATAAAATCGTACGCACTGTCTGGGGCCCACATTCGATCTGCCACAGGGCTCAAAGGAGCCATTCCTCGATTTATTGCTAATAAAAAACGGTTCTTGTTTACCCTTACTTGTGATATTATAGTTTAGGTTAGTTCATAATGAGGACGGGGGAGTCCGTGAGGTCCTTCCTAGCGCTTAAGCTATAAAGTCTATTGTTCCACACCCGTGTTTATTCTCAAGGCAGTACACCGAATCTGGCCACCTTCACCGAGTTTTTTGATCTTGTTTTATTTCTAGTTTCCAATCTTCTGGAAATATACCTCTCAGGTGGCAGGCGTGCCACATTCCACAGTGAATGGCGTGGACATTTTTAAACAGAAAAATAAGCCTCATCCACTCCATCGTCCGGTAGCCTGCCTAGCCGGCTGTAGAGAGAATACGAACAGATTAGAATAGACGGAGTGGTCCCTCTAAGGTCTTCAGTTAGATGCACCGATTCAACGCAACGTCTTGGTATGTTATGTAAGTTAGAGCCTTGTTAAAGTCGACTAATGACCCCCAAGACTAGTTCTCTCGACATGGAGCCTGTACCTTTGGAGTAACTATTTTGTTTAGGGGACCTACAGTTTAAGGTGGGTTCCAAACCACCAAAACCCCAGTAGAAGTACATGGCAAATTTCCATTGGTACCGACTCAGGGTTCGAGCCCTAGTCCTCCTGCACGGAAGCCTGATGTGATATCGCCTGAGCCACCGAGGCTCTGTGATATTAAATTTGTCACAGTTATTTAAATAGAATTTGCTTTTCATAATCCTTTCCATCCCCAACCACCTAATTTTCTAGGAACTCACCCACTGAGTTGGGTAGCGACTGCTAATTGACTTATATGGTGTGTGCGTTCCTGCGGTCACGTCTGTCCGTTGTGCACAAGGGTCAGACTGTACGTACAGTCTCATCGAATGCCGTAAAACGCGACCTCTGGTAGGAGTTATTTCTTTTTAAAATCATACCTATCGCACTAATAAATTCATTGATATCTTAATTTCATAATTTCATACTATCTGGGGCAAGAGTTCATTTTAAAAAGTAAGTACGTCGGAAAAAGATCAATAATCAGTAATAAAAATATAGGGCAGTTTGATAAAAGTTGAATCCATTTTTGTTGTATTATGTGATGAACTTTTATACGAAAACTTGTGAAATTTTTTTATAAAATTTAAAGAGCGGGGCGATGCGACATCTATTGAAGAACATTTAAAATTTAAGCGACTCAACATGTGTCAGATGCTTGCTGTTATATTGTATTGAATTTCGTGAAATAGCTTGTAAACGCCTTATGTTGGCAGAGATAAAGTTGTCTATCCACAAGTTTCACAATATATTGTCATCTTCTTGTTTAAACAAAACTGAGAATGTTAACAATCTCGTTCTTATCGGACTTCCTATTTTTCACTTGTAAGGGTGTTTGCTAAATAATCAAATATTTCAGACAATTACATTTTCGAAAAAAGAAACTTTTCAAAGGGGCCTGAACATTTTTTTAAAAATAATTCAGACCCTAGCAACCATGCTGATGAAACCAAGGGATCAATAGTTTTAATTTTGCTTCAGTATTTTGAAATATCCTCTTATTCTATTGTAAGATACATTAATATAGAGTATGACCTGACATTTAATAAAAAATAGTGATATTTATATCAGCTAAACATAACTTAGATCTGTGAAACTAAAAAATTTGAAGTGTTAATATTATCTAGTTTTTTCTTTATTTTTAATTTTTAATTTAAGACAAGTGGATGATAGAATATTTTTCATTTTATCGTATACAATTAAAATTGGAAGAATTAGGAAAGAAATAAATCTACCTGTATTTGTGTAATTTCAAACCAGGAAGAATGAAAAATGAGTGTACACTGTCAATTCAGTTAACATTCAGAACGCATTAACGATTTATGATGTTAATATCTATTAATATTATGTTACACTTACCTGTAGGTTTAAGGAAAATCATCCAGATAAGTAGAAGAATGACCATCTTCATTTTTTCTAAATAGGAAAAATGATAGACTACTGAAATCTTATTTTTGAAGAATTCTCTAAACCGTGGCTGATAGAATACATTACTTGTAAACGTACCACTATCTTGTTAAAAATGCGATGAAAGTAAAAATATTTTTAATCCCAGATGTCAACATTTGTCTTATCTTGAACATTTATTCCCCGCATAAAACCTAGAACAATTAGCTAATAATTTGAATTTACAATCTCTTTACCATATAAACTGTATAGTAGGAGCAATAAAGCATTCCTAAAGAAGAAATGTATCATTAGAAAATCTATACACAGAGGGGAAAAAGTACCATCTACCGACACACAAAAACATCTTTGTACAATTCTGCATTTCACAACACCGCAAAGAAACTCTTCTTGCTATCGGTAGTGACTTCTTTCTACTCTCTAGCTGTACAATTCGAAAACCGCTTCAAATACGCAATAAGAGCAGTAAACTTAAAGTTAAAAAAAGGTTTTCCTTATATTTATGCAACTTTCACTGCCCATTGAAAAAATGTTATAGTTATATCACGTGTATACATATACATTTGTAATACAGTTCCAGCAGTTTTGATTTTTTTGCAAAATTATTAATATCTCCGTCTGAAAGCAATGCAGTGAATCAAAAACCGTTTTTCCAGATGTTGAAGTTTCCATTGCTCCTGAAGAACCAAAGTGATTTTTTATGCAGTCAGCAGCATATTCTTGTTGCCGTGTAGCATACTCTGGGGAGTCTTCACCTAATTCAGCTGCTGCTATATAACATGCAAAACAAAATTTTGTCATGAAGTAAAAATCTATCACAAATCCAGTTTTGACTTCAATGGCACAAGTAACACCATGATTTGATCCGTAATTGCGAGTATGCCAAGTTCCGTCCTAACTGACTGCAGTATTTAGATTTTCTTCTTTTTCTGCTTCTTTTTCTTTCTCTTCGTTTTTTCCTCTTCCTTCTTCTACTACTTCAAGGTCGTTTCCTTTTGTGGTTCTTCCACCTACTAGGTCTTTATTTTTCATGCAACTTTTCTATACAGGAGACCGGCATTCCTTCAACATTATTTGCGTAAACTTATCAATACAACCGACCAATTATTTCACATAGTCGTCGAAAGTTTACTGTGCAAAGGGATGTATATTCATCAACATGAAAAACTGTTCAATTCCAGTGTACCCCCTTCTCATGTACATTTAGCTATACGCTTTATATCAAAAGGTGGTCGATTAGTTCCTCTAGACGTTGCATGCTTAGATGTGCATGTCTCGGATATTGCACCTTTAAAGCCATTCATTTAACAGTCCTTACGTTGCAGAATGGTTTTGTGAGTAAATCCGTGGCGTTCATTAGCTAGGTAAAATTTCAAACAAGTTCCATCACAATCAACACCTTTTACTTTGATGAATAAACTAGTCATCTGTGAAAAATCAAGAAAGACATATTGACAATTATTATTGTCGATATTCACTTCTTTAGCGAGTGTATCAACCTTTTTTTCAATGCGAAGGGTCTTTTTAAGTAACCTCTGTGACTGACCTTCAACTCCAGAATCATTGTTTTATAGAATATTATTAGCTTCTACTAGATTGCAAGGAATTTCTTCTCTTACTTGAATAGGTTCGACACTATTATTTATTCCCACAGACATACTTTTTTCCACCGTTTGTTTGCTAAATTATGAAAATGTTTTCAAGTTGGTTTTATTACATATTAGGTTTTGTGCTTGATAGCGTGTTTTTATTTTTTTTTTTACTTTGATTTTATGTATACATAAATTTTGCGTTTATGCTTGCGGAAAAAGATTATTTCTGTGAAAGTAAATGAATGTAGTGCAGCTATTCAACAAATTCTACATTGCTAAGACCAAAATAAATCTTGTTCTAAATTCCTATATAGTGTGTATTTAATATAAACTGAACTTTAAAAACGACACCCAAAAGATGTTTTCTTTGGTTATAAACAAATATATGGAATAAATGGTCTTCCTACAACTGTTTATTAGGTTGAAATTTAAACTTTAAAGTCGATCTTCTTCTACAATTTATTTTATTTTTTATCGGCCATTTTTTCGTAGGTTTGTTTGTACTATTTCAAACAAACTCTCGCATTGATTTATCGATATCTAGAATAATTGAAAAATTACAAATTCTAAATAATTGCAAAAATTTTTTAATTCTTTTTTAGACTGAGTGACGTAATCAATCACGTCGTTACAAAAATAGTTCATAATAAAAGCTGAATAGTCATATTCATATTTATCTTACAAATTAAATCTTTCAAGATCAAACTTAACAAGGTCAAATCCCATTACAACGAACATTTTCACACCTGGATAGTTTATAAATACAGTTTTCTGAGAAAAGATTAAAAATATAAGACTCTACTCAGATTATAGAAGAATGTGTCCATCAAGAGGTCAACAGTCTACACAGTAAAGATATAAAAATATTGAAAAAGAACTTCTTTCTGCGTAGAAGGAGGGACAAAATTGAAAAATATTGTGAGGACTTTTTCGAGTATGCAAATTAATCTAAATCAGTACAAATTCACGAATTACCAGCGAAATTCTAATAATTCAATTAGTCAAATATGCTTAACTGAAGATTAGTAGAAAATGTCTACAAATGAGATAGTGAAAAGCTACAAATTGTTTTGTGAAAATATATACATTTATTTAGGGCTGTACATATAATATTAATTCAAAGAATCTTATAAGAATGGGAAACGTGACAAACAGAAGTTCTGAAACTTGTCAATATAGGCTTAGTACCTGCTCTTGGATCATATTTCGTCACTTCCACCAACACAAAGTTTTTACAACTTCCTAGTTCGAAATGAAGTCAGAAGAATTATTCAGATACGTAATTTATTTAACATTACTTTATTTACTTTACAAATAATGTCTCGATACTTGTGCCCTCGCAGTAAGTCAAAATATAAGAAAATTCGATAAAATACAATATAAAATTTTTCTAATGCGTTTGAAGCATTCGTGGTGAATCAAATTTCCGCATCACCCTCACCGCACTTTATAAAATTCCAACACGGATTTGTCAAAGGGAGATCAACTACAACCAAATTAACGGTATTCATGCAAAGATTATCGAGGAGCTTCATAAGTTGGGATTCGTCGAATGGTGCGCTTATATGGGTCTGGAATTAAACTTAAATGAATGTAAAATCATGATCTTCCATAAAATACAAAAACCAATTCTCTTCGATTATTATTATCTGCAAGCAGTTAGGATAGAGAGAGCTCCTTCAATCCGTGATCTAGGATTTAACTATCCTTCTAAATTTTTATTTAAAGAACATGTCGAAATAATAGCATCCGCAGCAAACAAAATGTTAGGCTTCATTTGAAGATCAAGCAAGCACTTCAGAAATAAGGAAACCCTTATACCCTTATACCAACAACAATACAAATTTAATATTTCAAAATATCATACGAATCACCTTCAAAAAACAATTCCAAAGTTTCTTCATGCAAAACAAACATACAATTTTAAAATTAAAAATATTCACACCAGTTCATTCCAAAGGACTCCAGGCTATATTTCCAACAAGATGATAATATCCAGAAGCCGTCAAAAACGACCCCTAACAGTTTTAAGCGAAAAATTCCACTGTGTTTCCATGTACAACAGACATTAAATTTGAAAATTCAACACAGGCACACGATGTAACGGATTTGTTCTTCCATGATTTAAATTGCAAATTTCCCCTTTTTATTATTATTTTTTAATATATTACTAAAGGTCATCTCACATGTACATTTTTAGCTGTATTCCATTGATATATCAGACTTCAATTTATGGAAATTGTATTCATAGAGAGTATATAAATTTTTCACTAATATGGCGAGAATAGAGGAGTTGAGTGGTGAAATGTGGTAAAATAATGTTTTTTTTTTTTTTTTTTTGCACGATATTCAAGTTAGCAAGAGGGAATTGTATTTATCATTTTAAAAATCAAACAACACAGCATGTGGAATAGACATATTTTAAAAATTCACTATAACATGTTCGCTCAAATCAAAACGCACATAGTCATCTAAAATCGTTACACATACATGATATAGCACAATCTCATCCTTTATAAATAAATAAGATAGTCAAAAGACCTTAAAAATGTGGACACATTAAAGTAATATTGTAAAACGATAAATATTGAGGTTAGATATAAAAGTCAATATTTCAAATTTATCTTTTCTACACCGTTAATAATTCCAACATACCAAATTCGCTCACGATTGAATACGACGCTGACGAATCATTCATAGTAGCAGACTTGGTGGAACATACTCCTGATGATTTCGATTCCTAAGCATTCATAACGATCAAAAATCAGTTTTTTGAGAATTCCTTCATAAAAGAGCCTTTGACATCAAACTCGATTATGACTTCAAAGATAGCAGGGAATCCACTCGTCAGCACACTGTTAGTTTTCAATTAGGTCAGGCAATTATGTATATTCGCCACGCTGTAACAAATTAGAACCCTTTCGTTGTAGCCTAACTGTTCACAATAATAAAATTTCACCAAGCATGTAGACATACACTATACACTTAAAATATGTATGTACCTGTAAAGACGCGTCGACACAGCTCCTTACAAATCGTGGCGCAGGTCTCACCAACAGATTTCTTTTACAATTATCAACTTGCACTTGCTCGAAAGTGATGAATGCTACTCAGCGTAGTTTAAGAGCGAAAATGAACGAGTCCACGACTCTTCATGTTATACTATGGAAAATTCTCCCGCATTTTCCGTTCCTTACGAGTGACGCTGACGAATTTCGTATTCGATTACCCAATTGGTTCTAATTTATATCTCACGTGATATCAGTATATTACTATATATACATATATCTATATGTCTATTCCTTTGAATTTAGGGGATTGATCGATATCGACGCATTCACACTGTCGCAATTTACGTCCATCAAGTATGTGGCGCGAATATACAATTTTAACTCATTACAACGAGTCAGCTATAGAAACGAACCTCATGTTAGCTGCCTTTATGTCTAAGGCTTAATTTCTGTTTTTAATAGAAGCACTTCAGAATTGTCTCGTTGAAAGAGTAGGGGTGGATTTTGTAGATTGCTGAATATTATTATGAGGTTGAGAACATAACCTGGAGCTTTCAATATAAAAATTTTATAGTTGTTTCACACGGAGATCCTTTGGAATTGTTTCAATAAAAGTACTGGGGGTGGTTGCAGATGATGATGTTTTTATATCCTTTTATATACACTCTACTCTTCCTTATCAGATAAAGAAAAGATTTAAGTGTTTTAATGCCCTATTATCGTAAATTGAAAGTATTGTGCACTACCACATCGCGTGGGCCCATTCAGGTGGCCCACGCACTTTTTTAATGGATACGATCCCGAAACTCTTGCACTCATACTTATGTACTTTGTATCCGTGAGGTGGTCACGTGGTGTAGATTACAAAGTGGAGATACGCTGGTCAAGGCAGAGGGTTAATAAATCAAAATAAAAATTAATAACTTTTATTTTATTTGTGCTCTTCATTAATGATTATCCGCTGTAGGTTGCACTGTCCACTGTACGGCAGTTTCCAATATTCGGAAGAATATTATACCATCAATATTTCATCAGATTTTCAGAGAATATAGTCAGGGCGTCGGCCGTTTCCGTGACGTAGTACTCCCATATAAGTTGTATCACTATATGGCATTCGTACGTAAATCATCGTTTTTCCAGGAAAGTTTTGTGGCCGATCAATAATAGGCCAGAGAAATGATGTTAGAACAATGTTAATTTCTATTGGTATATAAGAACTGTAGTCTAGAACATTATCAATATGCAGATCAGGCAAAATTTCGAGCCCAGCAATAAAACCATCGCCATTAGGATGTATTACATAAACTTTCTCCGGTGAATCACATTGCTGGTGTGGTGATGTCACCCAGCTAGGCTGTTCAAGGTCACGGTCGTAAGGTTCAAGAACACCAATGAAAACGTGGCCACTGCGCAATTGTATATAAACGTTGCTGTATAAAGGAATATCATGTTGGGGCATCTGGACTGGTGGATGAACATGAATAACGCGTCTACCAGGTGTTCTTACCGCTGCACCTAGTTTTGTGAGAAGAAATGGAGATTCATTAAGTTTTTATATATTGGAAAATTTGGCACATACATGCTAAAAAACCACTCTTCGAATATACGGCTGAAGCAAACACTCTTTCCATTGATCGTCTACAAGATTCATTCAGTTTCTGTCAGTTAGCCCCTCGTTTCTATTACACATTGTAACAAAAGACATGTTTAGTAATTAGGACCTTCTGATTTATTATATTATGCAGCATTTTTTTGATTGACATTGAATTCCTTTGAATTATTTGTAACATTTTTACATAAGTCATAAGACCTTGAAATATTCTGATTCCTCCAAGCTTCCTGAATTATCTGAATTCTTCTAATTAATCAAAATTTTCCACATATGTGCCCTGAATTCCTTGTATTATTTTGAAGTCTTTGAAATTCCATAAATTATCTGAATTTCTTAAATTCGCGAAATTCCATCAGCTCTGAGAATTCCCCGAATTCCAAGGTCTTCAAAATAATCTCAAGGTCTTCAAAATAGTGCCAAGAATGCACAAAATTCAAGGAGTTCAGAGAAATCAAGGAATTCTGATATTTCTGCGAACTCAGGGAATTCAAAGAACTTCAAAGAATTCAAACGAAGTCTTAATGTATGTATGTATGTATACCATTAAGCCATTTCCCTTTCGGGGTAGACGTGACACTACCCGAATCGGGTAGTGTTTCTAGGTTGATAACTTGTAGTAAATAACTACAAGTGCTAACCGCGCCCAACGCTGCTTAACTTCAGTGATCTGACGAGAACTGGTTTTTTCAGCGTGGTATGGCTGTTGGCTTAATATAACTAAAGAGTATGAATTCCCAAACTTATCTACTAAGTACACAGAAAAAAACGTCTATCGTCAGTGATCAAATGGGCCGAGTCCCAATGTGAGGAGCCTCTACATCACTCCCAGGATGGACGAAGGAGCCGCAGTACTGAGACAAGAAGAGAGAGGCCCCGCTGTGACGGAGATTCTCAACTGACCCGTTCTTCAATGGTATTTCTTAGGACCCTAAACTACCCGCCTTAATTCTGACCATCTTTGAAACTCGTGACGTTTTCTATTTGACGTTATATGGCTTTCACCTGGCAAAAAAGCGAGGAAAAAGATTCATTACACTCCTAGTCAAATCCTCCCCCCACTGTGGACTTCAATTCTCTAGCGCCCCACGTGGGGCAACCTATCCTTATAGGATGACAGCCCGCACTCCAGAACCCCGAGTGTTGACCCAAACATCTCAATTCCAGGCGGGGCTCTCTTTTCCTATCTCACCAGCTGGGGGCCCTCATCGCCTGATAATCCTTCTCCCCGGCGTATGTCTACCTCCAACTTTCTGATTGGAATAATCCCGTCTCCTGTTAAACCAGTGAACCAAGTTCTCGAAAGAGGGCCGACACCAGTTCCGCTGAACTTTTCAGGGAATCTAGGGATGAATCGTCAATCATCTCACAACGTCCCTAACCTTCAGGCAGTTAATAATCCAACATCGCCGGCCCCAAGCAGGATTATAGTCATGCAACGCGATACGGGATCGCTATTAAACGGTTTAGCATTAATACTGGTTCCTGGAAATGGCCAGTGACACGATCCAGTCCCTAGTAGCAACCAAGATCCTATCTGGTTACTGGCCCTTATCAGAATCAGGATCCAATCCGTGGTAACAACCAGGATTCTACCCCGGGCACTGGCCCTAATCAGAATCAGGTTCCTTCAAACCCTGACAATAACCCGAATCGTACACCCGTTACTGGCCCTAATCAGAATCAGGTTTCAGTTCCTGAAAACAACCCAGACCCAATTCCGGTTAACAGCCGTAACCAAAACCAAAACCTTGTTCTTGGATTAAGCCAGGGAAACTTCAACCCAACCATTTTAGTGGAATTCCAATTCCACCCCACCACGGTGCCCGCTTTGCACGGTGCCCGGGCATCTGCTTTCCTCGATGGACAGGCACCCTACTTCCACGGTTCACAAGCACTTATCATCAACGGTGCCTAAGTACCCTCCTTCAAAAGTGTCCATGCACTCGCATTTAATGGTGCCCAAACACCCACTCACAACGGTGCCCAATCACCTGCCATCCACGGTGTCCAAGCACCCGTCTTCCACGACGCCAATTGGGGGCAAGTCTACCCCTGGATGGTCTATCCGATGGAAACCCAAGGTGAGAGTACTTAAATCCTACCAACATCACGACACATTCAAAAACAGGATTTGCGGCGCCCTCCTTGCGAGGAGACACGACCCGCTGGTGGGAACCCTATAAAGGTCTAGCATTTGAGTGGGATCGTTTTCGTAAATTGCTGATCCAGCGCTTTGACAGTCCAGCCACGCACGACCGTTTACTGTCCACCCTCTATTCACGGGAACAGAGTGAAAGGGAACCGGTAAGCGTCTTTCTACAAAAGAAAATGCTACGGAACCGACGCTTGAGGAGGAGCGAACCCGAGGAGGAATTGGTGGCATCCTTCCTGAAGCACAGCTTGGTCACGTTTGCCAATAATGCCGAGGCAGACGAAATTGAACTCCATAGTTGTGAGAGAATCCTAGAGTACCCGCCCGGCGGTGACCGTGGCTCGACCGACGTACACCACTCACTCGTTGCAAGGGGTATCCCAGAGTTGGCGCGCAGCGAGGACCTAGGCCCGACCACCGGAAATCATACCCGTTGTAATGGGAACCCTGATGTTGCCGACTAGGGGACCTGGACCCCACCAACGGACACAACACTCACAAGGAAACACTAGGGTTCTCGGCTAGCAGGGATCTGGGGCTTGACCAACGGACATACATCGCATATCCTTTCTGTTTCAGATAAGCAAGATACTTTCTCCTGGGAATCCCTCGAAAGATGTTTGCCTGCCCAGAGTAGGAAAGAATCGACTGAACCCCATTTTTTTGCCAAAGTTGTACGTCCCACTACCCTCCTCCTTTCAGAACATTTCGGAAACTCGTTACGGTTGCCATTTGAGGATATCTGGCTTCTCCCTATCAAAAAGTGCACGACAAGTTAAATCAAAGAGCTGTACATTTATAGCTTACATTTTAAGAGCTGATGTCTCATTTTGCATTACCAAATAATGGGCAAATGAAATAAACATTTTATTTTAGAAAATAGCGGTTACAGTATTTATTTTTAGTTTTGATTACACCTAGATGTATATTGCTTTTATATGCAATGCGGTAATTGATAAACCGTTGCCTGTTTCATTTCGCTATCAGCAATCTTTTCTTAAATAATTATGTATTTAAATATATTCAAAATATTGCACGACCCACGCTTTATATCTGTTTTCGAAACCGCGAGCAGCAGAGTGTTAATTCAAATATAACGTCGTCACACTGAAACATGCTCAGTGATTAAACAACTACGCAGCAAGGTTTTCCAAAACTGCGTTCTCTAAAGCTTATATTACAGTAGCAGACAATCTCTTAATAGCTCTGATTTAACTCCTACAAAACCTTGTATCCACTTTGTATGAATTTTTCAATAAAAATTATTGAACTTTTTTATTTCCAGGTTCACTCTAAAAACTACAGAACTTTTCAGACCTATTCCTCAGTTAATCTGCACCTTGTCATTCATATAAAATATATAACATTTATTTAGGTATCGCTTTTTATCCAAGACTCTTTGAATAAATAATCAAGGAACGTTTAATGAACTTTTCTCCCTTGAGATAAGCAGGAGGAGTTTTATTTTCAGATTCCGTTATTGATATTGTTAGTGACATCTCAAAATTTTAATTTATGCTGTCTCATATAACCATATTACACCTACTTGAAAGATTAGGGAGGACCATGTAGGTAAGTAGTAGTATCATGATGTTCATTGTTTATCCAAATAGAGGCAGCGGTGGTAAATTTGAACTTGAATTTCGAAGTGTCTCATGAACGCCGACTGATAAATTTTCAGAATTTTTTTTCTTAGATACTAACCATTACTTGATTAAAAATACAATAAAAGTAGTAAGATTTCCAACTTGGATGTCACTATTATCATTGCTGCTATATTTATTACAGCTAGAACCCTGAACCTCGAGATCATTTTTTAAATTTACAATGTGTTGGCCTTTTAGTCTGGTGTTATAATTTATTCCGATTCTTTCCAAAGTTTTTTGTTTTTTTTCCAAGATTCTTTTTTGTACAGGATTTATTATACTTTAAAAATGATCCGATTTCATTTGAAGGCGGCTCTAATTGAAGGTCTTAGCATGTAGATGTGCAATAAAGAATCAAATTTGCTATATCATACTGACATTTTTTTTATCAAAGCTCACGATGGTGGAATCTTTTAATTTAGATCTATAGTCTCAGAAAATGACTCAAATTAAAGATCTTGGCATGTGAATTCCCATCATAAAATCAAATTTCCTATTTCAATGCGATGTTTTTTTATCATAGATTGGAAACAAGAAAAATGACGAAATTTCGCTTTTCAGACGACCATGCTAGAAGCTTTTCTATGAGTTCGATTTCTGTCGAGGATGGCTCAAATCGGAGGTCTTGAAATTTAGATGTGAATTTTGAAAAATCAATTTTACTATGTCATCCTGATATTTTTTTCATTATCAAAGATTAAGGAATAAGAAAAATGTTGAAATTTCGTTTTTAAGACGATCTTGCCGAAAGTTTTTCCATTAGTCTAATTTCTTTCCGGGGTTGCTCAAATTGAAGGTCTTGGCTTGTTGATCTGCATAAAAAATAAACCTTGCTATGTTATAGTATTGCTTTTATATTATCAGTGGGCAACAAATTTTAAAAATTGAAAAAATTTTGTTTTTTCTGGATCACTATGAAATTGAAGGGCTTGACAAGTAGATTTTCATTAAAAAATAAAATATACTATGTTTTTCTAATAATCTGATTTTTCCAGGCGTGGTTCAAATTGAAAATCTTGAAATGTAGATGTTCATTGAAGAATGAAAATTTTCTATATCATGATATTGCTTTTTTGTGATTACTGCACAAGAAGCTTGGCTAACTTTTGCTGCGGCTTATTTTTTTCAGATCGTACTTCAGTCATTGCCGGGGCAACTTTGTGTAATTGTTTAGATGTTTTTTTAACTAGGAGTCTGGCTATTTTAACTAGAATTTTGATACTTTTATCCAGACTTTTTGCTGAAAATGAGCTTGATAGGTGTTCTTTACCGTTATCCCAATCCTCCTTCGAGGATAGGCTAACACGATACTTCTTGTCGAAGAGATAGCGACTGTGTGTTTTGTCGCTGAGCAAGTTCAAGGTCGACCCACTCGCGTAGTCGGTTGGGATCCGCACTGCCGTCGAGATCCTTCCGCCTTTTACCATATTTAATCTCCGGGCCGCCTTCATAGCCACGGCCTAGATGGTGAGATAAAGGGGCTCCAACCCTGTTAGTGCCCCCAATGCCATTGTAGGTGTCGAATTTGAGGCACCAGTAACGCGTCTTAGAATAAGTCCCCTGATTCTTTGCAGTGAAGACTTCGCAATGGACAGTTCGTCTCTGCTCCACCAGATCACCGCTGCATAGGTTAGCCTGAGTCGCAGGATCTCTGTGCAGATCCACATAAGTGTCTCCAGCTTCAAGCCCCAGCTTTTCCCTATGGTATTCCTGCAGAGCCATAAAGTTTCTACTAGCTTCTTGCACTTGTTTTCCAGGTTCTCGTTCCATGACAGCTTCTTATATAGGATGACTCCCAGACATTCAGCTCGTCCTTTGATTTCCAGTTGTTGTCATCAAAATTTCAGTGTACTTGTAGTTCCCTACTTATACCGTCTGGTGAATACAACCGCGTCTGTCTTACTTAGATTGACCGATACCCACTGGGGTATACTTTTTGCACCAAGAATCCACCATCTCCAGTGCTTGCTGCATTAATCCGAAGAGCACATCCAGGTGCTGGCAGCGCACGATAACCAATATATCGTCCGCGTAGCCTATGACGTGTTAGTCCTGACTCGTGAGTAGATGAAGCAGTTCATTCACTACCAAACGCCACAGCAAGGGCGATAATACGCCTCCCAGTTGACATCTCGAGTCAACGGTTCCACATAAAGTGGTATCACCATTCGTCGTTGTGAGGTTCCTGTTGGCCAACATATGGCAGGTCCATTCCACGACTACAATAGGCACACCATGTGCAATCATGGCCGCCTGATCATCTCTCTGGAGCTGTAGTTGAAAGATCCTTCGATATCCATATAGGTTCCAATCACGAGGCCTTTCTGCTTCAGTTGTCCTTCGATGAGGTGTACTGCTCCGCTTAGGGGCATCTGGGTCGAGTTACCAGCCCTGTAGGCGTGTTGTTTCTTGCGAAGTGGCCTAATTGACAGGAACTTTTCAATGATGTAAGGCTGATTTGACGGAAAGCCTTGGATGAAATATAACCGATCCTGCCTGCTTTCGAAATGAAGACTACTCTCGTGCCTCTCCATGCCGTCAGAACATATTCCAGGGTCAGACTAGCCCTAGCAAGTCTCAGGAGTTGTCCTATGATGATCTATCCCGCCCTCTGTAAGAAGACCGGATATATGCCATCCGGACCAGGAGACTTGTAAGGACTGAAAGACTTGAGGTCCCAGCTGGGCCACAGGCGGCTTTGGTTGGCTCTGAGGTGTCGCTCCCTTTTCTCCAGACCTTATCAAGCCTGGAAAATTTGCCTTGATCAGGTGAGCCAAGATCTCCTTGTCCGACGCTGAGTATACCCCGTCGGGCATTTTCAGGATGCCGAGAATAGCATCCAGGTTTCGAGAAAGCAGCTTGTCTAGTCTAGCTGCCCCTGCTCCTTTATCGATGTCTGTGCACAAGTTGGTCCAGCTTTCTTGCTTTGTTTTACGTATTGCACCCCTGTATTCATTCCTCATTGTCGTAAATGAGTCCATAGTTCATCCGTTTCGCCATTACTGGCACGTCTAAACCTCTCTCTCTCTGGTTTCCCACTGTGTCTTCTTTCTGAGGCCTGTCGTGTCTGACGATTCGCCAGGACGCTGTCCTTAGTGAAGGTTTAAATTCCTCCAACCGCTGAAGGACCACAGACGGGTCTTTCAGTTTACCTGGTAACCACGCCGTAGTCCTCACCAGCCTTTGGAGCAATTCAATCCCACCTACTCTTAGGTCTGTCCCTATCCAGGGCCTTGTCTCCGCCACCGTATTATATAGCCCAGCTTTAGCCGCTGGGTTGACAGCGGCCTCCTGGGCTGCTGTCAGTCCAGACCCGACGACTCCCTGTTCGCCGGCTGCTGGGCTGTCTTGAGCCTCTTCATATACTTCACCCCCCCTCCCCCGGTGGGATGTCCTTCTGAGCCCCTCTCTCCCTTCTGAGCCTCGGTGCTGGTTGTCGGCTTTGTGGTTGCCGTTGTTCCAGCCCTCGCAGCTGCTTTACTGGCCTGCTGTGCTTGCCATCTCATTTTCCTTTTCTGGAATCGTTGATGCTTTCGTTCTTATTGGGGGACACATTGGCTGATTCCGTTTCCATAGCCACATTCAGGGGGACCGCCAATCCCTCATCTCCCGGGGGAACTGGGAGCACATCCGATTCCAACCCGATTCCAAAACTGGAAATCGGTCCGGGAGGTACCTCGACCCAGGGATCCAGAAGGCCCGTGTTAGCTAGGCTATTTCACCCAACTACCATGCTACAATCATACATACCAGGAAAACCCGTGTATAGGGATCCTCTCATCTCACCCAGGACAGCCCGTTTATAGGGATCCTTTCATGCATATCCATACACATGCAGGCCGAGGTCCGTTTGACCCCCTGTCCCACACGCTTAATCCTCCCCACTAACTACAAGGTGTTACAGCCCCTACGAGAGCGACATTCTGGTTGAAATAATTAAAAATCAATAGGGGGAGTGGTCCTAAGTCGTTACAGTAAGATTTATTGTCGAAAACAGAGGGTACACAGGGTTTAGTGGTTTTTTAATGTCTTTGTTCAGGTACCACGAACCATTATCTACCATTCTATATCGTTCGGAGCAGTGTGAATTGATTTGTGTGGTTGCAATGCAGCGCAAAGTGAAGAAATAGATTGTTGCTATTTCTCAAAATGGTGCTCCTAAGCCGGCACCCCATGGTACTGAGTCGGCACATAATTTTTTCCACTCAAATGCAAGAAGAAGGGCATATTATGTAAGTTTTAGGAGGAAATGGACAAACTTAAACCATGTACAATGAAAAACAAGTATAATATTGTCAAGCTTTATTTATAGGATGGAAGCATTTCTCTATTACAATAATTATTGCAGGCCCACAAAATTTGACAAAGGTCCGGAACCAGAGACCAGACCTAGTATACCCGAAGGCTTTTGCTGCGCTGAATCCAAATCCGACCTCAGAAAAATTCTAGCACCCTCAGTTTTCGAGATATTCTAACCTAAAAGGGTCAAAAACCTAAATAGTAGCCTTGTACGAAAAAATAGTAAATAACATGGGAGCGCTAGGACTGTAAAACTATTTTTGTTGATCCAGCGTTATATCTGCGTAAGCTTCAATACGAGCTCTGCCCGAAAAGTATCCGACCTTATGCTCTGACTTTGTACCTAGTTTTTCTATTGTGAAAAACAGGTATTTACCATTTAGGGGGACCTCTCTTAGGCCCCCTACTAAGTGACATGATTCTGAAAATCTTTATTAGTTTAGTGTACGCAGTGGCGTAAACGTCTGACCACGTTCGCGTCGCATTTTAAGATGACGGAACGGACCATGCAGTGTTATGCATTAAATTTAGCCCAAAAATTCGGTCAGTCATGTTTGAAAACCATCGCTACGATTTTAAAGTGTAATTGACAGAAGACGTCATACAAACATTCTCGATATAAGATCGTATAGGGGAGCGGATTTAAATTCAGACCATTTTCTCGTGATAGTAAAACTAAGATCTAGGCTAGCGTTAAGTAAGAAAACAAGCCGCACAGAGCCAACAGTTCGTTTCAATATAGATAAGTTCAAAACAGCAACAGAAACATTAAATTACCAAGTTGAGATTTCTAATAGTTTCGACGCTCTCCAAGAACAGATAGACGATAACAATAATCACGAGGAGGACCCGGAAACCCTGTGGAGCAATACGAAAAAGGCGATAAAGGCAGCCGCGAAACTTACGATAGGTTTTAAGAAAGTAACCAAAAGCAAACCATGGTTTGACGAAGAGTGCAAACTCTGGTTTGAGAAACGTCGGAAGGCCAGACTAAGTAGTTTACAAAATAAGTGCGATCAAACACATAAGAAATATCTCGAGATTAGCAAAAGTACAAATAGGCTCTATAGATCCAAGAAAAGGGAGTGGGAAAAGAATAAAATACTAGCAATAGAAGCGCATAATAAACAAAATAACCCGCGTGAGATGTACAGGGGAATCAATTTTATAAGGAAAGGCTTTCAAAGTAGAACGGAAGTAATGAGGGACGAAAATGGCAATCTAGTAGCCGATGCGACAGAGAGACTGAATTTATGGAAAGATTATTTCGATAAACTATTAAATGTACGCGAAGCCCCCGTTGAAGGTAATCTCGGCGAAATCCACACTGCTGATCTATTAATTAACGATCCTACTGATATAGAAATAGAAATGGCCATAAAGAAGTTGAAAAATAACAAAGCCGCGGGCATCGATGACCTACCGTCAGAACTGATAAAAAATGGAGGCCCTTGACTCACGAGGCAAATTTGTAAATTGATACGCGCAGTTTGGAAAACAGAACGCATGCCGGAAGAATGGAATATCTCTATCATTATTCCCATCTTTAAAAAAGGCGATAAAACTAACTGTAACAACTATCGGGGAATTTCACTTGTGCCTTCGTGCTACAAGATCCTGTCTAATGTTATCCTAAGTAGACTAACTCCTTTTGCCGAGGAAATCATTGGGGATTACCAGTGTGGATTCCGCCGAAACCGATCTACAAGCGATCAAATGTTTACAATTAGACAACTGTTAGAAAAGAAATGGGAATTTAAAGAAGCAGTACATCAGCTATTTATCGATTTTAAAAAAGCTTACGACTCTATTATACGCGCGCGAATGTACTGGATCCTAGAGTTCTTGGGTGTGCCAAGAAAATTGGTTAGACTTATCGAAATTTGCTTAAGCGGCAGTAAGGGTAGAATACGCGTAAACGGTAGTTTATCTGAAGAGTTTTCGATCCGCGATGGCCTGAAACAGGGCGATGCACTTTCGTGCGTCCTTTTTAACTTAGTTTTAGAATACGTGGTTAGGCAAGTGCAGGCAAGTCCGACCGGTGCTACCCTCAATGGGGTAATACAAATTCTTGGATATGCGGATGATCTCGACGTACTAGGGGATGATAAAGAAACGGTAGCTAAAAATGCAGAAATCTTGATCGCAAAAGCCAAAGAGATTGGCTTGGAAGTTAGCGAATCGAAGACAAAATATATGACCGTCGTCAGGTCCGGACAAAGTAATCAAGACGGGGATCTAATGGCCGGAAATATGAAATTCGAAAGGGTTAACGAGTTTAAATACCTCGGGTCTATTATAACTAGCGAAAATAAGATTAAAACGGAAATCAATGCGCGGCTACACGCTAGCAATGGGTGCTATTATGCAGCAAACACGCTACTAAAATCGCGATCGCTATCTAGAAACATCAAAGTAAGAATTTACAAAACGATAATAATGCCGGTCGTCATGTACGGGTGTGAAACGTGGGCGCTGACGAAAGGAGAAGAGAATAGGTTTAGAGTTTTCGAGAATAAAGTACTTAGAAAAATCTATGGTCCAAAAAGGGACGAAGAGACCGGCGAGTGGAGAAAACTGCATAATGATGAGCTGCACGCTCTCTACGGGTCAGCAAATATTAATAGAGTAATGAAAGCGCGTAAATTAAGATGGGCGGGGCATGTAGCAAGAATGGGCAATGAAAGAACAGTGGCGCAAGTTTTAAGAGGGAGGCCGACTGGTAAGAGACCCCTAGGCAGACCGAGAAACAGATGGGAGAAAAATGTAAGGGATGATCTAAAAGAACTAGGACATGATTACCTAAACTGGATGGAGAATGCACAAGACAGAGATGTGTGGCGGTCTCGGGTAGATGAGGCAATGAACTTTCGAGTTCGAACTGCTAATCTATAATAATAATAATAATAATAATAATAATGGTGATGAGTCTATAAGTGATACTCACATTAAAGAGTGGTTTAGGTGATTCAAAAGTGTTTGTACTTCAGTGGAGAGATCTTAAATATGCTCCAAAAGTTCAGACGGCAAACAAAGAGTATTACCAAGAAGTTCTGAAGCGATTACGTGACGCAGTAAGAAGGAAACGGCCTGATTTGTGGAAAAGTGGCGACTGGGTCCTTCACCATGACAACACACCTACCCATTCATTGCAGCTTATTCGGAAATTTCTGGTGAAACACGGCCTTACACAACTTCGGCAAACCCATACAGTCTGACCTGGCTCTCTGTGATTGCTGGCTGTTTCTTCCCTGTATACAAGGTCGGATACTTCCTGGACAGACCTCGAATTATCCTTATTGTAAACAATTATTATCAACAGCATCACTTATCTGACATTTGTTGAACATCATTGTTCTTTTCTGCCGAATAATTGATTTTCATGTCTCAAAGAATATTTTGCTAGAGTAGATTGCCATTTAAGAACAATTTTCATTCTCATAAAAAATTCTTGTAAACAAATCCACTGTTGTTACCTTTTCCTTGACTTACACATAAGGTCCTTTTTTTCGCCGATATCATTTACTCCCATCAATCATAGTTTTACACATCGTATTAACATATGATAATATTTGTGTTTGGTATAAACATTTTTAATATCAGAGTTCCTTGTTTTAAAATCTTTTATCTTATACAATATTTTTTTTCGGGTAAAACAGGTAAATACAGTTAAACAACCATGCAATTTTTCGTATGTATTTAATACAATTAAGTCTCGAGGGAGAGATAACCCTCTAACAAGCAGGAAGTACAATAAGCATATAAAATTACGTACAGCGATCGGAAGTACAGTTTGCGCGTAAACTGTCTTTCGTATCAATGTTAAACATAATTATGTTAATTCATTCACACACAAAAATTAATCACATTTATATATTATCAGGATAATGGTACACGATTATAGACAAAATTTTGATTAACCGAAGGACTTCTCTTCGAAATGAAAGCATTTTACTGAATCAAGTATTTTCACACAATTCACCTTCAGGAAACCCCAAATTATATTTCCTGTCCCATAATAACTCTAAAAAAATAAATTGGTTTTTTATGATCACCCAAGTTACCTTAAAAAAAATCCCAACTTATATTCCCAACACCATAATAATATTAAAAAATCCTTAAAAACCACCTCCACCACTTGTATTTGAACTAATCCCAAGTGCTTTCTGGCGAAGCACTAAAAAAATAAAAAATCAGAAATAATCATACATGTCACCTTCAGAAAACCACAATCTATATTCCCAAACCTAAAATAATATCTAAAAAAGAAAGAAAACCACCCCTACCACTTTTACCTGAACAAATCTCAAGTTTCTCCCGGCAAAACACTCAAAAAATTAAAAAATTTGAATAACTACCAGAAAACCCCAAGTTATGTTTCCAAATCCATACTTATTTTGTTGTCACTAAACTATACAATATTATTGTGAAAATTATTTTAGTTCAATAAAATATGAAATTTATGTATTACTTGTACTATTTGAGTAGATTTATTGCGTTATATCCTATGATATTACTATCGGTCGAAATGATCGACGGGCGCCAACGAAGTGACGTCTACTAGAGTTACGGTGGTGAGCGCGTCTGTCATTTCGACCGATAGTAATATGACAAGAGAAAACTTAATAAATCTACTCAAATAGTATAAATAATAGCGGAGAGTGGTCCTAAGTCGGCACTGTGAGTTAAGCCGGCACCCTCGCGTTTCTCAGAAATGGCGCACCTGTGTCGGCTTAACCTTTTGGTCGTATGACAGGCTGGTAGACATGGACGTAATTTACGCTGAAAATTGTCACTTTAGTTTTCGCTTGACAGCGTGAGGGGGGTATAAATTTTTCGTGCAAACGGAATTCCATTTTCTTCCTTTGTTGTGAAACTGCTACAGATGTGCAAATATTTTGCCTGATAAAGTCGATTTTTCATTCGGCTTTGTCTTGTGTGCGTAATAGCATGAAATGTGTAGACATTCGTAGTGGTCCTGAGTCGGCACCGAACCGGTGGGCCTGAGTCAGCACCTTTTTTTGTTGCTTTTGTCCTTATTTGTGTGTTATTTTAATTTGTTGTGGATCGATTGCATGTCACTCGTCTCTTGTTGTTTTTTTTTTTTTTTAGTTAAGTAGTGTTTTGACTGCATTTCTGCAGATTATTGTAATGGAAAAATGTTTCCTTCCTATAAATAGAGTTTGACAATACTCTACATGTTTTTTATTGTGATTTGTTTAAATTTGTCCATTTCCTCCTAAAACTTACATAAGCTGCTTTTTTTCTTGCATTTGAGCATAAAAAATTATGTGCCGACGCAGGACCAGGGTGTGCCAACTTAGGACCACCATTTTGTGAAATACCAAAAATCGACTTCTTTACTTTGCGCTAAATTGCGAACGCAAAAATCACTTCACACTGCTCCGAACGACATATAATTGTAGATAAAGGAACGTGGTACCTGACCAAGGACATTAAAGCGCCCTTAAACTCTGTTTACCCTATTTTTTCGACAAAAAGATCTTACCAAGCCGACTTAGGACACTCTCCCCTACATAAAATTCATATTTAATTGAACTAAAACAGTTTTCACAATAATATCACAATTTTATTTAAAACTGGGTTACGCTAACAAAATTATTTCGCTAAACAGTTTTGTTTGGTTTCACCAAAATTTTACTGCTATAACTAAAAAAGTTTGTGATATTATCGTGAAAATTATTTTAGTTGAATGAAATATGAAATTTAAGTATTATTTATACTATTTGAGTAGATTTATTGGGTTTTATCCTATGATATGATTATCGGTCGAAATGACCGATGCGCGCCGTCGAACGTGGCTAGTAGGCGCGCCTACTCCTGGGTTAACCAAAATTTCGGCTTGAGCGCGTCTACTAGAGTTAAGTTAGTCGGCGCGCTTCAGTCTTATTTTATGGAACTAAAATAATTTTCACAATAATATAAATTTTCCAATAAATCAACCACTGTATCAGTACTAGCAATAAAATTGTGGAGAATCCAACCAAAATTATTGAACGAAATAATTTTGTAACCGTAACCCAATTTTTTTCTTAGTGTATGTTCTACCATCCATATGGAAGCGAGTTAGATGGTAATATTACATTAAAGGCTTGACCACATGATCGCGTTAGCACTCCCCAATAAGTGTGACCATTCAATCGTACGTAAATATTAGATTGTCCAACAACGTGTCGTGCTTCATGAATAATCTGTAGAAATGCTGCTAAAACAAAATTCTCTGTTATGGGTATATAGCAGCTGTTGTCTTGAACATTATGATTACCAGTAGATCCAGCTCTGTCGAAAGTTCCAATTAAAAGATGGGTATCAGAACTTCGAACAAAAACGTCTATCGGTATATTACTTGGCTCATTTGGTGATGTTACCCAGTCAGGAATTGGAATTGCGCCCATAAATTCGAGATGTGCGCTGAGAACAGGGCCACCTTGCAATTTTATATAAACGTCACGAAATTCAGGAACAGGATGCGGAGCATCGGGTGCATGATCAGGGCTACTACTTCTGCGATGTGATGTTTCTGGCATCAATAATCCTGCGCCTAATTTTGTCAGAAGAAATGAAAATTTATTAGGTTTGCGGTGCATTAATTCTCAACTGCGCTAATTTTAAGTCACGTTTTTTACATTCTCATCTCAATGAGAAAGTATTGATTTCATGTGAAAAATTACTTTCGCGGATTTGATCAAATATGGATGTTTTAAGGCCCCCTGAGTCAGAAAAAATAGTTTTTACTTCGTTGTCTGTCTGTCTGTTTTGTCCTCATCGTCGTCATCGTCGTCGTTGTTGTCGTTGTTGTCGCTGTCGTCTATATAACGGATAACTTTTGAAAGACTACTCAACTTGGATTGTGCTTTGACACACTTTCTAAGGATATAAAAGGAAAGGACGAGTTTGTGAGCCAGCTATTTTGGATACATATTCAAGAAGTGAGAGCAATTTGAAAATTGTTGAGACCATTTTTTTCCAGACTCAAAAATTCTATGGGAGCTGTTCACACTACTCGAAAAATCGAGCAATTTATTCTGATGACTTTTACAAATAAAAAGAAAACTATCAGAGTTACAGCATCTTCAAAATTAGGGGGAAAAAAAAGAAAATTTCAAGCCAAACAACGCACGATATGAAAAAAGTTAGGGGAAGAAAAACGTTGCTTTTTCAAATCCCCACTAGATTATCATAACAACTTTTTGAATTTCCTTCAAAAATCGACAATTCTAATTCTGATCGCACAGAAAAAATGAGAAATCAAAAATTATATTTCCTGGTCAAACTATGAAAGATACGAAAACGACACTAAGTGAAATAAAATAATTTTTTACATTTTCTAAAAATTAAACATAAAAAAATGTGCATTGCAACAAAAAACAATTTCTTCGAACAAAATACTTCTGATTCAATGAAATTTTTTTTTTTATTAAAAAAAAATACATTTTAAAGTGTTATAGGAATCTTTAAGTGAAGAAGAATATGTATTTTGTAATTCAAGATTTTTTCCTATCACCCGTTATAAACGGGTGATAGTGATTGATTTTTAAATCAAAATAACATGACTATATGACAAGAGGTGACATCGCCTCCAAAATTATGACGTATTTACAAAACTTTACAAGCTTCTAATGGAAAAACAAGAATTATTTATGCATTTAATCTCTGTAGCCTTACTTGGAAGCTTCTAATGTGTGCCCTAAGGGTTTACATTTTTCTTGTATCTCTTCCCTATTCCTTTACACACCCCCCCACACACTTAGTTGGTGGTGGGAGGAGGACCTACAGTTTAAGGTGGGTTCCGAACCACCAGGAGCAACACAGCTTTAAGTACTTAGAGAAACTTTTTCTCTAGAGGTACCTGTCCCACGAGTCTCCGGAGATGAACAACTCCCTTGCTAGGCTAGTGTTCACCGCATATGCCGCCGAGGCTCTTCAGAGTGCGAGGCGGGAATCGAACCCGCAAGCCGACGGTTTGGGTCCAAAGCCAAGTTTACAAAGTTACGCCTTGACCCCCACGACCATCGTCGCGAAGAGGTAAATAGGATACAGGAGAGGTATGTACAGTGGACACTGGGGCTGGCAAGGAACACGCCTAATTATATTGTCAGGAGGGAGACGGGGAGAACGAGTGTAGGGATTCTAGCGGGGAGTCGGGCGTGAAAATATGAGGAGAAATGTTTGCAAGAGGGGGGAAGTAAGCTGGTTAGGGAGTGTTGGTGGGAGAAGGAGGACAGGAAAGGGGGTGGGAAGATGGAGGTTGAAAGAGAAAGGTATTTTAGAACGATTGGACTGCAGATGGATGAAGAGAGAAGGATGCATGAGGAAGGAAGGAAGGTATATTATTTGGTTAAGAAAAACAGCATGGAGAGAGAGAAGACAGCAGGCGAAGAGAGAATAAGAGAGACAAGGTTTAATGGGAACTATGTGTGGATTATGCCAAGGGCGAGAGCGCAATATTTGTGTGAGAAAGGAGAGAAAGGAAGTCAGGAGCTTATAGCGAGGATGAGATGTGGGTGCATGGAGGCTTTCAATAGGTTCTGGCTGGCTAGGGAAAAGAGGATGTGTGAACTATGTGGGAAGGGGAAGGCACGAATGGAGCACTGGTTGGAGGAGTGCGTAGAGGTGGAAAGGAGTGGGATAAGCATGGAGGTATTGATGCATGAAAGGGTGGACAAAAGGGCAGCAGCATGGATGATGGGAGTCTGGGGTAAGATGGAGAGGAATGGAGAAGAAAAGATTGTAAATAGAGTAGGAAGTAAATATAAGTAAATGTAAATATTGTAAATAGTAGATAAGTATTAGGTATTAGCAGCGGAGGCAGAGTTTGGTAATGCGAGGCAAAGCAAGAAAGTAGGGACATGCGTGCGAGGCGACGCGAAGCCAGGAAGGCAATGCGATAAGAGCGAGCGGCGTCAGAGATAAGGTGTGGAAGGATGTTAGTTTTTAGGGTTAGTTTTAAGAAAATTTAAAAAAAAAATGGAAGTGTAAGCAAGTCAATTTTTTAAGGCCAGCAGGCTAAAAAATAAACGTTTATCTATCTACAAAAATATAAATTAAGGATAAAATTTAGAAAATTATTCTGAGACGTTCGAGTTTAGTTAATGTTGAGTTTGTTTTTAATAACGTATCTAGAAAATTTCCAATAAATTATTATTTAACGGAATTTCGCGAAATTTTAGGAAAAACTTGGTTCAGCTTAGGATTTGTAGTTGTTCAAACTGACTCGGATTATTCCCAAAATTGTCTTCAAATCTTCTTTTTAAAACAATTTGAATTCTTCCTAAAAGTTTCGAAAAATCGTTCACCCAGAAAAAAATTGCCTCGGATATTTTTTGAAAGAACTTAAATAATGTTTTGAAATGTTTTTTAATGTTTTCACATATTTTCATAACATTAATTTTTAAAAATCATTTTATATTTTTCTATGAATCTAAAAAAAATCAATACTCTAGAATCCCTTACAAATTTTTAAAATCGATATTTTGTATTATTTTTTTTTTAAATAGTTGCAGATTTCAAATTATTTCAAATTTTATTCAAAACTTCTATATGTAATTTTAAAATGGTTGAAGTTTTTTCAATTGTTTAAAAATCTTCCACAAACAAAGAATTTACCCTCAAATCTTCCTGATTCATTTTTGTAAATTCAACAAATCTTTTGAAATATTTCAAAATCCTCTGAAATATTTACTTTAAATTAATATAACAAAAAAAAATTCATTAAAAATTTTCCTAGCAACCTTTGAAAAAATTGTGATGCACCTGAAATCTTTCAAAATGCATAGAAAAATACGAATTTTAACAAAATAGGTGAATCCTCAGCCAAAAAGATTAATTTTAAACCAGTTGTTCAGCAGAAAGTTAAATTCTTACATTCTCATTATAATAGGAATGTATTGGTTTTTATGTGAAAATTGACTATCGCGGATTTTTTGAACAATTCATCCTTATTAATTTTTTTGATAAAAAGAAAATCATCAGAGTTAGAGCATACAAAAAAAAATGAATCAACAAAAATTCTGCTATGAAAAAAATGATTAGACAAAAGTCGTTCTTCAAAAACAGAGTTTTCTTGTATTTTTTGTTTTAATCGTAAATATTTCGTGTAACAAATTATTTTCGCGTAAATTATACCTACAAATTTGCTTTGAATCACCTTACGCTAGGATGCGTATTTTTATTTTCAATCATAAAATATAAAATTAAATTTATGGAAAAGCGACACAAGTTGCAATAAAATATTTAAAAACAATGGAAATACTTTTGTTTCAATACCAATGCATATTATGAATTGTAATAATACAAAAATTTTTGAAATGATACATTTTTCAGAGTAGCTGCGAATACAATGTAAAGCTAAATAAGAAACAAATTTTAAAGTAATCATTAAAAATAAAATTTGTACTTTATATTGCACTATCTGAATAAGCAGACCCAGCCTGAGATACAGAAATAAATAGAATACACATTTGATATACAGTGAACTTCTGCCTATTCTAACGACCTTGAAACGTACACGATCAATTATTTTGAGGCAGGAGGGGCCCCCACCTCTACCGCGATTCTTCAGTTTATTTTTGTCAAGCGACGTTTATTGGCTGCCCCGGCCTGGTATCGATGTGCCCCTGTAAGCAACTTTTTAAACTGCGCATGAATCGAAAAGCGCGGGTCTATTTGAAATCAATAAATACTATCAATAATAATACAGATAAATATTTTAAACCCGACATTCCTAGAACTGCTGGCCCACGCAGTTCCTCAACCTAAGGGTGAGAGAGGGTTACGACTCTTGCCTCCGAAGGGCTGCAGTGCGCGAGTACTCAGTCGAGTATATTTCGCAATATTATGCATTCCTATTAGAAACGTTTCAGACGGTCTCGACTTATTGCGCAGTTGAAAAAGTCGCAATCCGTTAGCCTGTATACATGAATCAGTGTTTTTGTTGACGTACGACGTGAAAAAATATATAATTTCCTGGAAATAGTATAATTCGCGAACTAAAAATTAATAAATAGAATCAAAAAGCGACTCCAATATTTCACGGTATAGTGAGTTTTGCAGCATGACGTACCGCGACGTCATGATAGAATAGGTGGAAATGTCAGGAGAAGGTTACTATAGTTCTTGACGTAGGAGCGCAGACAAATTTTTGGACAAAATATTCTAAACGTAAAGGTAAGTTGTAAAGGTCTGAATAGTAACATTTTTCAGATGTTTCAAGTGTTTTGCGAAATACAATCAACTATAAATTTGAGGTTAGAGTACCCGTTTCTGATCAAATAGATCTGACTTACTTTTACGTCTAGCATATTTTCTGGGAAAAGTTGTTTGCATTGTAATGACGTCATGCTAAAATACTAAATCCAAACCAACGAGGGATTCCCGCTCTTCGGGCCTCTTCTTTAACTGATCAGCCACTGACGCGGGCGTGACCGTACAGCCCTTACAGGTACCATGGTGTGAGGTGACGGAACTGCGCAATTTCGAATAAGCGTGTATAGGGGATTAAGAATAGGTGAACTTTTGAATAAGCGACCTTTAGAATGGGCGAAAGTTCACTGTAATAGTGTTGCACATTATGTAGGAAAGTTCGCATTTTTGACAAGATTTAGTGTGAAGCACGAGATACGTGATGAGAATGTGTTCGTTAAAGCCGAAGGAGCTTTAACAAAAGAGAATTCACAATCATGAAATTATAGTTGTCGATGCTCTGGCCATTAATTTTAAATGGTCTGTGCGCAAATGTGGGGGAAGAACAAAGAACGAATGCGCAGCGCGAGTTAAATGCATTATCGAGCGCTAAGCGCAAAAATCAACTGTCTATTGAAAATTTATAGAACAGTTCTATAAAATGATGACCGATTTTTTAACCAAACATTGGTATATATTGCTGGTTTATATTGAATCCCGCGTATAAAACTATCAGGGCAGACTAGCAAACAGTTAGGGCATTGTCTAGACCGTCTAAACTAGACGGTCTTTTCAGGCCCAAAACGGGTGCTGGCTAGCCTCTGTCATGAAAAAAAAAAAAATTTTAATTATCAATCCCAAATATAATTTTCCACATTTCCAAAAATATTCTTGGTGTTTAAAAGTATGAAAAATGATGAGTGTATAAAAAAATGCATTTTTTCTCAATGATCTACTCAGTCCCTTCAGGCCCGAATCGGATGCTGGCTAGCCCGTCAGAACTAACAAATTTTCTAACATAATTGTCAAATTATAATATTTTTTTCTACATTTTCCAAAAGGGGCCGTCCATAAATCTCGTGGCGTAAATATCGTTGTATTCTTTTTCACTTCAGGAAAATTGTATTCTCATCTTAATTGAAACAAAGGAAAAACGCGTCACGAGATTTATGGACGACCCCAAAGAGCTAGGGTATTTCAAAGTATGAAAAATGAAAAATTAACTCTAAAGTCTTTTAAAGTCGCCCCTATCAGGTGCTGGCCAGCCTATCATGACCAAAAATTTGTTGAAATTTTTAATCTAAACTTTTTTTTGCTTATTTTCAAAAATATCCAGAGTTTAAAAGTATGAAAAAATGAAAAATTTACGTTAACAACAAAGAATTTTTTTCTTATCATTTAAACCGTCTTTGAAATAATTTTTGACGTCAACCATCTAAAATAGATTTTCATAAGAACGACTGACTGACGCTAGATTAGCTCATCCAGACTAGCGCTAGAATAGTTTGTCCATACTAGCGTTTAACCGTAACAATTTGTTTCACTTCTACTCAGCGCCATAATAGACTGTCTTGATAGCGCTACATTAGAACTGAGGACGGTCTATCCTGGCCCCGAATAGTTCCCTGATAATTTTCTACACGGGTAAATCTAAATTAGTGGAAATTGTACTAAGTAACTGAATTGCTAATTGAGTTTTTGACTAATAAAAGAGTAGTATTTTAGCATGTCACTACTTTTACTTCGGAATTTTCTAATTTCCAAAAATTACCCTTTTGAGTTTCAGAAAAATATTTACAATGCTGAGAATGCAAGGCAAAACAGATTGAGTGTGTAAATAATTAGGTTCTTCCTATTTTGAAGAAGTGACTTGAAAATAAGTCATTTTGTTTAAGGTCACGTATTCTATTTACAAGTTTCACGATATTTCCTTGGTCTTGTTTTAATAAAGCTGAAAATGTGACACAATACACAATCGCGTTCTTTTATTAAACTTTTCCATTTTTTTATCTATAATTTTCCTGAAATTCTTGACAAAATTTGAAAAGATTTTTTAAAATGTCAAATACATTAAATCAAAATTTCAAGAAAAAAATTAACGTTTAAATAAATAGATGTGTAAATGTAATAGTTTCAATAAAAAAAATTCTAATTCTCAATTCAAAATAGTTGAATTCATCCAAAAAATAGCGAATTTTCAACAAAATAGTTGAATGCTCAACCGAAAAGTTGCATCTTTCACCCAAAAGTGAATTTTTATGAACGAAAAATGTACTAATTTATACCCAAACTGGAAATATTTTATATTTAAACCAAAAAGAGTTGAATTCGCCCAAAAAGACGATTTTTGAAGAAAATAGTTGAATCCTCAACCAAATGCATGAATTTTGGCACAAAGAAGATTAATTTTATACCAAAAAATACGAATTTTCGATTAAAATTATGAATCTTCAACTACAAAAATAACTTTTTGACAAAGTTGTTGAACCGGAAATCAAAAAACGAATTTTCAACTATAAAATGTAATAGTTGATGCAATCCAAAAACAATTTTCATTTTCAATCCAAAACAGTTGAATTCATCCAGGGAAAAACGAATTTTCAATAAAATAGTTGAATCCTCAACCAAAAATTTGAATCTTCAACCAAAATAGTGAATTTTTAAGCAAATAGTTGAAATTTTAGCCAAGTAGTTGAATTTTCAACCAAAAAAGATGAATTCTCAATTAGAAATGTAATAATTTATATTTAAACTAAAAAATATTTTAATTTTAAATCAAAAAGACTTGAATTCATCCAAAAAGACGAATTTTGAAAAGAATAGTTAAATCCTTAACCAAGAAAGATTTTAATTTTAAACCAAATTGTTGCCATTTTAATTTAAAAAAAAAGAGATTTCTACTAAAAGGGATGATTTTTAAACCGAAAAGAAGATTTTCCAAAAAATTGTTGAAATTTCAATCAAAAAAGTATTTTCAGTCAAGAAAAAACCAACTTTAGGCAAATTTTAATTTGGAGGGAAAAATACTTTTTAATATAAAATAAAAATCTCAAATTCCTATTCATTTTTTGAGTTTATTTATTTGCTTTAAGGTTATATCAATATAATGTTTCAAGGTTTCTTAAGGAAATTCAAAAAGATTTTTGAAGATCTATCGAAAAAGTATCTAGAAAATTTCTAAGATTTTTTTCCATTTTACAGGATTTACAAGAGGAAAGACGCTTTTTTAACAAAATACATACGTAAATTTTCAAGTAAGAAAGATGAATTTCCTAGCAATATGTGAAATAAGCTACATTTTTAGTAAAAGAATTGATTTTTAACGAAGAAACCAATTTTCAACGAAATAGTTAAGTTTTTAAAAAAGAAATTAATTTTTAGCTCAAATGATGAATCTTCAACCATCAAAATAAATTCTTAACCAAATAGTTGGATTTTGTACCGAAAAAACAAATTTTTTAACAAAATACATCCATTTTCAACAAAATAGTCAAATGATGAATCTTCAACCAAAAAATTGAACTTTTAAGCAAATAGTTGAATTAAAAAAAAATTTCAACCAAAGAAATACATTTTCAAACGGAGAGATTAATTTTTTATCAAAAAAGAATAATTTTTATCAAAATATACGAATTTTCAACCAAATATTGAATTTTTAAAGGAATATTCATCTTAATATTCAAGTTTTCAACCAAATAAATTAATTTTGAACTAGAAGGATTAATTTTCTACCAAAAAAGATTTTTTTTTAATACATGAATTTTAAACAAAATTTTGAATTTTTAAAGAAATTTTCAACATAATATTGTGGGAAAAATCGTAGACCAGCGTAAAATTGACAGGGACTGTTTCAAACACACTGTAAATTCCAGATTTTTCCGTTTTTCTTCCTAAGGGGTATCACATTGAAAAATAATAATTTTTAATGGAACTAGCTGAAATTGACCGTTCATGGTAAGTTTTTGTCTTTATAATTATTATTCAAATGTAGATAATGCCATGAAAAGATAGAAAAATGGTTACTTTTAATTTATTTTAAAAATACTATTTTGATTGTTATTTAACAATAAAGTTACTTGTGTTCATGCCAAATACAAATTGGAATACTATTGTATTCGTCTTTCTTGATTAAATAAAATGCTACAGTATAGATCTTGAATTTTTCTCATCTTCATCATGCACATTTTTACATTTTTCTTAATTTTCAACTTTAAAATTAAAGTTTTTATCTAAAAATGTCAAAAAATTGCCTTCAAATCTTCTCGATTCTTTTTTCAAGTTTTGCGATTCATCAGTGATAAATTGAAGAAAAGCCGGATTGGAAAAAGTCAAGAGTTTCTCAGAA
The DNA here is from genome assembly GCA_932195095.1 of Andricus curvator. Classification (NCBI taxonomy): domain Eukaryota; kingdom Metazoa; phylum Arthropoda; class Insecta; order Hymenoptera; family Cynipidae; genus Andricus; species Andricus curvator. The sequence goes on from CAKNYM010053026.1 coordinate 521,203, forward strand.
AATGGAGGGAGAAAATAAATTCTAGCTGTTGCCTTGCTAAACTGATACATTATAAGGTTGATTGGAAAATGTCGTTAAGTTCCGAGAAAATGTGGAGATAATTTTTGTTAAATTCGAGACACATTTTTTTCAATTTTTGATGTTGATCAAAAGTCTAATTTTAATTTGAGAAAATAAAAAAAGCTTGCTCCCGATTCACTGTAGTGTTGAATTGAGGCCTGAAAAGCTCGATTGAAAGAATTCATCCAGGCCACAGAAAATGTAGGGTATTTTTTTTTATCGATGCCCATGTTTCCTCTTTTACAACGTAATTAAAATCCTGATTTTAAATTTTAAAAAAGTAAAGGAAAAAAGATTTGTAGCTGTTGATTTCAAAATACTGCGCAAAATAAAAAAAATTTACAAAAACTTTTTTTTTTAATTGTAATGTAACAAAATGTGAAAAATTGTATTTGATTTGTTAGGCCAAAAATCTAATTTTCGAAAAAATGTTCGATCCCTTTGGAACGCTACCGTTCGATTAATAATAGGGAGTCACATACTTTGAAAACGTACAGTATTTCATATGAGAATATCTTATATTACACTTACTTGCACAATGAAGGGACGCCATAGAGGCAAGTAGTAATATGACATTATTCATTTTTTCCAGGTAGTGAACTGAAATCTAAATTTTGAGAAATTAAGTGTCTAATAAATGATACCTTTTTAGACAGTCTCGTATATACTAACCACTATCTTTTTGAGAAAGTGTGATAGTTTCAAGATTTTTTATCATAAGATCTTTTTGTATCTACTGAATTTATTACCGACAGAACGTACAACCTTCAGATAATTCTTTAAATTTACAACGTATTTATCATCTCAAATACATCGTAGAAGCAATAAAGTATTCAGCGCAAGGACATAACAGCTACATCTAAAATGAACGCCTTTAACCTTCTAATTCATTAAACATTTAATTTAGGATAAAAATTTCGAATTATTCAGACAATATAACGCGATCCGAGAAAAGGGACCTACTAAGCAAACAATCGATTTTCTGAGTATGATGGATTCTGTAAGTTCTTTAACTGACCTTTCTAGGGGTGGGATCAGAAATTTGCTATCTGCATTATTTCACAAGATATAAATTATTGAAAAAGAGTCTTTAAATGCATGCGAGGCGGCAGCTTGACGCCTCTGCTCCTCTTCTTCTCCACAATTATGTATTTCATGTTATGAAAAATAAAATTCCCGACACTGTAAAATTCCCGAATTGGAAAACTCACGAATAATAAAATTCCCGAATTATAAAATTTCCGAATAATAACATTCCCAAATTGTTTATAATATTACCGAATTGGAAAATTCCCGACAGTTCATAATATTACCGAATTTAAAAATTCCCGAATAATAAAATTTCCGAATAATAAAATTCCCGAATTTGAAAATTCCTGAATAATAAAACATCCGAAATAGAAAATTCCCAAATGTAAGCAATTAATTTTTATTAATAAATATTATTTATTCATCAAAAATGAAATAATCAAATATTTCTATGGACAAAATTACTTTTAATGTTTGAAGTTTCTAAAATTATTCTTCGAATTTAAATCAATAATTGAATAAAAAATTTGGGACTAAAAATACCGAAAAATAATTTCTGGAAGAAAATTGTTTCCAATTATTCTTATTTTTAAGCAAACAATAATTTTAGAAACTTTGAACATCAAAAATATCTGATTATTGTATTTTCAATAAATAAATCATATTTAGTTTAAAAAATGTTATTTTTTTAATTTCGGTAATTTTATAATTAGGGAATTTTCTAGTTCGGATATTTTATAATTCGGCAATTTTATTGTTTGGGAATTTTCAAACTCGGTAATATTATAAACTGTCCGGGAATTTTAATATTCGGGAATTTTCCAATTCCGAATTTCATTTTTCGGAAATTTTATTATTCTGGAATTTTCAAATTCGGTAATATTATAAACTGTCCGGGAATTTTATTATTCTGGAATTTTCCAATTCGGTAATATTATAAACTGTTCGGGAATTTTACAGTGTCGGGAATGTTATTTTTCGGGATTATTCACCATTCAGTCATCCCATAAACATCTTGAGTTGAAAAATTCCCAAATAATAAAATTTTATTGCCGATAGTTAATAATCCCACATAGCACACTTTCCGAAAAAACCAGGTCTGTCCCAGGTTTTTTCGGTAAAAATATAGATCCAAATCTGGGACAGACTTGGTTTTTTATTTATAAATATATAAAATAATAATATTTTAAATTTAAACAATAATTTTAGAATCTTTAAACATTAAAAATACTTATTTATACAAGATAGATAAACGTTTATTTTTTAGCCTGCTGGCCTTAAAAAATTGACTTGCTTACACTTCCATTTTTTACAGAATTTTCTTACAACTTACCCTTAAAACTAACATCCTTCCACACCTTGTATCTAACGCCGCTCGCTCTTATCGTATTGCCTTCCTCGCTTCGCCTCGCCTCGCTCGCATGTCCCTACTTTCTTGCTTGTCTCGCATTACCGAACTCTGCCTCCGCGACTAATACCTAATACTTATCTACTATTTACAATATTTACAATTACTTATATTTACTTCCTCCTCTATTTACAATCTTTCCTTCTCCATTCCTCTTCCTCCTTCCTTCTCTTCTTCTCCATCTTACACAATACTCCCTTCACCCATGCTACTGCCCTTTTGTCCCCCCTTTCATGCATCAATACCTCCATGCTTATCCCACTCCTTTCCACCTCCACGCACTCCTCCAACCAGTGCTCCACTCTTGCCTCCCCCTTCCCACATAGTTCACACATCCTCTTTTCCCTAGCGAGCCAGAACCTATTGAAATCCTCCATGCACCCACATCTCATCCTCGCTATAAGCTCCTGACTTCCTTTCTCTCCTTTCTCACACAAATATTGCGCTCTCGCCCTTGGCATAATCCACACATAGTTCCCATTAAACCTTGTCTCTCTTATTCTCTCTTCCCCTGCTGTCTTCTCTCTCTCCATGCTGTTTTTCTTAACCAACTCATATACCTTCCTTCCTCATGCATCCTTCTCAATTCATCTATAAGCAGTCCATTCGTTCTAAAATACCTTTCTCCTTTAACCTTCATCTTCCCACCCCCTCTCCTGTTCTCCTTCTCCCACCAACACTCCCTGACCAGCTTACTTCCCCCCTCTTCCAAAAATTTCTCCTCATATTTACACGCTCGACTCCCCGCTAGAATCCCTACATTCGTTCTCCCCGTCTCCCTCCTGACAATTTAATTAGGCGTGTTCCTTGCCAACCCCAGTGTCCACTTTACATATCTCTCCTGTATCCTATTTACCTCTTCGCTTTCCTTCCACCCTCACACCTCTACTCCATACAATAGCACACTCATCACTAGTGAGTCAAACAATTTCATTCTCCTTCCAAAATCATCTGCGAATAACTTCTTTCCCAACCCCCACACCTGCCTCATCACCGCATTTGCCCTCCTCACTCTCTCTTTTATGTGACCATCCACTCCGCCATTCCTCCGAAACAAGAAGCCCAGGTACACAAACTCTTTCACCGCCTGCACCGCCTTTTCCTTCCACTTCCACTTCCACTTCCACTTCCACTCCCCTTCCTTATCCCTTCCACCTCCTTTTCTGAAAACCATAACCTTGGACTTTTCCGCATTCAGTTCTAACCTGTTCTTATCCAGGTATCTTCTCAACCTCTTCATCATTTCCTTTAAGGCCTCCTCGCTTTTTGCCAACAACACTATGTCATCTGCATACGCTAGCGACCGAATTCTAACCCCTCCTATCCTGACTCCTCCTACCACTCCGGCCTCCAGCTTACTTTCCATATCCGCAATTAAAATCGCAAAAAGCGTCGGGCTAAGCGGACACCCTTGTCTTAACCCCCTATCCATCCAGAATCCCTCCGAAATCCCCTGTCCTCCTCTTACCTTATCTTTGGTTTCTTCATATATCTCCCTTACCCTCTCGATCAGGCCTCTCTTCGGGAATTTTTTTGTTTGGATATTTTAAAATTCGGAAATTTTCTGCAGGGAATTTTTCAATTCGGTAATATTACAAGCTGTCGGGAATTTTATTATTCGGGAATTTTTCAATTCGGTAATATTGAAAACTGTCCGGGAATTTTATCATTCGGGAATTTTATTATTTGGAAATTTTATTATTCAGAAATTTTGTTATTAGGGAATTTTCCAATTTGGGAATTTTATTTTTCGGGAATTTTCAAATTCGTTCATATTAGAAACTGTCGAGAATTTCATTATTCGAGAATTTTCAAATTCGGTAATATTAGAAATTGTCGCGAATTTTCCAATTCGGGAACTTTATTATTCAGGAATTTTATTATTCCGAAATTTTATTATTCGGAAATTTTATTGTCAGGGAATTTTACGGCGACGGAAATTTTATTTTTGGGGAACTTTCAAATTCAGTGATATTTGAAACTGTCGGGAATTTCATTATTGAGGAATTTTATTATTTGGGAATTTTCCAATTTGGGAATCTTATTATTCGGAAACTTTATTATTCGAGAATTTTATTATTCGGGAATTTTACGGTATCGGGAATTTTTTTTTTCGGGATTATTCAGTCGTCCTTTATTCACACGGTCGTCTTTTTCACCGCAAGTGTATTTGGATATTATTTTTAATTTTTGAAAAAGCTTGTTAATTCAATAATAAAATCATTCAACTATATTTATTTATTATTATAGTTATTTACTACAAGAAACTATCCACCTAGAAACACTACCCGAATCGGGTAGTGTCACGCCTACCTTGAAACGGAAATGGCTTAATGGTATACTATAATTTAAACGAATATTTTTTAGAAAATGAAAAATAATGTCCAAATACACTTATGGTGAAAAATCATTTTTTTTTCTAAGTTTAAAAAAAAAATTTAACGAAAAGTCTGCACCGCAGGAAACTAGACGGGAGAACTTGGACTCGATTGCCGGCGCGCGAAGGGAAGAAGAAGAGAGTGGGGAAACTCGGTCGAACTGTAAGGAGTGGGGGTCAGAATTCCCCTCTGAGACTTCTTCTCCGCTTCGCCGCCACGAGCTCGGGATTCCTTCAATCGACAGAAAATGCATTTTTGCCAAAATATCTAATTATATCATTTTTTTGTCATTCCTAACCTACATATCCATAATTCGAAAGAAAATTATCAGAAAAAATGTACAGTTTTTACTCAGAGTTGTTTTTTTTCTCAAAACGTTTTTCTTTGATTTGGCTAAATGCCTCATATTCTGTAGATCAGACCTACTCAAACAAACTTTTCCTGGTATGGGAGGCGTCCTATGTTTGTTTAAACATTATTTTTTAACCCAGTGGCTTATTGAAATAAATTCCCGTAGTTTTGCTGTTTTGTAAATGTCGATTTTCTTGCTTAAATGTTTAGGGAATGTTAAAACAGACCTTAAAATTATTCCAAATATTTTTTTGCTAAGGGATGTTCTCCACATTCATCATAAAGTGATTTCCGGAAGCTCCGAAGTGATTTTTTGCTCCAGTAGTTTAATAAAAGAAACTCCCGTGAATTAGGTTATTTTTTTAGGAATGTCGATTTCCTTGCTTGAATGTTTAGGGGATATAAAAACAGGCATTATAATGATTCCAAACATTTTTCTCGCTATGATATGTTACTAACGTTCAATCTAAATTAATTTCCGGCACAAAAGAATAAGCAAATAATCTCCTGAGATTTTGGTTGTTATAAAATGTCAATTTTCTTTCTTGAATGTGCTTGGGATTGAAACAACGCTCAAAATTAATGCAGCGACCTTTCCTGCTAAAGGATTTTTCCCGGAATTTCTTTCAAATTGGTTTCTGGCCACAACAGTTGAATCAAAAATCTTCCGTGGTTTTTCTTTCAAGGAAATGTACAAAAACCAATTTTTTTTACCCAGGTATTTATAATTAAGTTCTTAAACATATGGTAAATATTTCAAAATGATCACTAAAAATTTACAAAAACTATTCCTGGATACTTGCCAGGTCATTTTGACCTATTTGCTTCTTATCGCTGTTGCTATTCCGGAACTATTGAACACAGACCGAATCGTTTTCGTGAACTTTAGTAATTTCATGAAATAAATGTATCGCAATGGTTTCATCTCATAGTGGCTAATATTATTGCCAAAATACATCATGTTGAACCAACACATTTTGACCCATACAGGTTTATTCACCTTCACGCAAAATAAACCTCATATACTCTTAAATATTCTCCAGATACCACGTTCTGCAATCTTCGTACAGATTCAGGAGGTAGTCTATACCTCACCTATCCTTATTTTGTCTGACAAGGGGGGTTAGGTTGGTGTCCGGCATCGATTTTTTTGTTACTTTGCAGGTGAAAAGAGGATCCCAGACTATGCAAAAATAATAAAAATATTTGGGCAAAAGTTCACATTCAGGGGTTGAAATCACCCATTCTATATTTTTAAGTCTTTTGGTGTTTTAAAAGGTAACATTGTTTTTTATTTATTGTTTTTACAAAACATTGTTCTAATTGATTAATTAATTTAATAAATTAAATAATTAATAATTGATTACAATATTAGCGTGCGTTTTAAAAACACTTACGCCATAGAGTATCATAATTTAGAAAATCTACCCCTAGAATGCTTCGCCATATGACATATAGTTTAAGATTTTGGACTTTGTTGCTGCAAACATCTTGTTTTGATATTAAATTCTATTAAGAATCATTCGAAAAAACCCCGAAATTAGGTGTCATCCACCCCTTTAATATTATCAATGAATGAGAAATACATTTATTAATATAACATTTCTGTAAGTAATGGATTAAAATATTTGGTTTGGACAATCAATAATAATATAACTGGTTTTTTGTTAACGATGGCACTTGTTCTTATATTAATAAACCCTTCTTATGTAAAAACCACCCCCAAAAATTTTTTTATGTTTTATTCAGCAGGAAATTTTAATGATGATACATATAACAGAACTGTTTAAAGAATTTTTATTTAGGTTCAGGCATGTACATATTTCCGTTGAAAATTGCTCAAGCCTTTCGACTTACAATATATCTGGTACGAAATAAAAAATAAATGTACCAAAAATAAATGAAAAGAACAAACAAAATATTGTATTTCACAAGTTGGGTGTGTGATATTATAAAGGCATTATCATTTTGGCATTCGTAATAATAACTACGCATATATAAAATTATCAGGCATGTATATAAACCGAAAGAAAAGAACAATTGTTCAGTTACAAATTTGCTTTTGTTTCTATCGTGTAAAGTATTACTACATAAAATGATAATCAATCCGTTAAATATAATATCCTTATTGACAATAACGTTCAATGCGGAAAAACTCGGCATTCAGCCTTCAGAAATAACACCTGAGGAGGTACATCTACACGATGTAATAGAGGATATTATTAGGAGGAATATGTTTGATTCCTCATTTATTATTGAAAATGTAGTTGAATTACAATTTGGTCATCGGGATAGTCAAATTGATATACAGCCGATTGAAGATGAAGAACAAGAAAAAGAAAAAGATTATGGTGAAGTACCTATTTGTTTATATCAAGAGGAGAAAGTCAATTTCGACTATAAAAAAGAAGCTGTTGACTATTGGAATTCTGGAAAGAAAAGCGTTTATCTTTTGCATCCGTTCATCAAAGGTTCAAGAAGCTTCGTTCAGAGCGACAATTGAGAAGAATACACTTTCGACAATTCGAAGGAGGCTATTGATTCGAAGATGACAGTTCACGATATAGATCTTCGAAGATGGACTTTACAAAAGAAGCGTGAATTGGACATGCCATGGTTTAAAGCATCACGTTGGTGGGTATGGAAATTCGAGAAACTGCATAACGTTGTTTCGCGAAGAATTACAAAATTTATATCTGTGTCATCTTTACATGAAACTAGAGATATAGAACAAGAATGCGATGTTTTTAAAAACAATGTAAAATCAGAAATTCTGAGGTATGGGGAAAGCTACATTTTCAATCCGATCAAAGTGGCTTCAATTTGGAATTACACAGTGGAAGAACTTTGAGCTTTCAAGGAACAAAAACTGTGGAAAATGTTGTTCAATCGGTTTCCTCCACCACGCATATCTATACAATTCAGCCAACCATATCTGCCGATGAAAGATTACTTTCACCCCTTTTTGTAGTTTTATAAGAACCATCCGAACAATTTGTACCAAGACTAAAAGAAGGACTTTTTACGGCAAACAATATTTATTTGCAAGCCTCTAAATCCGGTAAACTTTCTTCAGAATTGCTTCAAATCTCACTAATACCTACTTCTCTTTCAATAACCAATTCTACGAACAAACCTTAGGAGCAGCAATGGGATATCCAATCTCACCTGTAATAGCCAACATCTTTATGGAAAATCTAGAAACAAAAATCTTTAACAAATCCAAGCTTAAACCGGAATTTTGGTGCCGTTACGTGGACGACACTTTTGTCATATGGAGACATGGACTAGATGAACTACACAAGTTCTTCAATTTCATCAATAAAGTACACCCTAATATCAAGTTCACCATGGAAATTGAACAAAATGGAAAATTTCCTTTCTTGAATGTACTAGTTTACAAAAGATCTGATAACACATTAGGACATGAAGTTTACAGAAAACCCACTCATACAAACAGATACCTACATGCCTCCTCCCACCAGCACCCATCTCAAAAGCAATCGGTCATAAACTCCTTTGTATACAGAGCTGTCTCCATAACAGATAAAGATAACTTACAAAAGGAACTACAAAATGTTAAACAAATGCTAATACAAAACGATTACACAAACAAACAAATTAATAAAGCAATAAGAAAATACACTCAAAAAAACAAGTCAACACAACCTACTAAAGAAAGAGATAGAAAAAGAACCACAATCCTACCCTATATTCAAGGTATCACAGAACAAATAGGAAGAATTCTCAACAAACAGAACATCCAAACTATATTTAAGCCACCTGCGAAAATAGGACAACTTCTAAACAACCCTAAAGATAAAAAGGAACCTTTCAGTGATCCAGGAGTATATAAAATCCCTTGTTCTTGTGGCAAAGTCTATATTGGAGAAACCGGGAGGGCGGTAAGTCAACGTGTAAAGGAACATGAGAGTGAAGTCAGGCTAAAAAATTTCACGCAATCAGCAGTAGCTGCGCATCATATCGCAACAGGACATAGAATTTTATTGGACAAAAGAACCGTCATCGCAAAAACGTACAATAAATTTCCAAGGAAACATAGAGAAGCAATCGAAATCTTAAAACACCCTAATAACATCAATAGGGACAATGGATATAATACTAATCCGATTTGGATTTTCATCCTCCCGGGTTTAAAAAAAAAGACTTGATTGGCCAATCAAGTTCGACCAGTCCCCACTATGGGGCGCTCTGACCAATCACAGGCATCGTAGAGAATACATATATAAGAACAACATAACCTGAAACTTCAGTTTCAGGTCAGCCGTGAAGAAGTGAACTGCAATGTTCACGAAACGTCGGCAACATTCAACGTTTCGCACACGATTGGAACCCGAAAAAGCTGTAAGTAACAATTTTTAAATATTAAACTTTAAATTTTAAATTTATTATATTAATAACCCCTTTTTTTAATACCATTATTATTGCTCTTCATATATATCATTTCGAAAATTAGACGTTTTTTCCAGTTAGACTCAAAATCAAGTATTTTGGTATCTACCCAATCAAATTCATGGTTGTGTGGCTACGATATACATTATTAACAAATTAGTGTTTTTTTTTTATACGCGTTTTTAACATTCTCTTAGTTTCACCCACATAAGAGGCAGGCCAGTTTTAACAAGGAATTTTGTAAACAACGTTGGTTTCTTCCCATTTTTTAGTCCTGTCTTTACCTAGTCTAATTATAGATGACAAGGAAGGTTTTATCGAAGGAATTGCAGCTATGTTAAATTTTTTGAGAAATTGGGAAGTTTTAAAAAGAATTTTAATTTGTTGGTTAATAAAACTTATTGGATAATCATTATTCAACAATAGTTGGGTAATAATTTTTTAATTTTTGGTATGAAATTTTTTGTGCGATAACATCATTGTCCTGTAAACAAGGTTGAATACAACGTTCTTTTTTACTTGAGTTGGATGACCTGAGAAATAGTTAATAGTTCTGCCTGATAAAGATGGTTTTTGGTACCAGTTTGTAATGATGTTATTCTTATCTCTCAAAAGAGAAATGTGTAAAAAGTTAATACTATTATTTTCTGCCGGATCAACAGTAAAATGCAAATTAACATTATATGAGTTGAAAATATGCGTAATTAGCTGAATATGCTCCTTTTTTCACATAAGATCGTATCGTCGACGTATCTGTAATAAAAGGGGAGCTGTGTATTATATTTTTCTTTTAGTATTTTCAAACAACTATTATCCAGGTAATCCATGAAAATGCACTGCCTTTCATAAAATTCCAATACTTATAAAAAATTGAATAATAATCTTCTTAAGATATTACAAGAGAATACTTCACAAATATTAAAAAATTTGAACGATGACAACTTATCACAATTTAAATATCATAACAATGAGATAACTTTGACCAACACTACACTAGCTAAAGGTTATGGTTTACCTAAAATCCACGAGGAAGATATACCACTTCGTCCTATAATTTCATTGATTTATAGTCCAACTTATGTTTTAGCTAAAGTTATATATAATGATTTGAAAAATGGAATGAAAAGTCCTAATTCAAACATTAGAAATAGCCTTGATTTGAAAGAAAAGTTAAATAACATAACAATAGATAGTGATCCCATATTTAGGTCCTTTGATGTCAGTTCGTTAATTACTAATGTTCCTTGCTCGTTGGTGTTGGAGAGCCTTGATAGAAGATTTCATGATATTCAGACTAATTACAAAATTCCTTTCGAAGAGATAAGAGAATGTATAAAGTTCCTTCACGACAATACTTATTTCGTTTTTATTAACAATATATACCAACAAATTCATGGTACTCCGAAGGGCTCACCCATTTGACTGTCACGTGCAGATATGGTCATGGATGACCTGGAAAATATTTGTTTGAAAATACCAAAAGAAAAATATAATATACATCTCCCCTTTTATTACAGATGCGTCGACGATACGATCTTATGCGTCAAAAAGGAGCATATTCAGGTCATTCAACCCAATTAAAAAAGAACATTGTATTCAACCTTGTTGACAGGGCAATGATGTTATCGCACAAAAAATATTATACCAAAAATTTGAAAATTATTACCCAACTATTGTTGAATAATGATTACCTCATGAGTTTTATTAACCAACAAATTAAAATTCGTAAATTAAAATTAAAATATTGTCATATACAAAATAAGTCTGCGCGAAAAAAATTATTGGCCCGTCAACCAAAAGTCAGTTTACCATTCATAAACAAATTCTTCGATAAAACTTCTCACTTTCTCAAAAATTTAACATAGCTACAATTGCTTCGATAAAACCTTCCTTCTCATCGATAATTAGACTAAGTGAAGATAGGACTAAAAAATGGGAAGAAACCAACGTTGTTTACTAAATTCCTTGTAAAAACTATCCTGCCTCTCATGTGGGTGAAACTAAGATAATGTTAAAAACGCCTATAAATGAACACAAAAACAACAAAAAAACAAATTTGTTATTAATGTACATCATAGCACACACAACCATGAATTTGATTGGATAAATACCAAAATACTTGATTTTGAGTCTAACTGGAAAAACGTCTAATTTTCGAAATGATATATATTAAGAGCAATAATAATGGTATTAACAAAAAAGAGGATATTTATAATTTGAATCACATGTACAATCCAGTAATCCTCAATTTAAAATCATGATTCCTTCTTAAGTAATTTATTTTCGTACGTGATAAGAGACCAGTGCCTGAAAGTACAAGCTTCTTAATATAAATACCCCTCTGTTGTACAATGACAGCCAGTTACGATCCTCACCAAACAGACGACGTGTTAACGTTAATTTTAATCTCGGACAATGTTGAAGAAAGGAAAAGAGAAGCTGAACAGAATAAAAATTCAGGAAATAAAATTACTTTAGGGGTTTAAACGAAACTATTTCTGTAATGAGGCACACGGGTTCTTTCCAGCCCCTACGATACATAAGAAAGGGGTACGGGTGTGACGAACATTATTTCTGTGACCAGTCAGCGATTTTCAGTCTTCACGATCCCCATGAAAAGTTGAGAAGGAGTAGGAGTTTGACCAACAATATTTCTTTAACCAGTCAAATGGGTGCTTTTCCGCTCCCACGAGACGTTGGACGGAGGTAGGGATTTAAGCAACATTATTTCTGTGAACAATGACAGAGGTGTCGTCCCACTGTCATGAATGGTTAATCGTAATCCTTGACTAGCAAAATAACGATAAAAAGCGACATATAGATAAAACGTTCCATCTAAAGCGTCAAAAGCTTGTTTGGTGCGGATTGGAACTTAGCCTTTCTAAAAGGGAATTTAATTGGTGAAATTAAAGGAGTTAAATTTCACAATTTGGCAAAGATCTTCGCGACCTTGTGATCTTGGATTTCGTGAGCAGGGAGGGGGACTTCTTGGTAAAGATGGTGGTCTGCTGAGGTTCCGGGTTCAGCATCGTTCTCTCAGCTAATTAGTCCTTGAGAAAACAGTTCAGGTGAGGAAGATATATGGGGAATGTCGAGGAACCAGGTTTGTTAATTTCCAACGGGGCGGTGCCGCTAGATGTCACAATTTTATTAGCCAATGCCCGACCTTTCTCCCTCAGTGAAAAATCCTACCGGTCCGTTGTCGGGCGAAGATTCCCTGGAGAAGCTGCAAGGTAGAACGTCGGGTTCTGCATGGCTGGGTAGGGCTCGGAGAACGTCATTCGTATTGTGCCTTCTGTAACCCCTGATTATACAAAGTTCCGTGCGGGCTAGTGTGGAACGAGGGGGCTGCGCCAAGTAAGCTCTTTAGTGGACGCCGGGGTAGAACACTTCTAACATTTCGATGGCAAAACCCGCTTGTTTCAAGACACAGCCTGGCCACCGTGAACAGATGGTTACGGTAGCACAACCCTGTTCCTCTTATATCGGGCGGTCGTCGTATTCTTCTGCCATTCTGTCTGCCCGACACTGCTTGTTTGGTAGAACCTATAAAACATTAGAGCGTTTACGTTACTAGATGTACCGAATGGGGGGGGGGAGTAGTTGCTAGATTATGTCTGCCGTGGTATCGCCTTCGGAGAGAGCTGCCACGACCTCCTGTAGAGGGAGCGAGACGGACGTCTGACACCGAAGATTGCCCTCGAAGTGACTTTTGGACATCCAGGGTTTGTTGTTTGAAGCTGGTAGGTAGAGACGCCTAGAGACCTAGAAGGACTCGGAGTAATAGCCTGCATGCCGGCTATCGGATTGGGATAGGACGGAGGAAGGGAAGCACCGGGCTACCCTGGTCACCTTGTCGCGACAGCCAGTATGCCCGCTGCTTGGCGACGCAACGACGAGGGGGGGGGGGGAGAGACGCTCGTGAAACTATATCGCCTTATAGTCGCAGCTAGTATGCCGGCTATGCCACGTTCAACGGAGGGTGCAGTGATTAGTCAGAGAAGGCAAAACCTTACTATTATTATATAGAATATCCTTTATTGATTACTGTTCATAAACAGGCAGTTTTATAGCTCAAGCCTTACAAACAGTATACGAGGCTGTTTTTGTTGCTGCCTAAAAGGTCAAGCTGCAGCGGGAATGCATATTTTTGCTCGTGCACGACCTTCCATAGCCGTATCTCTGGAGAGTTTGAAGGGAGGCTGTATGGAAAGGGCACAATCCAGTGGCGGGAGGTGTGCGCTTCGAGTTTCGGCGCGAGGGACCGCGGCTTTAACCTGACGTTGACAGACTAGTAGGTGTCTTCATGCCAAGGCAAGTAAGGTGTCTCCTGTATCCGTGCTTGGCGCATTTTAGGTCTGCTTAAATTTAAGTCTAAATCTTAATATCTAACGTGGTTGACTTAATTTCTATCGTTAAAACAAGTGCCTGCGAAAGGAAATCAATATATTAGGTTAAGGTAATTTAGTCTATATTATTCTATTGATTTGCTCATATGTGACGTGCGCCGCTGAAAGGGGTTTAACTCAGAAATGATCGATATTCAGGTTTTTACACCTTCCGATAGTTTTTGAGTTACTGTTTTTGATGGAATGATAACAAAAATTCCGAGCGTTATTATTGTTAAAAACTGGGTTGTTATGAACCTCTTAAATTGCACGTTCTTCGGCCTGATAAGATCTCGTGAAACACCTTCCACCACTCACAATTACATTTTCGTGTCTCACCTATAATACTCATCCATGTAACGTGCACTGCGCTACACAGTTAAAAGCGTGAGAGTGTAGTTGTGAGTGGAGAGGGAAGTTTTCATGAGCCTTCCCTCTCTCTTGAAACTCTCATCTGCTGGCTCCCTTTCCATCGCTCGTCTTGTAAAAACTTAGCTTTCCGAGTTAGACCCCTTTCCTCGGCGCACGTCACATATATATTTCACCGCTTAGACGGGTATAAAAAATTTCCTAATCCGAATTCCTTCTAGAGCCTAGGCTTAAATGTGCATGCAGTCGGTCATGTTTCAGACGTAATTATAATTGTTATTATAACTGATCTGCTCATTACTATTTATTCCGTCCAAATAACGAAAAAAAAAACTTCTTGACAGGCGGATGACAATTCAGTCCAACACTCGACGATAGTCGAAATGAGAAAGAAACAGTCTCAATTACGAATTTCGCCCAGATTCTCAAAATGAGCCTGGCAAGCAAACTCTTGTTGCTATTCAAAACTTCATTTATATGGCATCAAATACTGGCTTCTGTGTGATGCCAAGTACAGCTACAACTTGTACGGGTTACCTTACACTGGAAAAGATGAAAGTCGCTTTTTTTTTTAAATATTACATTATCACATTTTCGCATCATGAAAACGCGAATCCACGTCAGTGAGAATCAATCACAG
The DNA here is from genome assembly GCA_932195095.1 of Andricus curvator. NCBI lineage: Eukaryota > Metazoa > Arthropoda > Insecta > Hymenoptera > Cynipidae > Andricus > Andricus curvator. The sequence continues at coordinate 536,239 of CAKNYM010053026.1, forward strand.
ATCATTAAAACCATGATAACAACGACGATCACGTATGGGTCATTTTGACCCAAATGGTCGTTTAGATGGTACGGTGAATTCGGTCGTTCCAGTATTAATTTTAAATATGAAACAACAATGTGTAATATATTATTATGGAAAGCTCCCTAATTTGAAATTGGTTTATTTAAACCTCAAAAAGGCAAGTGGGTATCACAGGCCTGGCGGGTGACGATTTTAGAGTTACAAAGAGTTGTGTGTGAATTAAGGACTTGTGCAAGGAAATTTCTTTTGGTAAAGTCTAAATACATATAAAATTAGGGTATTGTGAAAATGATACCTGTGAAATGCTCCACGAAAACGTTTATATTTTTTACAGTCCCAAAAAGTTATTTGCAACATCAACTATACATTTCAGTTTTTACAGATATTTTTTTAATGTTTTAAAGGATTTATCTTTTTTTTGGCTAAAATACATCTACTGCTCGCGTGTGTCATATATTTTTCTCGCGTAAACGCTTTCAAATTGTGTTCCACATACATCAATAACTTCAAACAGAAATATCATTGTGTTACTCGAAAAGCTTGTGATTATAATTAAAAATGATCAAACTTCTTTTTCTAGTCATCTCGAGTAGCTCACTTTTCTTTAATTAAATTAGACAGATTGTACTAGTAAGAAGTTAATTTTTACTGATTTATATTTTTAAAGAGATCCCTGCTTTACTCAGAATCCTCTCGTATTGTTTAATACAAAGCTTGGACTAACTACTTCAAAAATCGAAGTGCCTAAGCAAACTAAAAACATTTGGTCTACGCTCGCTAAATTTCGGCGAATCTAGTCGCTTTTTCCAGTTTCCATAGGCTCACCGAAAATATTTTTTCTACACTCGCAGAATTTCAGTGAATATAGACACGGCCTTCAAATATGCGTCGAAAACTTTATTTGAAATTTGATAGGCTTGAATGAAAAACAAATATCGACCAAATCTTTTGAATCTAAGTTATTAGTTTCGTGTGCAAAATACTTTATTGCTTCTACTATATACTCTAGATAGTAAAACCATTGTAAATTCAAATAATTAGGTGAGGGGTTTAGGTTTTATTGGTAATAAATTTGGCAGATAGAGCATATTATGCATTTAAATATATTATGACGATTTACCAGTTAGATCTCATAAAATTCTTTTAGAATCAGTTTTCGGTTACCCAGCATTAACTGTATCTGGAAAAAATGAAGATCGTCATTTTGCTGTTCACTTACATGAGCTTCCTTAATTTTACAAGTGAGTGTAATATATTATTATAATATTAATGAATAGTTTTCAATAAGTATAGAATATTTTCAAAATTAGGACAATAATAGGCTTGCTTAGTTAGTGTATATTATACATTAACTATACAGGCCTGCATGTTTCACATTTTTTTGCGACCTGAGAATAAAGAGTGGTTTCCTATAGCCTTTTGTGTGCTGAATTCGCATCTCGAAATTAAAATTCTTCATCGTATGAAAATGAGAGAAAAACTCAGTTGAAATTACCTAAAAATGCGTTTATTTTTTTATTTTGCCAGCTTGTATTTCACATGCTGCGTGAATAAGTTTAAAATCTTAGAGTCCAATTTTAATACACTTCCACATAACCAATTTACTTGAAACTTTGCATTACTGTGGCCCAAAAATCGAGGCCTCTATTCCATAGTGCTCCACGTTGCGTTTAGGCGCTATACCGCGCCACGTCATGTTCGTCGGTGTATAAGCCTAGGATTTTGAACAGTACTGCCGTCCAAAGTAAAGAAGATACATAATTGACATTTTCTTTTAGACCGACTTTTCGATTGTCAGGTATACGAGAGTAACCCTAAAATGCGAAGTCATCTTCTTATCTTTTTACCTTACTGCGACCAAGCGTGACGGAGGGCATTAAAAGAATGTAATCCAATCGGATGAAATCTGGTTTTAAATCGTCAAGGTCAAAAGTTAAACTCTAAATATTTGTAACGTTTTTGTACTTACAAAAAATATTTAGGACAATGTTAGCCTAATATTTTGTAATAAATTCAACGGTTTAGTATAGTTTTATAGAAAAAAACTATCTTTGATATCCGATACTTTAGAACTAGTTCTTCAAAATTTAATAAATGTCCATTTTTGTTTACAGAATTAGGTGAAGCGGTAAGAACAGCCCGTAGAAATCGTACCTATTTTCATCCGCTAGACGTGAATAATCAATATATTGTTCATCGACATGACGACGTTTACATTCAAATGTACGGTGGCCAAGTTTTCGTTGGATTTCTACAATCTATTGGCAGCAATCCGATTCCTAACTGGGTGACATCACCACTTTAGAGAAATAATTCAATGGTGAACGTTTACATACAAAATTCTGATGGCCTTCGTTTACTGGAATTCTCGAAATTCTTCATGATATTCATAATCCTCAGATTAACCACTACAGCTGTTTTATAGCAATAGAAGCTGGCGTTGTTTTTTCAGCTTTTCTGAAACCTATCGAGCAGCCACAAAACGTTCCCGGAAAGACGTGCATTTATGTACGAATGCCAGATAATGACAGGACTTACATAGGAGTGCTTGGGCTCGCAGACGGAGAAGCTCCTGATTGGCTTCGCAATCATCTAGATATTATCGAACATCGTGTTTAGTCATTTTCCAATTCAAGATGTTATTCATATTTTATAAAATACGATATTAAGGATCTTTATTTCTTATAATCTGAGATGTTAGAATTTTGAATCGGGGATGTTAAAGATCAAAAGGGCAGAGCCGCCAGATCGCAAACCGGTGCGGCAAAGTCTGCGTTGTAAGTTTCGCTGACGCTATGGCCAATAGACAGTTTATATTGTGGTGCTTTATCCATTTGAAAGACTCGCCAAATTTCTATTGTCTGGCTCCACCGAAATGTACTGCGCGTCATCGACGAGTGTTTCTTAAACAATTTTGTTATCATAAGTGATAATTGTTATCAGACGATACCATGTGGATGCTGTAACCTAGGTTTGAATGCTTTATATATGCATCAGCACACAAATACATATACAAAAGAACATAATGCTTTATCTGTGTATACCTGATTCCCTTTGTAACAAAAAAAAATCTACCTGTAACTGATAAAGGAACCGACATAACACCTCTCACCGGCACCGGAGAAATAGTCTCCAACTCTTCTCGCTTGGAAATTCGGAGCGAGCCTTACCGATCCTTGCAAAGGACACTTGAATCGGGCACCCAGCATCAAGAATACCGACCCGAAGAATGGATAGAGAGAGTGTCACTAGTTTGGATCATCTGTGAGACTTAATTTGTTGGTATTTGGATAAAGCATATGAGATCCAAGCCAAGTACTATAACGCGAACAAATGTGATAGGAATTTTAGAGTAGGTGATTTAGTCCTCCGACCGAACGGAAAACTATCGGAAAAGGTTGATAACCTCATTCAGCTTTCGACCAGTTTGCGCCGTTACACATTCCTAATAAATTTGAAAAACCGGCTCCCTGGATTACTTACGAAATTAAAAATCTCATGCAGGAACGTGATAGCATGCGTAGACTGGCTAAACGTACTAAAAATCCCATATTCCAAACTCAGTTTCGCAAACTAAGTAATTTAGTACAAACCAAACTTAGAGATGAATCACACAAATACAATTATAACTCCATCAAAAACAGGAATAAAAATGAAAACATCTGGCATCTACTTAGGCGTTTATATCTCATACCTCCTAAACATGAATCTACTATTAATCATTTCCCTCCTAATGAAATTTTAAATGTATTTTTCACTTTGCCCCCATCACCCCTATAAGTTTTGGCAATTAAGTCTGATTCTGTAGGTACAGATGACATATAAATTAAGATGATTCAACTTGCACTTCCAGTAATTTTCCCTATCCTACTCCATATTTACAACACATCGCTCCAGATGGGTATATTTCCCGATTGTTGGAAAAACGCAATAATTCACCCTGTCGCCAAAGTACGCAACCCATCCTCTCCCAAAGACTATCGTCCGATCTCAATTCTTTGTGCCATTTCTAAACATGTTGAGCGGATCGTCCACAAGCAATTTATCACATACCTCGATACAAATAAACTAATAGATCCAATGCAATCGGGCTTCCGGGCTAAGCAAAGCACGGAAACAGCAACTATCAAAACAACAACCGATTTTAAAATTGCTATTGATGAAAAGAAGATCACAATAGTGGTATTATTTCACTTTTATAAAGCGTTCGATATGGTCAACCACGAGCTTCTCTTATATAAAATGAAATCGTTAAAACTGTCTAAATCTGCCATATTATGGTGTACATCGTATCTATCTAATCGATTTCAACAAGTAATAAATGGGAAAGGGGAACTGGCAGATTGGTCTGTGGTCGTGAGCGGGGTACCTCAGGGCTCTACCTTAGCACCCCTACTTTTTAATGTCTACACTTCTGACTTGGGCAGCAAGCTAAAATATTGCAAATGTCATGAATATGCTGACGATTTTAAGCTTTATCTTTCTGGTACAATTTCCAATATAATAAGGATGCTAGAGCAAGTGCAGGAGGATATAGATTGCGTAGAGCGGTGGGCACAAAACAATGGGCTGCAGATTAATCGTGAGAAAACTAAGGCCATTATTATCGAACCTTCATCTTTCCCATTACCAGAAACAATTGCGACCTTTCCACCCCGTCTAATTAATTACCTGGAAATTGAATTTTTGGAGGTTGCAAGGGACTTAAGTTACATGCTTAACCGTACTCTTTCCTGGAAAGAGCACGTAATAAACATCTCAAGAAAGACCTTTAGATTACTCCAGCAACTAAAAAGAAATAAGGAATAATTGCCAACACCTACAAGGTTACTCCTAGTTAAGATCTTAATTCTTCCATTTTTCGACTTTGGGTGCGTCGCTCACAACGATATATCGTTCAAATTAAACTATAAATTAGAGCGTGCACTGAAAGCTTGCATTCGGTTCATTTACAATATACCAAATTATGAGCATATAACACCATACAGGCAGCGCGCAGGCCTTCTAAATGTTGCTAAGAGGTGACAATTTTTATGGACAATCTTCTATATAATATTTTTCATAATCAAGCACCTAAGTATCTCTTAGACTTTTTTAAATCTAGCGACAACAAACAATCTAATCAGCCAAAACTTCGTGAAAGAAAAACGGTCCTTACTGTTCCACGTCATAGTACCTGTAAGCTGCAGAGATCCTTTATCGTGAGGGGAGCGCGACTCTGGAACAAGGTACCCTTATCGATAAGGAATGCACCGACTAGCTTTCACTTCAAAAAATCTTTTTACGAATATCTCTTTAATATGGATAGCCTTAACCTTGAAATCACTTATTTGTAGCTTTCACTACGTTACATACATACGTTACATTACTTAGTCATATAGATCCCTAAGTATGCAAACTTATAATTCCAACCTACATCACCATTGTTACTTTTAACTCTTTATTTAAATTATTAATTATTTTGTTTATTACTTATGTTCTATTTTTTGCATTATTTTATTTCATATTATTTTGAATTGTTTATAAGCTAGAAGTTACATATTTGGAGTACAAGCCAACTTATTCATTTGTGATTATCTGTCATATATATATATATATATATATATATATATATATATTACGTTACTAATCTACCATATTAGATATATTACGAGTACCTTCATTAGACCAGTGACTGTACATTTTGTCTGATACTGTATTAGCTGTTCCTTAGAGGGCTATTTAGCCCTAGGGACGTCATACATAAATACAAATACAAATACAAACCTCGCGGGCAAACTGTTTCCAAAGTTCGAGGGCCCTTTTAAGATTAAAATTTGACTATCCCCAGTGGTTTTCACGCTAGTAGATAAAAATGGTAGATTTATCGGTAAATAACTGCGAAGAATTCAAAGTCTTTCACAGCGTCGGACTAGCCTGCGGTCCGAACTATAGAACCGAATCCCTATATTTTTAGAATGTTCTTTACAATGAGGACGCTTCGATCCCCCCGATAGATAGATTGTTATGCTTATTCAACTTCAGGGGGGGGGGGGTACATACGAACCCGGTCCATTCCGACAGTGGACGGGGGTGATCCGGGGTGCTGCCTCCCGATGAGGTCCAAACCACCGGGCTACTGGACGAGAGTGTACAAGGCGTACGACACTTCGCTACAGACTGCTCTCGAGGGGAAGCCAGAGTCGCCCACGGATCGCGCCGGCTGCCCTTCTGCTGGAAGTAGATCCCACGACATCTATAAGCTAGGACACGCCCGCAACGGTCAAGGTGCACTACAGGCCGTCCACTTGCCAGGCCAAGCTCCCAGTCATCGTGGAAGAGCACGGCCCGTCCGTTGTCGATCCGGATATGCAGCCGAACACCACCACCGCCGAACTCCTCCTCGGAACTACCGAGATCCAGCAGCCGTCGAATGGAAGCAGAGGGTCAAGTTCCTCCCGCTCGCTCGCTCGCGGTTCAGCCTACCGCACTCCGATCTTAGCTCAGCCCTTTGTGGCTCGGCGCTAGTTCGACGAGCGTCGAGAATGGCCCAGGGAAGGCGTACCGAAACCGAAACTCTACAATGGCTCAATACCGTGGCGATGTTTCATCTGCGCGGAACGGTAGCACAACTGTCAGCACTGTCCCGACTTCAACGCAGATGTGGTACATTGCTACAGTTGCAGGGAGAGGGGGTATGCAAAGGCGTCGTGCCCCTACTGCGGCCGTCTCTCGCGCTCGGATCTTGTGTTGGCCAGCAGGATTGTGCCGGGCCCGGAGAACGGAATCATCGAGGATCCGCGGGCGATCGAAGAGGACCTCCATCGAATCCACCTAGCGTAGATGCGCAATGGAATGCTGTAGCCGAGGAGACCGTCTCATGATAATTGTTTTATATCTATCAGCGACCCCTATATAAATGGACTGAAAGTTCGAACCAAAGTCTTTGGAGGGGCGAAGACAGATGGGAATAGCCCAACTAGAGCGGCACTCTGTCTAGATCAATTATACCCTATCAATAAACGAAAAGGGCATAGCTGCGAACATCCCAAAGGTAAGGCAATACATGAATGAGTTTTGTGTATTTTTTTTTCTGCATCCCAGTGATCTATTCTTTGGGGGAAGTTATCGTAAAGGAATTCAAGATAAACTTTTTTTTGCCGATTGGTTTCAAGATGAACATAGGAAATGAAGAAAGGGTAGGCAGGAAAACACCTTACACCCATAATATAAATATTGTACACTACATTTGGAAATTATCTTCATTGCACAAGAAGTTTTTTTTTTAAATACCATTAAATAATTTTTGTTAAATTTAAATACAATCTGCAGGACGCAATTTTCAAAATTCAATAATTCTTCAGGCCAATAAATAATAAAAAATCTAAACGCGTTGCCATCCTAAACAGCGAGGCTGGCCGATGAAAAGATTCTATGGACAAATAAATTTTTAGACTATACTATTTATTCGATTTGCACGTCTTTTTTTATATATGAATGCTCAAGTTTTCAGAAGTACTATTTCTTGTTATTATTTTGAGATTTTCAATAATTACTATTCAGCAATGATGAGTTTATTGCAATACAGAGATCTGGTATAAAATGTGAGAGAAATTAATGTTCCATTACGATAAATTGAAAATAAATGCTATTTAGAATTTTGGAAAATAATTCTTAGAAACAAATTCACAGCTTCGATATTTTAAAACAAATAGGCTATTTTTCACGATATAAACTAAGAATGTCTTTCCAATGACTCATTACTATGATACACTTTGAATTAAAAATGATTTTTAATTATTTCAACGATATTCTCAAACAAATTCATAGTTTAGCTATTTTGCAGCGAAACGGCTTATTTTTATGGAACCAACTAAAATTTTCTTTCTGATGGCTCTTTCATCTGATACTTTTGAAATTTACTTCTGAAATATATTCTTGGCTGATTCGTAAACAAAAATTGAACATATTCGTTGAAAAATAGCCAAACTATGAATTTGTTCAAGAATATCGTTGAAATAATTGGGAACTATTTTTAATCCAAAAAGTATCATAGCAAAGAGTCATTGAAAAGACATTCTGAATTGATATCGTAAAACAATTAGTCCTTTTTGTCGGCTAGCCTCGCTGCATAGGAGGGTTATCAGTTAAGGTTTTTAAAGATTTCTGGGCAAGAAGATTTAATAGATTTTGAAGATTGCGACCTGAAAATTTTATTCAAATTTCAAAAAATTATTCAAGTGAATCTAAAAAAAACTGGTGCTGGTATATACATGAAGCATTGGTGGTAGTTTACACTATTCAGATGGTATCATCTGATAAAAATCATCACTTGTATATACCATTAAGCCATTTCCCTTTCGGCGAGCCTCAAGGGGTAAGCGTGACACTACCCGATTCGGGTAGTGTTTCTAGGTGGATAGTTTCTTGTAGTAAATAACTACAAGTGTGGGCTCACCACACCCACGACCGCCAACAGCAACGCAGTAGTATCAGACGGTCACCCATCCAAGTACTAACCGCGCCCAACACTGTGATGATAAAAAATTGCATAAGCAACAGCGAATGTGCTATAAGCTCATAATAAACAAACGCCGATGACGCGCAGTACGTTTCAGCGGTGCCAGATCATAGAAATCTTGCGAGTGCTTTGAACAGCTAAATGACTATAAAATAAACTATCCAATAGCCAGAATGCCGCCGAACCTCACTACACAGACTTTACCGCGCCGCGCCGGTCCGCGGCCTGGCAGCTCTACCCTGTAGATCTTCATCATCTTCGATTTAAAATTCGAACATCTCAGGTTATAAGACATTAAGATTCTGAATATCTTCTGTTATTAAACATGAATAATATCTCGAATTGGAAAAAACAAAAAACGATTTTCGATAATATTTAGATGATTGTGAAGCCAAGCAGGAGCTTCTCCGTCTGCGAGCCCTAGCACTCCTATGTGAGTTCTGCCATTATCTGGCATTCGTACATCAACACTCGTTTCACCAGGAACGCTATGTACCTCACTGATAAGCTTCAGAAATGCTGATAAAACGACACCATTTTCTATTGGTATATAACAGTTATAGTATTTAATCTTAGGATAATGAATATCATGATGAATTTCGAGGATTCCAGTTAAACGAAGGCCATCAGAATTTTGTATGTAAAAGTTTACCAGCGAATTACTTCTCTGAAGTGGTGATGTAACCAAATTAGGAATCGGATTGGAGCATACGTATTGAAGAAATCCACCGAAAACATGCCCACCGCGTATTTGTATAAAAGCTGCGTCATGTGGAAGAACAAGATATTGATGAATCACGTCTGGCCGATGAAAATAGGAACCATTTCTATCAGCTACTCTCATCGCTTCACCTGATTTTTTTTACTAAAAATGGACATTTGTTAAGTTGTTATACATTGTAAAAATCAGTTAGTAAGAAGACGTTAACAGTTTCCTAAATTTTTTGAAACTAGTTCTGCAGTAGGGGATATTAAGGATAGTTCAGTGAAAGTTTGAACTGTCTTGATTATAGGATGTTATGAACTTTTATATACTCCTTAAATGTGAACTCAACTCTGGCCTCAAGGTTAGACAGAGGCATTTCTCATACAAAGTTTACTGTTTCTTCTCATAATTAAGGCTTTTAGTGTACCTAGAAATTGTGTTTATCTTTCTTTCTTCTTTATCTAGTTATCTTCAAATAAAAATGATAATAGTTTATCTCCATCGCATTACCCCTGATACTGAAGTTAAGGCTGAGTGTTTTCAGCAGTCTCCTCCGCTGCTTTGCCCACATTGTCTATTTATACTAAATCTTGTTTTCCAAAGCGGCATCAATCTCTCTTTACACTTCACGATGTGCGGATGAACCTTTAACATTTCCAACAGACAGATGATAAGTGTATGGAAGGTTGAATCAAAATCTTTCCGGCAATCAATCCAGCCCATCTATAAGTAGCGCTGGTAGGATGCTGTGTCTTTGCAGACACATCTACAGATGAGCAGATTCTCCCGACATCCTGCTACGCCTTTCTTTGAGCCGCGTTGTTCGTACATTTCTCGCCACACAGGTCCGATTTTCCGAAAAATCCTATCATTAGGATAGTTGTGAAGATCTCATACAGTATGTTCAGACAATTGATTGGCCTGTTATTCTTCGGGTCAGCTAAAATGCCCATTTTTGGAAGCAGTACTGTGCGCCCTTCCACCAATCACTCTGGAATAGGCTCTTCCGGCTTTAGATATGATGTGAAAATGCGGGCCAGATGCTGGTGGGTTGAAGGAAACTTCTTTCACCAGCAGGTCTTGATACTATCTGGTTCCGGAGCGGAATAGTTCTTCATGCCTCTCAATACTTTTTTCACCTCCTCGGTAGTGATAGGTGGGAATTTTTCCTCAGGTGTTATAAGGGCATTGCACTGCTCCTTGGAGCTATTTATGTTCTTCGAACCTTCTTAAGGTGGATGCTGGACTTCGTAGACTTCTCTCGAAAATGCCCCGACATCCTCTGCTTTGGGCGAATGGCCAACAGTAACTGGAGGATCTTGGGAGAGTCGAGATGGGTCAGAGGAAAACTGATGATTTTCTCTGAGCCACCCCTCCCTCCGCTCTAGACTTCTCCTAGCCGCAGATAGTACCCGTATTCTGTCAACAATATGCTGTCTGATGTTCAGGAGTTTTTGCTTGTTGAGTGTGTGATAACGGCTCCGCAGTTCGCGCGTGAACCGTCGAACATTGGGGGTGAAATTCCTGCCAGATGTTATGAAGTCAATCACACACTGAATGCGGGACGTGTACTGTCTTGCCCAGCATATCTTTGTGGTGAGTTGATGCATTCGTCTTTTGGTCTTATGATCAGCCGTTGGTTTTGTTTTACGGTTTGCATCCGCCAAAGTTCTCGCTGTATTATGCACACCACAATTGATAGTCCAGAGGTCAGATTCTTCGCAATAATATCCACAAAGCTCGTCATCCAGTTCAGCCATATCTTTGGGCTTTAAAGAAAGCTGCATATTGATGTTTCTCCGGGTCCTGAAACATCGTTCTTCCTCTATTGGATGCCTGCCTGCGGTTTGGTTTCAGTATCGCCTCTCTTTCTTTGTTGCTGGCTTGTTCTGGCTACGGAAGAGTAGGCGCTTCGCTTACATAGCCCCTTTTTCGGAATTGTTTGGCATGGTTTCGCAGACGTTAACACGAAAAGTGCGAGAGCTCTGGGTGTTTCTCGCACAAAAGAACATGCAGTCGTTCAATGTAACCTTCTCGTTTAGGGGCTATACTGGTATCGTAGCACTCTAGCAGGTCGTCATTGGGTCGATCTGGCCACCAAAAAGCATCGATATTCCGCCGTTCCATCGCATTGACTTCGTCTTCATTCGCTCCCCCAACTCTAGGGTAGGCGGCATTGTTGTCCGACGCATTGTCGGGAGCCCTGCGCGTTGGATTTTTTTGAGCCACACTTACAACTACGTTTGGTGTTATCATTGTTATTCCCACGAGGAGCTAGGGAAAGAGTTCGTCCATCCTTGTAGAGCCCCGCATGTAAGGCTAAGGTTGCATACTCTGAGAGGTCGCCCGGTATCCCAGAGTCACCGTACGAGACACCACACCCAGGTGTGCTGGCAACCCGTGGACGCGTTCGGTGGCTTTGTCAGAGGCCCTTCAGTTTAAATTAAGACCCCCTGAGTAGGCTTACTCTAGTTGATTGTCATATACCTGAGCGTTGGTAGTTTCATTCCAGACGCTGTATAGTTACAAATACATGCGTCGAAATGAGGGACCTCACGACTGACGAAAAAGTATATCTCATTGAGTGCTTCTACTTTAGAGGTAATGTGTATACAAACGCGTATGGAGGATTTATAACTAAGTCCGGACAGAGTAGAGTTGCTCATGAAAACACTCTCAAAAGGTAAGAACAAAAATTATTATTCATGTTATGTTTTGTGTCATCAAGTTTTCTAATCACGATACGCCCACACAAAGGTATTTCTTGGGGGTACTTAGAGATTGAGCCGATGCGAATCAGCGACAGAAAAGGGACGTAGCAAGACCTATAGTTTTCACAGCAACGCTCCCACCGAACCATACGAAAAATGCTTCTAGGTTAAGTTTACTTCTCAGCGTGGAGTCCCATAGGAACTTCAAACTGGGCACAAGAAGCAAAACGTCAAATCTTTAGTCATGTCAGCCAGTGAAAGTGTTTCTGTGGATTACTAGAAGAATATCATTGGTTCGGTTATGACTTTCCATTTCATGCAAGATAGAGCAAGGCCACGTCGCACCAAATAAGTTTTCGAGGCTATTTACAATGTATTTGGAAATCGAGTGATTAGTTTAGGATACCCTAAATTTGCTCATGGAGGCACAAAGTGGCCAACATACTCCCCAGATTTAAACCCCTGTGACTTGTTCTTATGGGTTTACATTAAAGATCACTGTTATTCCGAAAATCGAATACAACAGAAGAATTGATAAGAGCTATTAGGAAAACTGTAAATAGTATTTCAGATAAAATATTAAGTAAAGTTCTTTATAGTTCTCGAGAGAGAATTGATCGTTGCTCAAGTGGTGATGATGAACATTTCAAAAATATTTATCATTGAATTCATCGATTTTTAAAAACGTGCAATAAATGCCGATTAGTTTCAGCAACTGTGCGTGGGACACGCTTTATGTTTTTTTCTTTAATTTAAAAAATAAATCAGATTGATGTAATTTAATAGATAGGCGTTTTTGTAGCAGAAAACTCTTTATTCATAACATTTTTTTCCCTCCACCAATGATCAAACTAAAGACCTACAAATTAGTTCTTTTTTTTATAAACTCAAGCCTGGTTAATATATGAAAGAACACAGAAATAAACTTGTAAGCAATATCCTTTTTGGACTCGCCATCTGAAGCTTATACCTTTCCAATGGTGACGTCATAACCCGCCTGACCTTCAATGCTAAAAATAATAAACTCTATTTTATAAAATTGTAAATAGAAATAAATTATACACTTTAATGAAAAAATGTCAAAAGTTTTGATATCAGAGATTCAAACGGTATTATTAGGAAACGTACCATTCACTAATGCGCTGACAAATAAGTATCACAATTTGATTTATAATTTGTAATTGTAGGGTAATACTCCCAGAAGCAGGGCAGGCTTCTTCGACCAAAGTTGTCGTTTTCGTTATCATTGTTTGATCTCCATTACACTCATCTTTCATGTTTATTGGTTCATTCTTCTTTTGTTTCTTTTTCAAGTCTTTGAGCTTCTGTGTATAAGCTGCAATCACTGCATTCCTCTCTACAGGAAACTCTTTCGATTGTATGCAAGCTGGTTTCTGCTTTTCCTTAATTATTGCATTAATAGGTTCCGGTAGGACTTTTGGTTTACTTCCTCCCAAAACGTTTAGAGAAAAACCTGTTAATTATAAAATTAAGGCATGAGTGTTCGAATAGTCAACATAGACTGCTGAAATGTTAACAGGTATTGAAAAATTATACGTGAAATGTGAATACATAACCAACATTTATGGAAAAATATGATTTTACTAGCTTATTATCTTCAAACTTTTTAATAAAAAAATATTTCAGAAAGGAATATAAAGTAGTTATTTATCAGATTTTGTGGAGAAGTGCACACGTTTCAAGTTACCCGCCATCACGGGTATTTTGGCGCAGAAATATTACTATTCAATATTGCAATATATTATTAATGAATTTAATGGTTGAAGTCTAATTTGAACTCAGCAGTTCATTTGTAATGAGCAATTTCAATTTAAATTCAGTTTAGAGGCAACATATGGCGGTAAAAATCAATTCAAGTGCATTAAAATAAAAAAATTTTCTTTGCGCGAGCTTAAAGATCACAGATTATAAACGCGATTTATTGATGCATACGAAAAACCTATCATCGTAAGCCTATTCTATTTTTATTGTAAATAGTTACGTCAATTAAGCTTCTACTTAAGAAGGGAAAATCGAACTTTTCATGAATAATTTTTCAGGTTATATTTTTTTTTCATTGCCAAATTTTTTCAATATTTTCTCTGAAATTTTGTTTTTGTTCTTCATAATCAATTAATCAATTTTTTTATTTTGCTTTCGTAAGCATTGCTTCCATATGGAAGCGATGTAAGGGGATAGCACAAACATAAAGGTGGATTTTGAAAAAAAGGATATATTCCAAATCATTAATGTACAGATTTTTGAGAAAGGCTGTTGTCCATTTCATTTTTAGAATCTTGACTACAGAAGGTCAAAGTTTTTTGACTTGGAATCAAGTGTATTGAATAGTTAACAGTAATTTTAGATCCACATATTTCGTACTCACAGGCAAACAATAATAAAAACGGAAGAATTGATGTATTCATCTCGTACTGTTTCTTGTGCAAGTAAAATAAGAAAATCACTTCTTTTTCAGAGCGTTAATAATTTTCTTCTAAGAACGGAATTTATATTTTTCGAAGTGATTGTAAGCATAAGCTGCTGACATTGACTGCACGAAAGAAAATTTCTGAAAATAAAGGCCTATAAAAATTGTAGCACTGATTACTTGTTTTCGACGTTCACAGAATGTACATACGATAATATGGCACGGTGAGCCTTATCAACTTTAACCTGAAAAAGATATTACAGGAATTTGTTCCCTGCAATCTTATTCTTACATGAAATTCTTATATTTTGCGAAAAAATAAAATAATCGTGGGATTGTTAACAATGGAATATAGAGTCAAAACAGTTTTACCAAAATATTTGTAAAATTATAACTGTTGAATGTAAAAAAGTTATATATTCCTTTAGTGCAAAAGATTATCAAAAGATAATAGTACCGGATCTTTTTTTGCAAAATTCTTTACTAGGAAGATGTTTTAATATCTTTGATATGCAATTAAAAAAATGGTGGAAGCGCTTCTTTCAAAAACCATTTTTATTCTTAATCTTTTCACTTCTGAATATTAAATACAATAGGCTTCTTTCTGCATGAAAGCTGAGTAATAAATTATTATGCAATTATTTTCCAAAATGAGAACTGTATAATCTACAGAGTTTTTTGTGTAAATTAAGAATAACTTTTTGTCGCAAGAATATTTAAAAAACAGAATATTTGATTTTTTTAAATTTTACAAATAAATCAAATGAAAGTAATTTGATGGAAAATCCTTTTTGAATTACTATTGTCTAGAAAAATCATATTCTCTCTGCAGTGCACCGGGAAAATTTTCATTGTCAATTAATAAATTAATTTAATTACTCAAAAAAATAATAATTTAAGAGGCATAGTTTTATTTTCCAGGGAATTTTTTTTACCGATTATTGTGAAAAGGGTTGTGGAAAATAAGAAATCCAGCTAAAAATATTCAGTTTCTACTGAGTTTTCATTCTTTTGAATTGCTTAGAGAGCTCTTAAACTCTTTTAAATCTTTCAAATTCATTTATCTTCCTTGAATTACTTTAAATTCCTCCGATTCCTATATACATTCCAATTACCCTAAATTCTCTAAACTATTTGAATTTCAGCAATTTAGAATATTCAAGAAATTCAGAGAATTCCGAATTTTCCAGGAATTCCGAATATCCATAGAATTTATGGAATCAAGAGAATTTAAAGTTTTCTGTGCATTTGTTGTAATAGAAAAAGCATTTGACAAGGTGGCTAGAAGTAAAGTTAGGGAAGTCCTGAAAGAGTGCGGAATCAATGAATGGCTCCTACAAGCAATAAATCAATATATGCTGGTAGCAAAGCGAATGTAAGGCTAGATGGGAAACTGACTGACTGGTTTGATATTATGCAAGGTGTTAAGCAAGGATGCGTTATGCCCTCATCGCTATTTTTTATATTCATAGACAAGTGTCTAAAAATGGCCCTTTTCGACGAAGAGGGAGTGAATCTCGGGACAGTGAGGGTACGTGGGTTAGCGTTCGCAGATGATAATATCATGATGATACAAGCATGAGGAACATGGGGCATCAAAATTAACGTGAAGAAAATAAAAATTATTATGTTTGAAGGAAAGGGTGAGAAACCAATATGCAACATCACCCTGAACGATAAGAGAATAGAACAAGTTGATAAGTACATATCTGGGTAGCCTCTTCACAAATGACGGAAATATAGATGGAGTGTTAGATCAGCGTACAAACGAGGGCAAGAACGTTTTTGGTAAAGCAGAACCCAGAAGTAAAAATATATCAAGAAACGCTAAAACGGAAATGCGTAACTCTATATTTATACAGAATGTGCTGTGTGGTAGCCAGACCTAAACTTACCAAGAAAATAATAAGAGTAAATTTAAAGCGAATAACATGAAATTTCTACGCATGATTTGTGATAAAACGCTGATGGAGAAAGTGAGCAATGAGATAATCCTCAAAGAATGCGATGACGAGGGAAGAGTGGTTGTCATTTTTGAAAAAAATTCGTTAAGGTGATTTGGACATGTTGAGAGAATGACGAAACAACTGTGTCAAGGTAGAGTAAATGGTAGTGTCGCCAGTGGCAGACCACGGAAAGAATTGTCACAATGAGTGAATGAGACTCCAATTTGAAGAGACATAAGAAGCCATATAGAAGCACAAGAGCTTGCATGAGAAAATGCATGGACGTGAAGGAAGCTAGATAGGTATGCCAAGGCAGGAAAGTGTGGTGACAAATAATTTAGGAGAACTGCATGAGGAAGAGTATCAGCGGAGTAAATGACACCTGAAACAAAAGACCTTGGATACTAATAGGCCCGAGTGGGGGGCATCACATAATGAATTTGTGAGGCTCTTCACTTGGGGTTATTGGTTAAGAGATTGATCAGCAACCTGGGTTTGTGATCCGCGCTGGGCTTTCTTTTTCTATCCATCGTTGTGGATTTCCCTCTTTAAGGCAGTTGGTTGTTTTCATCCATGTTAATATTCTGCACAGCTTCTGGAAGGATCGCCCCTGTGGATCCGACCCACGAGTATCTTGGAAAATAAAGAACACCTCTGTGACTCTGCCGCGTCCACCTGGGTTCAGATGGACACAAGGGTGTGTTCAAGGATTTGGTTACCTTGGTGTCATGCAGCTCTTGACTCGGTGATCACACCATGGCGTGGGAGAATATTAATCATGCCCTTGATATTCCAGAGGGTTTTGCTATTACCCGCTGGACGGTTTAAGGTCACGTGATCCCTAGGAGGGAACTTCTAAGTAAGAGAGAGGAAAATCAAAATTGTTCTTCATCAGAGTGACAATTATTAAGAAAATATTGATCAAGTAATTTAAATTGCTAGAACATAAAAGATCATGGAAAGTTCATCAATGTTGAATGTGTTTTGAAGACGCGAACTAATATTCCGAATAGAGTGCAGTATGCCTAATGTCACGTCCCGTGACGTATATATATATATATATATATATATATGTTAATATATTTATTTATATATTTATTTATTGGCCCTATAAAAACTCAATCGACCAGCATGGGTCAGTCTTAAGTCATTAGCAAAGTGATAAGTTAGAAGTTATAGTTCACCTCTTCTCTATTTTTCTATGGTTTTCTCCGATTCGACTGTCCAGTGTCTAGTGTGTCAAACCGGTATCTCTCGCGTGTTAGTGTGTGTACCCTTGTGACAGTGTTGTGCACTGGGAAACCCGCATCTGGGAATTCCCATCTTTGGAATACTTCGAACCAATTTCAACCTGAATTGGACTCACTATTATCAACCATTGGAACACTTTTGAATACCATTCAAGGAACTACCGAAATCTTGGATATCCAATTCATAATAAGGTGCACAACCCCTTCTTCCACACCATTACACAGACCATCTAGATAACATTTGATTCTTCAATCGAATCAATAACCGGTAAGTCCTCATACCAATAATTCTAATTTCATTTATCTAACTCCTTTGGGCCATAATATATGAGTATCCTTTATTTTAAAGGTCCTGCCCAAGGATTAGAAACAAGTCTACAAGTCTTCCTTCAGCTTCTTGTGCTAAACTCTTTTAATCAATAAATTTCAATTGTAATTATTCATAATAAATTGTTGAAATCATCTATAATTTATTTATTGGCTACTCTTTCCTCTTCCCTGTGCGAGATCTTCGATCTCAACTAAAACGAGGAACCTAATTAAAAAGGAAAGTATTTTGCGTTTTCCATGACGTAACATACAACCTTTTTATGGTGCATCGGCTGGTAAACCAAACAAAAGAGAGCCAATATGTAATTTGTTTTGAGTAAATTTATTTTATACACATTTTGAAGCACAAAGAACTTGAACGAAGACGGGTAAGTTACATTTACATTTTATATATTATTACTGAGAAATATGTCCGAATATAAGTTTAATCAATGCCGAATAAAAAACCTGTAGATTTAGGGAATATTCAAAAAACAATCACTAGGAATCTTGCAAAGAAAAATCCTCAATTAGCTAAGCAAGTAGAATTAAACAAGAACGGGCTTGAGAGTGATAGGAAAAATAAAATTAATATTGATAAAGAATTAGAAAAACTAGATTTGGAATTTGGTAGTGATAATTCAGAAAACAATAATTTTGACTGTTCAGCATTTATTGATCCCGGAAATAGTACCTTAATTAACACAAATTCAAGTTTGATCAGTGGTTCTATAGATCAGAATAAAACTCTAACTATCGATGACGTGATTGATTATCAGGCTAATGTAAAATCATTATTAAGTTCAACACTCTCGCAACAAATTAGTAAGGAAGTAACAAAAGAAAACTCATTTCATAATTTGAATCGCGAATCAATAATAAGTGAGC